>JAHRHJ020000343.1:0-499234 GCA_019776745.2 Taxus chinensis | reverse complement strand
ATTAGCAAAATGTAGCAATCCACCTGTCCTTCTAACATGTGTACGTCTGATGGCCTCGGCAGGCTGCGGAGCAAAAAAATTTCCTTTTTCAAATTTGTCCAAAACTTGAAATTTTTCTAAGTGTTTGCTTCTTCTGCACCTCTGGGGACACGTGGCAGCTTTCCTATTGGCTAGGGCTTCCAAGGGGGAAATTGCCTACAAAAACTCCGCCGAGCCATATGAAAATATGAGGAGTAGAGGAAAAATTTACTTTCTGGAAAGATGAGAAAGAGCTCTATCCATTGGTGCATTTCCAGAAAGATTTGAGTGCTAAAAAATCAAAATGGAGAATGAGGCCACAAGAGAGGAAGGAAGGAACACAAGGAGTAGTTAGCCACAAAAATGAGCAGGGGCAATTTGGATACCATTTTGGCGACTCAGATGGGTCATCTTCCTTGCTAGATTGAAAATACCAGTTGCCTGAAGCCGGTCCATTGGGCATGGAGTCATCAAAATTTCGGTTTGGAACCCCAACTGATTTAAAGGACAGGAGAAGATGAATATCCACCGGATGGAAGATAAAGAAAGGACTGCAAAACATCTCAAGGGACAGCAAGCTATGCCCAAAGCACCTTAGGGAAAACAAAAATAACTACAAAAAAAATAATGTGAACAAAAAAAGGAACTTGAAGGAATGGAACCTAAGCTAATTAATATTACACGATGGAGAGTTCCCTTAGAGCAATGCTTTAGATAGATTCCATTGAATGGAATTCTGCAGTTCTTTACCATCCAATGATAAGCAATTGGAAAGGCATTGTTGTTTGGATTCGTGACATGTATGGGCAAACCAAATGCATCAAATTTGAATGCATTTCCCGGTTTTTCTCTATTTTGTATCCCATTGTTAAAAACTAGATCTCCAACCTGGAAAAGATCTACTCTTGGGACCTTCCTGTGAAGGTCTCCTTCATCAAAGCTTGATCCTTTCTCCATTGCTGGGATGCCTGATCTCGATATCGTGAAGCTCCATCAACTCTGGATTACCTCACATCCATGGGCATCAAACTCCAACAGCTCCAAGTTTCATGAGTTCCAATGTTGCAATCAAGTGACATGGGATGAAAAATTGCCTCTCTTCCATAAACAAGCCTGAATGAAGAGTTTCCGGGATCTCTTGGCTTATCCTATCAGCCCATAAGGCTGATTTCCGGTTTGGTATGCCAAAAGGAAGGACCTATGCTTCTCATCAAGGATTCTCCAATGATCCTCAACAAGTTCGGTTTTTGTACAATCAGCCTGGCCATCATAACCTGAGGGGGATAATAGTTTGATGAAGTACTTAGGTAGATCCGTTCTTCCCCAGCCCCACTCAGGCACCTTGGATCTAATGAATGCCAATGCAGTATCTAGATTATGTAGCAGGTATGCCAAATCTAGTTACTATGCCCTCATAGAAGTCTTAAGTGCTAGACTCATTTCCTCGATTGAGCGCTACTGCTTCAGTCCACTGGTGAAGTAGTCTGTGGCTATCAAAATCCATTTGTGCCCTGGCTTGAATTGGGATAAAGGACTCCAATGAAGTTCCAAACCCCATTGACATGAATGGCTGGTCAACTGAGCTGGATGCAGGATAAGGGCAGCAAGTCTCTCTTTTCCTGTGAAGAATGCACAATTCTTACACCCTCTTGATCCATTCAAAGCAATCACTGAAAATCTTTGGCCAATAATAACCAGCCTTCAATAATTTTTAAGAGTTATCACTCTTGATGCAAATGAACCACCCACAGCTGGTCCACCAGAAATCTTCCAACAACCTATGAAATCTATTTTTTGCTAATGCTCTCAGCAGGATCACTCCCTTCACATCTTTCTTGAACCAAACCTCCATCACCAATGGCATATGGACAAAACCTGCAATCTGAAGCTGTCTCTTTGGGTCTGGTTCATCTCGTAGGGCATAGGCTATGCTTAGGAAGTTTATTATACCTTGGGTCTAGCAAGGAGTGGGACACCATTATTTTACTTTGCTTGAGTGCCACTGGGCTCACGGACTTTCTTGAACTATCAAACAAACCTCTTCTTTCAATTGCATACTTCCTTTTTTCTTCCCCAAAATCAGTTGCTCACAAATCCTTTTCCTCTACCCAGCTTGGTGACTTGATCTCAATGTCATACTCCATGAAATAGTGCTCCAACCTACCCTTTTCTCATTCAAATCCTTTGCTGAGTAAGTCTTTAACCCCCAGCATGAGAGAACCAGCACTGGACCTTGTTTTTGAAAGACTAATGCTTGAATTCTTCAAGCTTCCTGATTACTTCAGTAATGCTTCTCAATAAAAGATACCTCACCTCATAGTCATCTAGGCTTGGCTGAAGAATGCAATTGGGCTTACTCATCGTTGTCCTTGTTATGTTGTGTACGCAAAATGGCAGAAATAGTCGCATTACCATCCATCAATGAGGATGAAATCCTTGGAGAAGTCTGGGATGATGAATTGGTGCTTGAGGATGTCCTTCTTGATTTTCTCTCTTCAAAATCTCCTGGCCCTTCTGCTTCCACATTTGAGCCATGCTTTTCTTTAACATTTGGTGATAGGGGTTTGAAAAGGGCTTCAAAATGTTGGGACACACCTCCAAACAGAGTTATCCTCCAATCCTCCCCGAGAAACTCTAAAGGTATTTCTTGTGGCTTGGCAATGGTATGCTCCTTAGGGCGTGAACCTCTCTGGATCAATTGCTAATCCTCTTGGAGACATCTGGGCCAAGTAGATTTCCTCATGTACAAGAAAGATACACCCCCTTTTTTTTGTCGTAGGATTCAAAACACTCCAATCTCCCTCCTCACCTCGGAATGACTTGTCTCAAATGAGAGAGGTGGTCGCTGCAATTTTTCAGAAAAAACAGTGATATCATCAAGGTATATCAGCCCATTTTGTTAACAAACCTTTGAACACCATGTGCCATTGCTCTTTGGACGTAGAACCACCAGCATTGGAAGCCTAATGGCATTTTCTTGTAGGCATAAGTTCCCCATTTTGGTTGTGAAGGCTGTGTTTTGAACTGTCCTTCTTCCTTCACCATAATCTGATTTAGCCTGAGTATCATTTTCAAGTATAAAACATCTCAGAGCTCGAATCCCCACCTGTGCAAGATTTCTCCATGGCAGGAGTGGGGGTAATGGTCCCTGAAGTGCTCTATTCAATCTCCGGAAATCAACACACAATTGATCTCTCAACTCTTGATTGGGAATAGGATCCTTGACTCATCAGCTTGTTCAATTCTCCTCATGAGAGCTCCATGTGTGGAACGACTGTCTTGTTCTTTCTGCCTGACGCTTAGTTTTGTATCCAATTCAAATGGTATGGCTGACTAAGTTGTGATTGAAACCTTTCAGAGTCTTCATAGCTCCAAGAAAACACATCAGAGGAACTCTTGACATGCTGTTGAACGCATACCTTTCTTGTGTGTTTTCAGGGCAGATTTGTTCATCTTTCCAATTTGCATGGTTTTGTTCTCTCCACCAAGTGGAGACCGAATCCTCTCTCTTGACCTGAAATGTTTGCTTTTCTCTTCCTAAACTTATCATTGGGTATTAAAAATTGCTCCAAGTGATAATTCCCTTGGCAGCTTGGGAGCTCTCAACTGTACCACTTTCACCATATTCTGTTCCAGTTTTCCTAAGTTTTGCGAGAACTCATTCTGCTTCTCGGCAGCGATGGATGATTTGCTGGTACTTCTCAAACACTTGCAAAATTACATTGTTATCTGCAGTTAAGGCCCACAATCAATGGATGTTTGTCTGTACCTTTGTCTTGTTGAATGCTTCCACAATTCAAAGGCTGCCCTACTGCTTGCAAGCCCTTCACAGCTTTGGTTCTCTTCTAGGAATGGATTTGATGCAAAACCCCGAAAATATTCCATATGTCGCCACACCCCCCTGTTCTTGTATCACTTAAGTAATCATCTTCGGCAGCATGTTGTCCCTTGACCTAATTTACATCAATTTCCTGTCACCAAAGACTTGCCAGTTCTTTATTCTCTCTTTATTTCCCATTGGCATCCCTTGCAACCAAGGCTTCATTTCAGCATTGTTATGGAGCAGGCAAACTAAAAAAACAAAAAAGAAATCTAAAATTGAATAGTACTTGCTCACTCCTTGAGGTGAAAGCATGGCATGGCTCCACTCCTGCACCTTGTCTACTCCTTGATCCTCAAAAAACACTCCATCATACCGTCATTGTCATCCTTATGGTTTGGCTTTGGTTTGCTAGAATGGGCTGATCGTCCTCATGTATGCAATAGACCCCTAGCTTCGATTCTTTCTACTTCTTGATAAGGATCAAAGCAGGTACCATTGTTTACCCATTCATCAAGAGTCAGATCCGAGATGCTTCAACCTTGGGTGTCAGCTTCATATCAGTGCGTGGGTGATCTCTTGATCAAATGCGATCATTTTGTCATTGCTGACTTGGAGTGTAGGGCTCAATGGGGAAGTTTGCATAGGTTTCTAGCATGATTGGAGCTAAGCTTTGGTTTCCATACCCTCGTTTGACGCCACATGTGTGCCCAATCAGCAGACAAATACCTCAATCTTGGCTAAAGTCCTGACAAGCATAGGGCACAGAAGTGGTGAGGTCTATACTGCTAACATCTTGTGAAACAACAACAATTTGGACATGCTCAAGGTAAGACTCATGTTTCTAATCACTCTCCCAATGTGTTACTACTGCTGTCCCCATCTTAGCTGCACTAACCCCCCTTTGATATGTTTCATATTGGACCCTAGCTGATCAACTCTTTTTTTAGGCATCACTGAGCTACTTCCCCTGGATCTATCATCATGCATTGTGCACTAATTTTTTTTTGGAATTCGCAATGATTATGAAACATAGAAAGTAAATAGGTGGCTTCAAACATTTTAAACTCACCTTGCTGTCTCATGATTCCCCTCAAGGCTGGGAAGCATTTGTGAGCACTTTCTCTTGCATCAACCTTGCTGATTCGAAGTTGGCTAGTCCGTCATGGCACTTGTAGCAAATCTCCTTTGGCCTGGGATAGATGGATTCCAACATGCTGAGTTCACTTGTCTTCTTCATCTATCAATGATACTGATGGTATGAGGATCTCTTTGCTGTCCCTTGGTTGGACACTTCACTCCTTGTATGTGGGTAGCAAAACTAGTATTTATTGGATAGATTTGTTCTTGGCTGCCCTTGTGCAGTGAAATTGGGATTTTTTTTTGCAACCATCTTGTAGCGCCATAAAAGGTGGAGATTGTTGGATGCTAATGGCTATTCTTCACCCAAATTCGCTTCGTTTTGACCTTGTGTTGTCTGCAACACCTGAGAAACTACTTGATCATTCCACAAAATCTTCTGCTTCCGTTTATCAATTGTTGTCATTTGGGGCTGATTGCTGTTTGAATGTTTCTTGTTGTTGTTTTTCCTTGATTTCCCCACCCTCCACACCAGTAGTTTTGTCACCATTATGCTTGATTCAAAGCACCATTGCAGCACATGATTGGTTTTGGGAGGGTCATTAGCATGGAAACACCAATCCTACTCCTAAAAGTGTTTTGTTGCACCAAGGTTGCCTTAGAGTAGAGGCATTAGGATGAGAAGGCTGAAATTCTATTGTAGAGGCCTTTGTTTGATTTATATTGGCCGCAGATGGATTAGGAGGTCTTTGTGATTTGGTATGGCTACCATCTAGGCTAGCTTGGGGCTGATAGAAGGTCTAAACCGTTGGTCTTTTGCCTCTTGAGAGTAACCACTCATTTCCTAGTTTTTTGCAATTGCTGCTTCATGACTTCTTGAAGCTCATTTTGGGGGCCTTGATATGAAGTAGAACTTTATGTGACACTAAGTGATTTCTAGGAGTGGGAGAAGGACCAAATTAGATGCTTTATTAGTGTTTTGGGTTCTCAAACTTGGAAACAAGGGCATGGGAGGTCAGGGCGAGTTTGCCACTTGGATCAAACATTTTCAGAAGCCCTAATGGAAAATGCTATAGCCAGAGGATAGTTATGCCTCCATGGACTGAATCACATAGGTAACTATCATCATTTAGAGCTTTGAAGGTATAGAGAAAGCACCTTCTGCTGTTGGCCTGACTGCCACTGGAATTCTCTCCCAAGGTCCTTTTGAAATCTGAGTTGAAATCAGTCACTGCTCAGTGGGGAGCTCTGCTTGATGGTTGTCAGCTGCTCCAAAAGAGACAAGTTTCTCCCTTCTTTCCAAATTTTCTCATAAGTGCTAGATATGCTGTTTTCAATCTGAATAGAACCTGAGCAAACTTCCTAAACCATGCAAAATGCTTTCCCCGTGAATGACGCTGCACCAATTGATAGCCACTTGTCATCTCATTGAATTTTCATGAATTGGCATAAAGTTGTCAATGTCTTTAACATGATCACCTTGATAGTCTGTTCTCTCCAGTAAGTTGGAATTTTCTTCAGGCTGCAATTGAAATTGGATGTTGTCATTGAGGGCAGGTGGATTTGCCTGGGAATTGACATAGGGGTTTGTTTTTTGCCATTCAATTGGTCTTAGAAACCCTTGTTTGACTGGAAAAATAAAAGCCTACTAGGTGGGATGAGTTGAGAGAGTTCTGTTTGGTGGAGATTAATACCTTTTAATCGCTTCGTCCTCTTTTCCTTCTTCTTGGAGATAACTGCATAGTGTATTACAAACACACACTTATTCTTCTCCAAACTTCCCCCCCCCCCCTTGACCTTGTGTGATTCTTCTCAATGAGTTTTAGGCCTCCACTCTGAAACCATTGATTCTTCCCTTGGATCGCCAGATTTGCAATTTATAGCTCTTTTGAAGCAAGAAATTGCAGATAATTCACATCACTTTCTGTGATAAAAATGATACCTCTAAAGGTCCCACCGGGCATGCGCAAAACTGTGTTGGCAATCAGTGCACCCCTAGAGCAAATCAGGTTTCTAATTGGAATGTTTTATGCATCCAGTGTGATTGCACAAACATTGAAACCTCCTCCAAGTGTGGATCTTTTTAAAAATCAGAAAGGATCTTCAATTAGAGGCTGGTTCCTCAAAAGACTTCTGATTAATCTATTATTTGCACATCGCACTGCAGAGGTTCAAATCCTATAATTATCCTATTTTAATCCTATATTTTGCAAGGAAGAGGGATAAGAAATGCAAAAATTAAACTAAATAAACTGATAAGGGTGATACACCAAAGGAGTGGTGAGCACTTTCTTCTCATGAAAATTGACACAATTAAATTTGTAACATAAAACCTCATTCATAGGTTGATGGACTGTAATCAAATGTCTGAAATGAACGCCCAACCCATGAAGGACTGAAATCTTCACAGAGCCTGTTATTGTGATTTTCACCATCAAAATCCTTGTAATTTTCCATTCCACACCACAGAGGTCGAACAACCCTGTTACAATCCCTGAAGATCTGATCCTTTCCCAAAAAGTCACTTGTTCCCAAGTGAAAATAGAAGCTTGTTTGTGCAAAAATGTTCCCACTTTGAAAAATGATCCACATTGCTTTTTACATTGGCATGGGTCGTAGCCCAGGAGAGAGAAAACGTGAAAAAAAATGTGGGAGCCATTCCTAACTTACCAAACTGGCATTTAAAAAAAAATGGAGGTCCTTACAAACCCATGTCCTGACATTTTTGAACCATTACTGGGAAGAATGCGGACCCATTTTCATTACATTATTGGTTTTTGAAACGTCAGTTCTATCCATGGCGCGCATACCAGAAGTGTTTTTTGATTCTCCTCTCCAAAAATTACCAAAATTCAAATGACTATTGAATCATGTAATAATTTTACCAGCTGTCCATTGGATATAAAACAACTTGAAAATCTCAGCCTGATCGAAAGTAATGGCCATTTGAGATTAGGGCAAACAAGGCCCAAACGGATCGCGGGAAAAAATTTTCGATTTTGACCTCTTTTTTTGCCTTTTGGAAATTTTCCAAAAAATTCCCACACTCCCCTAGGGGAACACGTGAATGTATGATTGGCTCGGCGCCTAGGGGGGCACAATTTTACCTTTGAGTTTGACCTTTTTCACTTGGAAAAATCCGTTTCCCCCCCCATTTCCCCCCGCGAGCCAAAAACCGTCCCGGGACACGTGGCGAAGCCTGAATTAGATGCGAGGGGGCCGCAGGGAAAATCTTTTTTTTCAAACTTTTTGGGAAAAAGCCTAGCCAAATTTTCTATCTTTCCTCTGGCTCCGAACTTTTTTCCTTGGACACGTGGCTCACTCTTATTCGCACGCTGTCCTTCCTTCACAATTTTTTCCTTTGAAAAATTTCAGCAAAACACTTGGCAATTTTGGTAATTTTTTTTCCTTTTCCCCGCCACTTGAGTGACTACACTTGGGCAATCCTATTATTCGATGCTGGCCATGCGGGAAAACTTTCCATGTGATATTTGTTGAAAAACTTAACCAAAAACCTAACTTCACCTCGACACCCCCGCATCCCTCGTTGGACATGTGCTCGCTCTGATTCGCCACGGGCTTCCTTCACAAATTTTCCCTTGAAAAATTCAAAGCCGTAGCAAAATTTCAACTCTCACTCCGCCTCCCCCGTTTGACATGTGTCATTCCTAATGGCTCGCGGGCCCCAGCGGGCAAAAATTTTCAACTTTTTCAAATTTTTTTTTCCAAACACTTGAAAATTTCTACGTGTTTTTGCTTCTCTCTCTCCGCCACCTCCTGGGACACAACACGTGGGCAGCTTCCTATTGGCTGCTGGTCTTCCAAGGGGAAATTCCCACAAAAACTCCGCCGAGCCAATAACTTGAAAAATATGAGGAGTTAGGAGGAAAACTTTACCTTTCTGGAAAGCTGAGAAAGAGCTCTAATCCAGTGGTGCCATTTCCAGAAAGATTTGAGTGCCTAAAACTCAAAAAAATGGAGACTGAGGCACAAGAAGAGGACAGAACACAAGGATTTAGCAACAAAAATGAGGCAGGGTCACTTTTGTATACAACTTCCTCAATCAAATAATCTTATGGGGTCAACATCAAGTTCCTTCTCTTCAGCTAGGTGTGGGTCACCTCTAGTATCCCTCCCTTTGGCTATTTGTGGGCCCACCCAACGATCCCCGTTTCTTCTTTGGGATCACCCCTAGGTAGTCCATCATCTTGCTATTCTCCGTGGCCACATCCTAGTAGCCCATCAATATTACATCTATGGTTGAACGTCCTAATATCCCTTCTTCTATTCTTCACCAGATATTAGTAGCCCTTCATCTTCATCTAATGGGTCACATCCTAGTAGCCCTTAATTTTTCTATTCTTGGGCTACACATCCTACGCAGCACTTCATCTTTTATCTATGGCTCACCTCCTAATAGCCCACTTCTTCAATCCTGGATGGACCCGTATCCTTTCATCCATCAAATTTTCTTCTACCAAATATTGTGGCAAGCCGACTGTCATTCCTCTCTCAGCATTATCAACGTCCACATATCTTCTCTCACTATCTTGGGATTAAATTCAAGCGTTGCTTATAAGAAACCCAAACAGGTTTCTTTATCAAGCCAAGAGTATAATCACGAAGAGATCCAAAGCTAACCAACAACTCCAATGTCATAAATCCAAAATCAATGGCGATTAAAAAATGCACACCAATTTTACCCATCAATTATGCGCTAAGTGAAAAAACCTATAGATAGGGAACTCAGACTCTACATACGAATTACGAAACCCATGTTTCAAAAAAATTCACAGCTTTTTTGAGTGTGAACTCACCACGATCATTGATATCAGGGATAATATCACTCTTATTAAAACGTGCTTAAGTGTCCTTATTAAGGAAGTTGTACACATCGTTGTTGGATCCTATCATGAAGAGTGCATTATTGTTCCTAACTCCCAAAAAATCATAAAAAGCCATAAACATTCAAAAATAACAAAAAAATGAGAAAACTTAAAACATTACAAAAATAAAATCAAAGGTACAAATAATCCAACGTTATAACCAGTTATTACATATGCCATGGATGGTCTTTTCCTCCCTTTTCTTTCATATTCCTCTGCAAGTCATCCACCACTTCATCCCTCGATGTTATTGGTGGTTAGCTTTAGTTCGCACACATTTTTGTGGACATTTATCTCTATGTATCGTTTGACCTTGGTCCTTTCATGAAACTTGGTAAATTAAAGAATGACTGACCGCTTTAGATCCTATCACAATTCTCTATAATAAAATTGTTTGAGAAATTTTTGGCTCATTTGTTGACACCTATCCACTGTCATCATCACAATCACTTTCATTCAACACCTTCCATCAAGCATCAGTGGTTCTTAACTCCATTCAAACACGAGAGCTGAAATAAGTTTCAAAAGAAAAAGAAGCAAATCAATCAATCAAAAATAAAAGCTAAAATAAAACACGAACATTAATATGTAACTCCTCTTGGAATATTTCCATATCAATATCGGGGATATGGATGTCTAACACTGAGTTATCGAAATGTTGTGATTAGCATCAAATGCATATCCATCATGTCTATGGATGCCTGGCTGGAACAGAGCAATGTACATGCTCTCCTTCCACAATCCTATTCACACATCACCTTTCAAAAACTAAATCATGCCCTAAAAAATTGGCTATTGTCTTCACTTATTTTCTATCAATTATTTCCTTCAAGAGGTAATTCATTTCCATGTGCACACATGGATCTCTATGAGTAACACGATTAAGTATGTTCCAAGTGTTAGCTTTTCAAACTCTGTTTTCACAGCTCATGTATTGTCCTCATGATTTGTGCCTTGGGATAATCAAATTTTTCCATTAACCCATTCTAATACTTTCATATCAGCTTTTTTCTTATAAACATTATAACATCCATGTTTAGAGATGGCATATTTTTTCTTGGTTGTGGACACCTTTTTCCCCCTTTAAGAAATCAATCACCCACCCCTTCTTTTCTATCATCATGTGTTTCTTGGCCAACTATGCTAGGGCATCCTTGCTCCCTCTGATTGAACCTATTTTTATATATGGCCTTACTCCCCCTTCTAATCTTTGAAATTTTTTCTTTGATACTCCTCCTATCGTGGGCGTACGCATTTCACTTTCTGTAATGTATGGATTTTAAAAACCCTTGTACATTTTATCTATCATTGGGGGGCATCCATCGCTTCTTTGTATTCCGATACTCGCTTCAGAAACTTAATGGGACATCATAAAAAATTCAAAAATGTTTCTAGAAAAATAAAATAAAATATAAATCATTCTAAAACATCACTCTTTGGTTCGCACCTGACTTGTGTGTGGACTCGTGGATCACCTGATCTACCTCTCCCTCACAAAGCTGGTTTGCGCCAATTCCATTTACCAATGTGCTCCATGTGTTATCTTTTTATTTCTTTTCAGATCTTGTATGATCTCAAATATGTGGATCTATTCGTCTAATTTCTTATTAATTTTTTTATGTCCTTTCATTCGTATGTTTATAAAGCACTACTAATAGTGTTTTGTGGTAGGTTATTTATATAAGTGGTCTTATTCATTTATTTAGTTTTATAATTTTATCCATTTAAATTTGTGTAATGTGTTCCGTAATATTAGAATTTTTTATCATTAATTATTAATATATTATATAAGTAAGGTCATAATTTTAAAAGCAATAAGTTGATTACTTTTTGAACATTCTACTATTATTGTTTTTGTCAGTATTGTCTCTTCATTGTCAAAATATAGAAGTAAAAAAGTTTAGAAAATAAATAAAAAATAGCCTTACGGATGCATTTTTGGTGTTAACTGAAGTACAACAATGTAAATTGATCCTCAAGATCAAATCCAGCTAAATTAGTAGAAAACAGATGGAGGATGGAGGCAATGAAGGAAGGAGGTTAATCAGTGACCTCTCGCTAGTCGCAAGAAATGCGGTCAGACAATGGTGTTGTGGCATTTTATTTCAATTGTGTATTTACTTTCTACAAATAAGAATAGATGGATCATACATGCTCAACTATTATAATAAGTGAGCTCATGCGTGAGCAATTTTTCCTAATGTAAACTCTTGAATGTGTTTTGATATGGCTTGGAAGGTGCATAACAGTAAAAAGTTTGTATAGGATGGCAGATAACTACAAAAATCCTTTGACTGCAGAGATCCTCATACTGTTGTACTTCTTTATGAAGATGATCATCCAGTGAAATGACCTTGTTTAATTCACATGGGATAAATGTGGGATGCATTCTTTGCATAGTAGTGGTCATGTGCAACAAGATCCAGAAAACAAGATTCAGACAGTAGTATGCAGACCTAAAACTATGTAGTGGCATACGATTCTGGTTTCAATTCCACTTTGCCCAATGTTTACACTAAGGGGGGGAATGTTAGGAATATCTTTGTATTAGTGCTCACATTTTATATGGGTTGGATTTATATTTGTGTGAGAGTTATATATTGTAATATTATTAATAATGATTTGTCATAATACAACTCATATTAATAATATTGTGTGAGTGTGTGAGTGAGTTGAAAAAATAACTCACGTAGCTATCTTGGGATTGAGAGAGATAATTTGATGGTTAATATTAGCTAGGGATTGAAGATGAATTTTAAATCCATGAATGTAGGAGTGTAAACTCTATAAAATGTAATCTCTATCGTTGTATTATCATCCCAGATGAAATAGAATAAATATTATAATATATTTTTCCAGTGTCATTTGATTAAATTTGTGTGTTCATTTTGCATCAATCTAACCAAAATAATAAGTTTTTCAAAGAGTTTGTACCTACCATCTTGAGGAGTCGATGGAGAGGGTTCAGGAATCATGAGGCGTGTGTACCTTATTACTGTAGTGTAATCCTTTCCCTTGATTCGAATGGTGTTCACATGGTCATTAGGAGAGCAGATACATCCAATGCGTGAATTATAATGATTATTGTCCTTCTTAGTATATAGATTATTCATTTCTTTGTAACTCTAGGATTACTCTCCTCGATCTGTTTTTTTCTCATTTGGCTTACCATGTTTAGGGAATGGTTCTTTGAATATTCCCATCTTTTTCATTTTGCTGTCTGAGTTTTTCTCCATGGGGTGTTCAACTTTTATCTCCCCATTGTCAATGAGATCTTGGATGTAGTGACAAAGTCATATACATTTGTCTATTTTGTGTCCCTTTACATGATGTAATTCACAATATTCATGCTCTTTTTACCATGATGGCTTTGGAGAATTTTCATCATAGGATTATTTCGTGGGATAAGTCACCATGTGAGCTACATCCAATTGCTTCAATATTGTAGACAAAGGCTCATTGAGAGGATTGAATGTTATATGTTTGGGTGGTGGTTGAATAGGTCCCTTTGGTCAGTTTAAAAGGCTAACCAATTTGAACCATTTTTATTTGCTTGGAATCTATGATCCCCTCTCCCACCACATTCTTTTTTTTGTTATATATTTTCAGTTTTTCTGTGGGTTTTGTGTTTTGGTTATCCTCAGAGAGTGAGTTAATGATTCCTTTGGAAATAAGGACTTTCTCTATTTGAATGCCATTTTCAATAACCTCTTCAAAGGTGCGAACACAATGCATTTGTAGATGAAAAGAGATGTTTGGGTTGAGATTGGGCACAAAGATAATCACAAGCTGTTTTTTAGGGAATGTACAAGGGAAGCGACTAGTTATCCCTCTCCATCTTTATAGGAAGCTAGTGAATGTCTCATTGGGACGTTTTTTAGTGCCACACAAGTCTGCCATGGTTATGTCACTTTCTATGTTGTATGAGAAGTTTCGAACAAACCTTTCTACCAGTTCAGGCCATGTGAAAATAGACCCATGAGGTAAGCGAGTGAACCATTCCAAGGCTTGGCCTCCTAGACTCTTTGGAAAGAGTCATATGAGGTAATTTTCACTATAGGCCACTTCTTGGCATGCCATGTAAAAATACTTCACATGATCTCTGGGTCACCTTTCCCTCTATATTTGTCAAATTTTGCATGTCAAATGTTCTTAGGAAAGGGTTGAAGCATCATAGTTTTATCAAATGGATGGGGACATAGTTCTTCATATTGATATTTTCTACTATTCCCCGCATTACTCTCTTGGAGGCTTGTAAGTGTCACTTTCATAGATTACATTTCTTGTGTGAAGTAATTATTCTTTAGTAGGATAAGCATGGATATATATGTGATTGTATTCCATATTGTCTCCTCCTTGACTGTCCATGTGAAGTTCACTAATTTTGACCTTAGGTTTTGTCTTTTGTACATTCTTATTTGTTTCTTTTTGTACATGAGATGTTAACAAAGCTAATTGTCAACTAAGGTTGAAATTTTTTTGTCGAATAGTGACTTCTTCTTCAAGAGGTTCCTCTTCTTCTTCATGACGTGGAGGTTGTTCAAAATTTTCATGTTCTATTCTAACTTTACGTGGTACTTTGATGAAAGGAATTCTATATCCCACTACATTATCATTTCCCACATTAGAGGTAGAAGTGTGTCCATGTGTTAAGATATCCTCCATATTAATAAGAGGTTTCTCCTCTTCATTAGCATCATTTTTTGGTGGGATTATGTCTTGTTCTATAGGAATTCTAGCCCCTAACTCCACCACTCGTGCTATCACCCAAATCTTTGTTTCTAAAGAGGAATTCATCTAACAAGGTGGGGTTGAAATCAAATTCCACGTGTGGCGATTCTAACTCATCACCACTATGATCTATCATTTCTTCTACTTCTTTCTCCATAGAGAATAAAGGCCCAAGATCATGGCCAATAAAGGGATTTGACCCTTGCTTGTTTGAGGTTTCCCAAGTTTGTGTTTGTCTTGTTTCCAAAGCCTACTTTTTGAGCCCTAATCTTGTTTTAGGATCCATGACGTGTAATAGTTTCACTAAGGTGCTTGTGAATGTGCTCAAATATTTTTTATCAAACCTAAGTGAAACGCAAAAAGAATGTCAAGAATTCAAGGTATATTATGAATGTCAAAGAACCAATGTGACAAAGTGATTGTTCTTAAATGAACAAGTTAATAGTGACAAGCAAGATTCAATCACACAATGTTTAGTTTCAAACCAATCAATCAAATGAAGTACTTCCTAAATTTGTTCTCAAAAAGGGTAGTTGGTGTCATAAGATGATTAAAAAAATGTCCCTACTTATGTCGAGTTCAAAAAAATGAACAAGGCTGTAAGTAATAACAAGAAGTTAATGTGACTTCCAAACAAAGTATACTAGAAGCAAGCCCAAATTCAATCAAGACCTATATTCCAAAAAGTGTCAGTTACGATTGTGAGTGACACAACAATTTCACCAAGATATGTTAACCAAAATTTGTGAGAAATTAAGGTATTGATATCAAGATGATATTGATATAACATGCACAAGTGGTAACACTTAACACTTTTTAAAATCGAGGTAATAATTGGAATCAAACTAAAGTGATAGTATACCTAGGAATTGTTAAAGTGTATATAGTGTAAAATTACAATATAGATATTTAGGTCAAGTTTACAAGAAACAAGACGTAAATACCAAAATTGTAGTGACATGATATAAACAAGATAACCATTCAAAGGAGAATCAAAGTGATGAACCAAGCCTAACTACGATGACAATCTTGACTTGGGTATCAAGATCAAAAAGGCTACCAATGATATAAAAATGTCTCCACACACTTTAGACATTTAACAACTCAGCCATAAACATGGATGAGCGTAAATGAGCACAAAATTGGTGAATACAATCAATTAGCAACACAAGGGTAGTCACTCTTCTTCTGATCAACAAAGTGTCAAAAGAAAGTGAAGGAAGTAGATCAATTGGTGTTGAAAAATGTTGGCCTCACTTCAGCAGAGTTTTTCCTCACCTTAGGGCAAGTGAAAAACTAAGAAAAAGTAACGCTTCACACATGTCATGATGAATTATAGCTCTCAACTCAAATTGGTTTTGATATGGTCCAAGTTGGCTCCTGGTCAAAGATAGCTTCCTAAGTGGTTCACTCAACTAGGTGTCACAAGTTATCTAAGAGCGAGCTTGATTTACCAAGAAAAGTTACACTGACTAATTCTTGGAGTATCTCGTATTTACTTTACCCCCTTCAAGCACAGTGAGAAATAAATGTGTCCATCGTGTACTCTCATTAGGGTCACGATACAGATAACTTTGATGTTAAATCTCACAAATGGTAATACTAGTCAAGTAGGTTGTGTGGAATCACTTCCCATTTTCATCCACAAGGTTCCCTCTTGCATGGACTACTTTGGGGTTCCTAGGACCACCCCCATTGTTGTAGCTTAAGGATTATGCCAAAGGGGTTATGTCCTAGTTTTAAGTGGATGGGGGGTACCCTTATCCGAACCTGAAAATACAGTGTGATTTGAATGTGGTGTGTTTTTTATCTTCATTTAATTTGATGTGGTTTGCTTCAACATTATTTGACAACCTGCACGAAAACTGTATTAGTAGTTTAGTTTTTTCTTGACTCCACCTTTCTTTGAACAAGCATTTTTTTTGGTACTGCACAATGGATTAGTAATTTTTCCATGAAAATAATAAACTTCAAATTTGTTTTTTATTCTCAAGATCATCCTAGGACACAAGAGAAGAGCATACGTGACAAAAAATAATCAAGAAATCAATAAAATGGAAAAGCACTTAATTCAATGAACCATAAATATATTTATCTTTGCTATAATTTGGACATTCTACAAATTCCAAAGCAATGAAAATGATATAAGAATCATTTTTGATTCCCAAGATCACCCCAAAGTGCATGATAAAATCATACACAAAATTTATCCCAACTATATAGAAATGGAAACTCTTCAAATTAACTAGGACCATTGAAAAATGCTTTATAAAAGGTTCATTCCCTTAAGCAAAATGAATAATCCAATTTCCAAATTTAATCCCATTGTTAAAAAGATAAAGATAAAAGTTGTTTTTGATTATCAAGATCACCAAAAGGTGCAAGACTTTAGAGCATACACACACTTTGTCCTAAATCAAGTAAAACATGGAAATACAACATGCATCAAAACATTAGACATGTTAGAAAATGACCAGTTTTAAAATAAAACATGCATGTAAGTGCACCTAAAAATTCTATAAGTATAAATGCCAAATTTATGTTTTTATTGCATATTTAACTTCAATACCTTTCCAACACAAAAAAAATGGAGTCATTTTGAATTCAGGATCAAAAGTTATGGCCTTCAGAAGACAGGTTACGCATATGCTTTTATGCTCATAGGTATGCACTTGACAAGCACTCAAAAAAATTGTGTCCAAAAAAAACATCCCTGTGTCTACAAAATGGTCAAATTTTTCCATGTGCAAGGTTCAATTTTGACAAAAACCCATCACATTAATATATTAATAGAAGACTCAACACTAGCAAACATTAACGTACATGCTCAAGAATTTAAGATTTTCAAGAAATTGGCAAAACTAGCATGTAGAATGGTGAAAAAGTAAGCTCTAAAAATGAAAACATGATGAAACATTGAAATTTTCTGACACCAAGATTCAGTTTTGAAAGAAACCTACCATATTAATATGTAACTATAAGACTCAACACTATCAAACACTAACCTACATGCTCAAGAATTCAATATTTTCAAGAAATTGACACAACTGACATGTAGAATGTTCAAAAAGTAAGCTCTAAAAATGAAAACATGGAGAAATATTTAGCTTTTCACACCAATTGACTAATAACCCATATAAATTCACCTCCTTTATAGCTCTAGAATGAGATTCTACACATGTCAAGACCCAACAAAACAAGTTAATAAAAATAAGTTATGTCACATATGTGTATAAAGAGGGTTATTAACCAAAATTGAAACTAAACTACAAAAAACTTGAACTATTAAGTGCAAAGGACAAAGGATTAAGTCCCACCATGCTTGCCAAATATATCAATGTATTAGTTAGCTATGCAAATGGAATTGAAACTAACACCTTAGTAGTTTCAAAACATGAACTAAACTACACAAAGATCATCATGTTAAGTGTTAAACTAGACTAAATACCAACATTATGCATTAGAACTTGAAATAGAAATCAGACTAATATGTTAAGAATTTAAATCTCTACTCTTATTGAATGCTAAATGAGATGAGATTGAACCTATGTAGATCTATAGAAATAAAAGATTTGATTATGTGCTTGAAATCCCAAGGTTTCTAAGAATTGAGTCTTGTCGTATCATGGCTACAAGACCACTTGACATATCTCCATATGAATTCAAAAAATTGGGTGGATGAATGCAAGAAATGGAGAAGCTATAACTCTTCTAATGGAAGAATTCTCTAAGATGATAAAATGGATATAGTGTATGCTCTATTCTCATTTCGGAGTGAAGGTGTAAGATAGAAAGGTAGGAGGTGGGCTCCTTATATAGCCCAATGGATAGAAGAATCTCTACATCCCTCTTCATGTGGGATAAATGGAGAGGTTAGGTTAGTTGTGGATAAGGAAGGTTTAGAAAGGGTTGAGTCAACCTTAGGAGAGTTTAGTTTGTCCTTTAGTGACCCATGGGGTTTGAGGGGATTTATTAATTAACCAAAGTGATTAATTAATAGGTGTGCAAGGTTATAGAAGCTTTTTAGAGGAATAATTAGCATGATTTAGACTATGAGAGGGATTTAATCAAATAAATGATGATTTATTGATTTAATGGAGGAGGAAGCTAATTAATTTAATAATAATTAATTAGTCTAGATAGAAAGGGGGATTAATTAACGGAAGGTCATTAATTGGTGTATTTGTTGGATAGAAGGGTTAATTAACTAACATAATGTAGCTAATTAATGGTGGTAGAAGAGGAAGTGTGCCATATTGACGATATGTCATCAATTTGTGGGAAAGATGATAATTAGCACAATGTAAGTCTTTAAATTGCTTGAATTAAATTATAGGGGTCTACAATTATTATTTAAATCCGTTATCCTTAGATCTAGATGTGGAATATGCTCTGTAGAATGTTATACTAATTATGGATATGAATGCATTAAATCTTCATCTTGATAACATCTTGCACAAGAAACCATAAAGAGGGTCCTGGTACCTTTGCATGCTTTTTGTGAAAACAATTGATCTAGGATGTTTAAAAGACATCAAACTATTTTAGAAACATGTTCAATATTTTTCATTCAAACAACAACATATTATAAGTACAACATAAAAGGAATTTTGTAGTAATTAAAAAATATTTCAATCCTTCTAATAAGAAGAACTTTTAACATCCACGAGGCTAGTCACACTTCTGTTTGAGTAGTAACAAATTTAAAAAATAGGTTACAAATTTCACTTCAATCCCAAACTACTATACCTTTTTTGTTATATCAGTTCAATCCTCCAACCAGGTGGAAGTTCATCACAAGATTAACACTAGAGATACTAGCGGAAACTAAACTCAATATGTCTTTCTTTAGCTTGTTAAATGATAGTGACTCTTTAGCTCAAATATTATATTCTTCAAATACATAGTGGCCACTAAGCTCAAACTAGGTTGATTTAATTTGTTAAATCCTAGTGACCACTAAAATCCAAATAATATCTCACTTTCTTTTGTTGAAACCTAGAGACTACGAAGATCCAAATATTATGTTGTGTCATAAGCTAGTGGACGCTAAGTTCAAAATATCATTCAGTAACTTGTTAAATGAAAGTGACCACTAAGCTTGAAATAATATAAACAACCAACTTCCGACTATACCTGGAACAAAACAATCTTGATTCAAGTTAATATATATACCCACACCAGTTTGAAGTCACATAAGGGTTCAATATAAGAAGAAATTTTAACATCCATGAGGCTAGTTAAAATATTAATACTGGGCCTATATTTATGCTTTTCCAAACAGGTGGAAGTTCATCACAAGATTAATACTGGCCCTACATTTATGCTTTTCCATGTCAACATGAAAAATATATATTCACAAGTCATGTACCTGTAATTTACCTGTAAGAGAACACAAACCCAATAAGCATATTATTCTTGTCATGTACATGTAATTGTATCTACATTTAAGTTTATCTTGGTCTAAACTACACAAGCTACTCTCTGTTGAGAAAATAGACCCTGTGATAAAGAGGACTCTTGGGGATGCATTTTTTTTGAAACAACACCGTCCCCATCTCATTCCAGTCATTTTGTTTTGTGAAATCACCTCACCAAATCTCACAAACAAATTCCCATCAGAAGTGTTGTTTGTGCTCCCTGTAACATCTTTGTGCTTACCCTCTTCATTTCCATGTGTAGTATGAACAACCTTGGAGAACCTAAATGTAACAAATAGATGTGTCAATAAAGAAATTCTAATAAGATATTGATTTCTATTTTGTTTTCTGATTATCTATACAATATGAATTCATGTCTATCCATGTTAGTTATTTCACCTTGCTCCATTTTGTTTGCAGATTCTTCCTTTATAATATATATTTAACTAAATACATCTAATATCACTAACATTCAAACCTTCAACCTCCACTAAATGTAGTAATTGCAAGAACATTAACTAATTAATGTTGGTTTCCTAAACATTAACTAAGATTAAAATAAAATTTGTTAGGTTATGTTGAGGCATAACCTCTTTTGGCGGCTAGGCAAGAGGATACAACATTTGTGGATTTTTTGGGCATTTATGACATTCATAGATTAGGTTCGTGTGATGGATGGGATCAATTAATGACTATTACTAATTAGGACATATTTCAATTAGAAATCTTGGAGACACATGTTGAAGATTGGAATGAAGGTGTTCGACATCTCTATTTAAGCATCATCTATATCGGGCCTTTGGAAATCACTGTCACAATATCCCTGTTCACTATGGGTGGCACCATCAAATGCATTGAGCCTTCTTCCTATGAAGAGGTCAAGGCCAACCCAGAAGTATGGCATATTTTGTAGGATGGTGGTGTTACATCATTTATGGAAAGACTGTCTGGTCACTCTGTCCGAGTGACCAGCAGTGTGCTGGACAACCTAGAAGAAAGGAAGAGTCAAAGTGGGAAAGAATAAATTTATTATTTTGATAGAGTCCATTGTGGCTGCGATGGGGCTCCCTGTAGAGGGAGACATTTATTTTAAATTCTCACTTCAGGAGGAGATGGATGAGTTCCTGTGTCCTAGTGAAAATATGAGAATGTATCACTCGGGCTATGAATGGGACTCACTTCCACAACCTTGGGATAGGGTTGCTGAGAAATTGAGGAGGTACTTCACGCTAGAGAGATGCTAAAAATTGAGCTATGGACCTCATATTTTTCTTCTTGCACATCTTTGACATGATCGAAGGTAAAATTTGTGGATTTTTCTATTTCAATCACTTGAGAAGTCCCTTAAACTGGCTAGAGAAGAGGAAGGTCCTTTCCTCCACCAAGGCCTTTTGTATTTTCTCTTTAAAATGGAAGCTTCCCAAAAATAAATCTCACTTCCCCTCTAAGCTAGGAAAGAAGTAGCCTCGTGTCCCCCCTCCTCCTTCCACAACCATCTCCCTCTTTCTACTTGACCATCATCGCTACCACCTTCATCTCCCTTCCGACTCTGACTTATAAATCACGATCATTAGCCAGAGTGTTCTTCCCCCATTCTTTATCTCATGTCTCTCCCGCATCTTATCTTGCATCTCTTAACCCTTCAGGACCCCTCAGAGCACTCTCCTATATGGTCTCTGAACTACTTTCAGACCCGACATCTACTTCCTCTCCACCTCTTATCGATGCTTCTCTAGCTTCTCCTCTCATCTCCCCAGACATTGTAATGGCTACAACTGACTCAACTCACCTGATCATGGAAGCATGTGTAGCTTCCCCCCTCCTTTTTGCATGGAAGTTAGCATGGACTCAGAAATTCCTGATGTGTTGTGGGATCTCTCCTTAGTTTACCCTTTTTCTCCTCTGTCAGAGAAAATGGGCTCCCCCACTGCAGCTTCAGAACACCATGAGCATTTAGAGAAGATCTCACCTGACCCATGAGGCCATTGAAGATTATGTTACACTCAGTATCTGCTATCAAGGAATGGAAAAGTCACATGGACATGACCTGGATGAAAATCAATGAAGACTTCCTGGAACACATTAAGTTAGTGGACATGTTGGTTGAAGGAATCCCTACTACTGATGCTAAGGATGAAGCAACTACTCTCATGAATATCCATAAAATGTAATTTGGCTTTGTCTGGTTTGGGACTTTTTGGTTTTTTGTTTTTTTGCTGCATACGGGATTGTTCTCTTCTTGTTTCATTGTAATATCTGGCCATGAGGGATTTTTTGTACAAGTATGCGGGTCATTTGGAAAAACCCACTTTTACTCTAATTCCAAATAGTTTTATGTTTTGGCATATCATAGCCGTGGACTAAGCTCCTAATATCTTAATTTGTTTTCTTACATCCTTAAGATCACTATGCTCCAAATATTATGTCTTGGTATAACCTAACAGCTTCTCAAATCACAACAATCTACTTTATTTTGATAAAACCTAGCGACCACTAAGTTCCAAAAATTTATGGTGTGGCATAACATACCATTGCCTAATATCAAAATATAATTCTCTTACTAGTTAGGTGCTAGTGAAAACTAAGCTCATAATATTATATTATGGTATTAGCACCAGAAAAGTTATAAATATCTTCCTCTAATTTGTTAAATGTTGTAAAATATCTTAATTATGAATTATTAAACCCTAGTGATGAAATCTCCAAATAACATGTTGTGGCATAACCTAGCGGCCGCATAGCTCAAAATATATTTCTTTTGTTTGTTAAATGCTATTGTCTTTTGAGCTCAAAATAATATATTGTTTAAGTACCTAGTGGCCGCTAAGCTCAAACTATGTTGATTCAAATTTGTTAAATCCTAGTGACCACTAAGATCCAAATATTATGTTTTGGCATAACCCACTGGCAACTAAGCTAATAATATCTTATTTCTTTTGTTTAAACCTAGTGAGCACTAAGCTCCAAATATTATGTTGTGTCATAAGCTAGCAGATGCTAAGCTCAAAATATCATTCAGTAACTTGTTAAATGATAGCAACCACTAAGCTTGAAATAATATATTATGGAAGTACCTAGTCTCCACTTAGTTCAAAATATGTTAATTTAATTTGTTTAATCCTATCGACCATAAGCTCCATATATTATGTCATTGTTTAAACTAGTGCCAACTAAGTTCAAAATATCTTCTTGTAATTTGTTAACTATTGTAAAATATCATAACTATGAATTATTGAACCCTAGTGAATACAATCTCCAAATAATATGTTGTGGCATAAGCTAGCGGCTGCTAAGCTCAAAATATCTTAAACCACCAGTAGTCTCCAAATATTATGTGGTGGCATAACCTAGCGGGTGCTAAGCTTGAAATATCTTAATTCCAAATCTTAAATTCATACAAAAAATTCAACTAATTTATACTGGTCTTGATTGCTATAAATATCTCCAAAGTTAATGTCCTTGATTAACTTAGAGGTTGCTAAGCTCAAAACAACGTAATTTAATTTGTTAAAACCTAGCGACTTCTAAGTTTACAATATAATTTGTTAGGTTATGTTTAAGCATAACCTAGAGGACATTGGACTCAAAATGTCTTTCTTTTTTTGTTAAATACCTAGCTAGTGAATTTTTTGAGCTTGAAATATTATATTATTAAGTACCTAGCGAACACTAAGCTCAAACTATGTTGATTCAAAATATTTTTAAAATCCCAGTGACCATTAAGATCCAAATATTATGTTTTGGTGTAACCCACCAGAAGATAAGCTAATAATATCTTATTTATTTGTTTAAACCTAGTGACCATGCTAAGCTCCAAATATTATGTTGTGTCATAAGCTAGTGGACGCTAAGCTCAAAATATCATTTAATAACTTGTTAAATGATAGCAACCACTAAGCTTGAAATAATATATTATGGAAGTACCTAGTCTCCGATTAGTTCAAAATATGTTAATTTAATTTTTTTAATCCTATTGACCCATAAGCTCCATATATTATGTCATTGTTTTTAAACTAGCATCAGCTAAGTTCAAAATATATTCCTATAATTTGTTAAGTATTGTAAAATATCGTAACTATGAATTATTGAACCCTAGGAATTCAATCTCCAAATAATATGTTATGGCATAAGCTAGTGGCTGCTAAGCTCAAAATATCTTAAACCACTAGTAGTCTCCAAATATTATGTGGTGGCATAACCTAGCAGGTGCTAAGCTCGAAATATCTTAATTCCAAATCTTAAATTCATACAAAAAATTCAACTAATTTATACTGGTCTTGATTTCTATAAAGATCTCCAAAGTTAATGTCCTTGATTAACTTAGAGGTCGCTAAGCTCAAAACAACATAATTTAATTTGTTAAAACCTAGCAACTTCTAAGTTTACAATATAATTTGTTAGGTTATGTTTAAGCATAACCTAGAGGACATTGGACTCAAAATGTCTTTCTTTTGTTTGTTAAATACTAGTGAATTTTTAGCTCGAAATATTATATTATTAAGTACCTAGTGGCTGATAAGCTCAAACTATGTTGATTCAAATTTGCTAAATCCCAGTGACCATTAAGATCCAAATATTATGTTTTGGTGTAACCTACCAACCGCTAAGCTTATAATTTCTTACTTTCTTTTGTTGAAACCTAGAGACTGCTAAGATCCAAATATTATGTTGTGGCATAACCTAGTGGCCGCTAAGTTCAAAATATCTTAATTTAATTTATTAAATCCTAACCACCGATAGGTTACAAATATTATGTGGTGGCATAACCTAGTGAATGCTAGGATCAAAATATCTTAATTTAAAATCTTAAAATCATACAATAAAATCAACTAATTTATACAGATCATGATTTCTATACAGTTCTCTGAAAGTTAATGTGGTTGATTAACTTAGAGGCCGATAAGCTCAAAGTAACTTAATTTAATTTATCAAAATGTAGCGAATTTATAAGATTTTAATAAAAAAAATTGTTAGATTATTTTGAGGCATAACCTTTTTTAGGTGACAACAAGAGGATATGGCATGTGTGGCTTTAATGGGATTTATGACATCGATAGATTGCATTCATGTGTGATAGAAAGATCGATTAATGGTTATACACATGTGAGATGTAAGATGGCATCAGAATTTAAGATTTTTAATGGGAAGCATGATATTTATGATTAGGATATCCAATCGATGATCTTCGGTACCCTCACACTTGCCTCCATTTCATGTGTTGCACTGCTGGTGGCTTTATATCTCTAGGCTGGCTAGACATTTCACTACCCCTTTCCTCTTTTCATTTTTGGTCATTGTGCTTCATGTCTCTCTGTGATGGTGACAGGGGTGTTGGTGGTTTCTTGGGTAGCATGGAGTGTGGTCCTAGCAGGAAGAGGTGGAGAGATATGATAGGAAAGGATGTTGGGGAATCATTTACTTCTTGGATGGATGGGAAAATCTGGAATGCAGCTATGTGGAATTGGCTCGAGAAGGTCTGGTCAGTCATGGAGTGTTTCAAAGAAGAAGAGGATGGTGATATTTGTGAGAGCATGTGCAAGATGATGCTTGACCCAAACCAGTCCAAAGGGTGGAGGAATTTTTTTGACATGGCACAAGGGTTGAGTGCAGAAAACATATTTCCAACTCTTTGGGGTAGTTTATCTTGCATAAGGAGCATGAGAAGTTGGAAGAGCATCTAGTCAGCCTTCAGTATCATGTCCATGCCTTGACATGGGGGATGCAAGTGATTGTGCGTGCTTTGGAGGTGGTTGTGGGAAATCAGGGTATAGAACTCCCTGTTGGCTCTAAAGTGAAAATGTCAGAATGTTGTGTGGATTCTTCCTCCTCTTATCAGAGTAAAGGGGACTCAGATGTTGAGATCATCGGCGAGGTGGAGCTGAGAGGAAAAAAGGCCTAATCTTTCCTAGATGCATTTGTCTTTAGTTTTTGATTAAGGGCCGAAAGGGATGTGTGTATAGCGAAGTGTATAGATATAGGAAGTATTTTGGGTGAAGTAAAGATGATTACAACTCTTCCCCATTCATTTTGGCATATATTAAGTATGATAAGTTGCTTGTAATCATCATGGGAGTCCACTGCTTGGAAGACTTATCATGGACTGGTTCCTCATGTACTATTTTTTGAAGACTTATCATCAAATATCTTAGTTTAAAATCTTAAAATCATATAATGAATTCAAAATCATAATAATTATATATATACTTTTGATACATATCTTGTTCGTGATACATAACCTAACGGAAACTAAACTCAAGCTAGCGGACGCTAAGTTCAAAATATCATTCAGTAACTTGATATACTAGTCAAAACTAAACTCAATATGTCTTTCTTTACTTAGTTAAATAGTAGTTACTTTTTAGCTCAAAATATTATATTGTTTAAATACCTAATGCGACCGCTAAGCCCAAACTATGTTGATATAATTTGTTAAATCCCAGTATTCACTAAGATCCAAATATTACTTTCTTTTGTTGAAACCTAGTGACTGCTAAGATCCAAATATTATGTTGTGTCATAAGCCAGCAGATGTTAAGTTTAAAATATCATTCAATATCTTGATATACTAGCAGAAACTAAACTCATTATGTCTTTCTTTAGTTTGTTAAATGCTAGTGACTCTTTAGGTCGAAATAATATATTGTTTAAATACCTAGTGGCCGCTAAGCTCAAACTATGTTGATTTAATTTGTGAAATCGCAGTGACCACTAAGATTCAAATATTATGTTTTGGCATAACCTACCGGCCACTAAGCTTGTAATATCTAACTTTCTTTTGTTGAAACCTAGAGACCGCTAAGATCCAAATATTACCTTGATTTTTTAAACCCTAGCAACTTTGAAGAGTACAATATCATTTGTTTGGTTATGTTGAAACAAAACCTAGCAGAAACTAAACTCAATATGTCTTTCTTTAGTTTTTTAAATGCTAGTGACTCTTTAGGTCGAAATAATATATTGTTTAAATACCTAGCGGCCGCTAAGCTCAAACTATGTTGATTTAATTTGTGAAATCACAGTGACCACTAAGATCCAAATATTATGTTTTGGCATAACCCACCAGCCGCTAAATATTGTTAAATATTGTAATTGAAGTTATTAAACCATAGCGAATTGAATACCTAAATAATATGTTGTAGCATAACCTAGCGGTCGCTAAGCTCATAATACCTTAATTTAGTTTATTAAATCCTAACCACCACTAGGCTCCAATGATTATGTGGTAGCATAACCTAGTGGGTGCTATGCTTGAAATATCTTAATTTAAAATCTTAAAATCATACGATAAATTCAACTAATTTATACATATCTTGTTTGCATCTTCAAAGATTACACTATCATTTGTTGAAGTTTTGTTGAAACAAAACCTAGCAAAAACTAAACTCAATATGTCTTTCTTTAGTTTGTTAAATGCTAGTGACTCTTTCTGTCAAAATAATATATTGTTTAAATACCTAGCGGCCACTAAGCTCAAACTATGTTGATTTAATTTGTTAAATCCCAGTATTCACTAAGATCGTATTATTATGTTTTGGTGTAACCTACCAGACACTAAGCTTATAATATCTTACTTTCTTTTACTGAAACCTAGAGACTGCTAAGATCCAAATATTATGTTGTGTCATAAGCTAGCAGACACTAAGCTCAAAATATCATTTAGTGACTTGATAAATTATAGCTCCCATTAAGATGGAAATATTATATTGTGGAAGTACCTAGCACCCACTTAGCTCAAACTATTTTAATTTAATTTTTTTAATACAACCAATCACAAGGTCTTAATATTATGTCTTGGGCTAACCTAGTGGATGAGAGACCGTGAAGATTTACAACAAGTTTTTAGATACGACATGATATACTCGATGAAGCCCAGTGGCCGCTAAGCTATTCTTAAAAGTAAATATATTATTTTTATAATGAAGTTGTGTTATGAATTTAATTGTTAATCTTTGCATATTTAACACGAGACAAATAACAAAGTGATCGCTTGACCCAAAAAAAAAAAAGTGTGTTTCCTATAACAAAATCCACTTATCCATGAGTCCTACCAAGGTAAACAAAGACTGCCTCCAAATAAGAATTATAGCCCAACGGTCGCTAGAGTAGGAAACATTTTTCATGTAGAGTGTATTCATACAAGAGTTTATATAAATGGTAAAAAATAAATATAGAATTTATATAATGGATACATAAATATACGTGTAGAATTGTGTATTTTATGTGATATACAGGTATACGTATAGACTTGGACTAGTGACCAAGAAGTTATATAACCAAATTTTAAGTACGACACGATCTACTCATTGTACCCTAGCGGCCGCTAAGCTATTCTTAAAGGTAAATATATCATGTTCATAATGAAGTTGTGTTATAAATCTAAATTGTTAATCTTTGTGTATATAACAGGAGACAAACAACAAAAGTGATCGCTAGCACCAAATAACAGTGTGTTTCCTATATAAAAAAACCTGCTCTGTGAGGCCACCAAAGGTAAATGAATGTTTTCTTCGAATAAGAATTATTGCCTAGCAGGTGCTAGTGTATGCAAGTTTTTTCATGTAGAGTGTATTCATACAGGAGAAATCATACTGAAAATCTGTAAGCGATAACAAATAAATCTGGAGTTTATATAATGGATACATAAATATACATTTAGAATCATGTATTTTATGTGTTACACAGGTATATGTATAGATTTCTCTATTTCTTATGAGATTTTGGCAGAATATTTTTACATTTATGACAAGAAAAGAAACTTGGACTAGTGACCTAGAAGTTATAGAACAAGTTTTTAAATACAACGCGATCTACTCGTTGCACCCTAGCGACCGCTAAGCTATTCTAAAGGTAAATATATCATGTTCATAATGAAGCTATGTTATAAATCTAAATTGTTAATCTTTGCGTATATAACAAGAGAAAAACAACAAAAGTGATCGCTAGCACCAAATAACAATGTGTTGCCTATATAAAACAAAACCTACTCCATGAGGCCACCAAAGGTAAATGAATGTTTTCTCCAAATAAGAATTATAGCCTAGCGGGTGCTAGTGTATGCAAATTTTTTCATGTAGAGTGTATTCATACAGGAGAAATCATATTGAAAAGTTATAAATGATAACAAATAAATATGGAGTTTATATAATGGATACATAAAGATATGTGTAAAATTATATATTTAATGTGTTATACAGGTATACATATAGATTTCTCTATTTCTTATGAGATTTTGGTAGAATATTTTTTTACATTTATGAAAAGAAAAGAAACTTGGACTAGTGACCTAGAAGTTATATAACAAGTTTTTAAATACGACACAATCTACTCGTTGCACCCTAGTGGTCACTAAGCTATTCTTAAAGGTAAATATATCATGTTCATAATGAAGTTATGTTATAAATCTAAATTCTTAATCTTTGCATATATAACAGGAGACAAACAAAAAAAATGATTGCTAGCACCAAAAAAGAGTGTGTTGCCTACATAAAAAAACCTGATCCACGAGGCCAAAATGAATGTTTTCTCTAAATAAGAATTATAGCCTAGCAGGCACTAGTGTACGCAAATTTTTTCATGTAGAGTGTATTCATATAAGAGAAATCATATTGAAAAGCTATAAATGATAACAAATAAATCTTGGAATTTATATAATGGATACATAAATATACATGTAAAATTATATATTTAATGTGTTATTCAGGTATACATATAGATTTCTCTATTTCTTATGAGATTTTGGAGGAAATATTTTACATTTATGAAAATTATAAGAAACTCAGAATTGCGACTGAGAAGTTATAAAACAAGTTTTTACATACGACGCCATCTACTCATTGCATCCTAGTGGCCACTAATCTATTCTTAAAGGTAAATATATCATGTTCATAATGAAGTTGTTTTATAAATCTAAATTGTTAATCTTTGTGAATATAACAACTAACAAAGAACAAAAGCGATCGCTAGGACCAAAAAACATTGTTTCCTATATAAAAACAACTGATCCAAGGGGCCAAGGTAAATGAATGTTTTTTTCAAATAAGAATTATAGCCTAGCAGGACGCTAGGGTAGATAAATTTTTCCATGGTAGAGTTTATTCATATAAGAGAAATCATATTGAAAAGATATAAACAATAACAAATAAATCTGGAATTTATATAATGGATATATAAATATACGTGTAGAATCATGTATGTAATTTGAAATAAAATTTGGGTTTAGTAAATAGGTTGTCGAAACAAAGAATTATATCATGGCTTTCCTCAAAGCTATGTGAATTTTTGGCATAGATTAGTGGGCACAAAAGGAAGAATATATTAATTATTAAATACATAGTGATTAAAATTATATTTAATAATATTAACGCATATATAATGTGTTTAACTTCCAATGTACAAAACATAAAATTGTTGAAGACATTACATTTGGTTAATTCTACATGGAAACACATATATAATTGGAAATAATTATCATACAATTGAATTCTTAATATGGTTTTATAGTTTTAAAGTAATTTTTTAACCTCATATATTTTCCTAAAATGTCTAAGCAGAAACCATGTAAAAAATGTAATATGAATTAATTAGCGACGTTTCTTTGCATCATCTTAATAAACAACATTAAAATATTTTGGTTCTCCCAACCAAAATAAAATTTTAAAAAAATTGACCATGCCACAAGCCATCATTATCATAACAAAAAAATCACAGGAACGAGAACAAAAAATTCAAAACAAAAATACCCAAAGAGAGACATAGAATGGCAGAAATGGGAAAGCATTAAACAAAGATAAATACTAGAGCAGAAAAGGGATTAAATTTTCTTTCGTTAACACACAAAAAAATTATTTTAATGAAGAACAAGGCAGTTTGGCATGGAGATCAAAAGCAACTGGAAAGCAAGGCTTGACTGCAGAGCACGATTCAGTAGGACAAAGCAGGGCTGGTGCAGATCACGATTGGACTGCCATGCAAAACACAGGAACCAGTCGACTACAGAGAAAATAATAGAGCCCACAATAAAAAAAAGGTACACCTTTACTATAAATACCTGATTTAGTAATATCTGGGATTATTTCATGTTTTATGTTGTCTGTGAAACCTCCATCTACTACCTCAATCAAACAATCTGCACGATTCTATTCACAACCTCTGTTGCTTGCCTCCTTCATGTGCATCCTTTATGTGCATCCTTTGTGTGCATTTTTTTGTGCCTTCTCTGCAAACAAGATTATAATCACATGCAAAAAAACAACTGGGATTCAAACACTCGGCCCTGCAATCTACGGCTGCACGTATTTTTTTATTTTGAAGACATGCTTTTCTGCATGACCAAAAAAATTAGAAACCCTAATCAACATTTCTCTGAGGTATTTAATAATTTGTTTAGCACATTCCATGAAAGAAATTTCAAAAATAGAAAAAGAGTGGGATACGAAAATTTGAAATTTTCACTTTCCCCCTTTTAAAGCAAAAGGGTGGGCTATTGAATTTTCAAATATCTCAAAATGCAGGGGAATTCAAATTTTGCTATTTTTATTTTTCCATGGTTTAAAAATTAAAACTAAACATGAATTAAAAACAATGCAATTTTTCATTGTCTATAGCCTATAATAATATAAACATAATAACAAATATATTATATAACATATATTAAAACAAGCATAGTAAAAATATATATTATAAGAAAACAGAAGAAATAAATCCTAAACATAGTTTTGAAGTTTATTAGAATAATATACAGACATTTATTTTAATTTTTATCAAAATCAATTTCTACATTGTTAGATATAGTGTGCGCTAATTTAAATTAATTCTCCAATTAAAATGTGCCATGTGGCAAGTTCAAACAAGCTATTTGGGATACATAATAAGGCTAGCGATCCAAGACTGTACAAATAGTGTTACTATATGGCTATTTTCAAAATAAGAAATGAAATGTTTAACCGTTTGAGCCTAGGGTCTGATATGCCATTTCTTTCAATAATTAAAGGATCTTAGCGGTGCTAAGCATTTTCTTTGTTAGGAAACGATGTGAAATATGTGTTGAAAATAATGTATCTTATGGAAACTACATACTAAGGCTAGTGATCCAAAACTTTACAGATAGTGTTTATAATGAGAAGAGGTAAAGGTAGGAGCCTAGCGGCTGCTAAGCTATACCATGATTTGTTATTTTATGGATATTTTCAAAATAAGAAACTTTTGAGCCTAGGGTCTGATATGTCATTTCTGTCAATAAGTAAAGGAGCTTAGCGGGTCGCTAAGAATTTTCTTTGATAGGAAACAATGTGAAATATGTGTTGAAAACCATGTATCTTATGGGAATGATACATACTAAGGCTAGCGATCCAAAATTGTACAAGATAGTGTTTTTAGTGAGAAGAGGTAAAGGTAGGAGCATAGCGCCACTAAGCTATACCATGATTTTTTATTTTATGGCTATTTTCAAAATAAGAAAATTTTGAGCCTAGGGTCTGATATGGATTTCTGTCAATAAGTAAAGGAGCTTAGCGGTCGCTAAGCATTTTCTTTGATAGGAAATGATGTGAATTATGAGTTGAAAACCATGTATCTTATATGAAATATATAATAAGGCTAGTGATACAAAACTATATACAGATAATGTTTATAATGAGAAGAGGTAAAGGTAGGATCCTAGCGGCCACTAAGCTATACCATGATTTGTTATTTTATGGCTATTTTCAAAATAAGAAACTTTTGAGCCTAGGGTCTGATATGCCATTTTTGTCAATAAGTAAAGGATCTTAGCGGTCACTAAGCATTTTCTTTGATAGGAAATGATGTGAAATATGAGTTGAAAACCATGTATCTTATGGGAACTACATATTAAGGCTAGAGATCCAAAACTATAAAGATAGTGTTTATAATGAGAAGAGGTAAAGGTAGGAGCCTAGCGGCCGCTAAGCTATACCATGATTTGTTATTTTATGGATATTTTCAAAATAAGAAACTTTTGAGCCTATGGGAAACACATAATACATCTCAATCCATTTCAAGGGTATGTAATGCAAGAATTTCTCTTGTCATGCATAGCCTAGAAAATATGGTACAATTAAAATAAATGATAAAACTATCATGTTCTAAAACCATGCACATAGTGTTGAAATAAGAAATAGTTGATCCTAGCAGTCATTAGGTTGTTTCCATTCAATACTTACAGAAGCTTAGCGGTCACTAAGCATTTTCTCTCATACGAACATATGTGAATTATATGTTACAAACAATACATCTTGTGAGTACTACATAAGTCATGATCCTTCTTGAGGGTTTGTAGTGTAGCACTTGGATCCGTGCCAGGGATGACACAAACAATATGTTACAATTTGAATAAATGAAAACATAGTAGCGACCCAAAGTTGTACATATAGTGTTTATAATGACTAGCGGTAATGGTGGGAGCCTAGCGATCACTAAACTAGAGCATGATCTTTTATTTTATCACTATTTTCAAATTATGAAACTATTGATCCTAGCATCTGCTATGACATTACTTTTGATAAGAAAAATATGTTTAGAATTCTCTAATAATTTTCTCCCATAAGATCTAATGTGAGTTATGTGCAGCATCTGGGACAGTTGGGACGTCAGGACATGAAAAGCTGATTCAGCCGAAAGAATGAAGAAAATTGCCTTAAGTCTTGTTTCACAGAGTGAGGGACATCCGGGACAAAAGTACGCGAAATGCGCGGATCAGCCGGTTTGGCACAAGGTAGTCCATTTTGGGCAGGCCAGAGATATTTGTCCCAGGTATTCTGGGATCCAAAATTCACCCCCCCAGGGTAATTTTGATAACATGCATCAAATTACTCAAGTCCCAGGAAAATAGATTGATTCAGGGCCAAAAATCATGTTTCTAGGGTCCCCTCAGATTTTTTCTAACTCTCCCTGGCCATGGTTGAAAAGAGCAAGTTCTGAGAAAAGGTGAAAAGGCTGCCAAAGGCAAGCTTGGGCCAAGAAAAATCATGAAAAATCGGCTAATCCTAGTCCTCGTAACAGTCGGGACATTTGGGACGTCTGGGCGCGTGAATCGGCCGAAAAGCCTCCAGGTGGCCCAGGCAGCAAAGGGACAGTCTGGGACAAAAGGACGCGAACGACAGAATCGCCGGTTCAGACCGAAAAGGAGAAACTTTCAGCACAAGCAAGTTCTGGGACATCTAGGCTGGGACCGAAGGACGGCGAACGTGGCCGGATCGGCCGAAAAGGAAGAACTTGTCACACTAAACAGTTTGGGACATGTGAGCCGTAAAGGACGCGGAATCAGCCGGAATCGGCCGAAGGAGTTGAAAGAAATCAGACTCCCACGAAGCACTGGGACATTTGGGGACAAGAAGATGCGAAGGACGCAAATCGGCCGGTTCGGCCGAAATCGGGGAATTTGTCGCACTTGGGACATCCGGGACAAAAGGGACGCGGTGGACGTGAAAATAGCCGAAGGAGTCTGAGAGCCAATCAAATCATGCCACGTCATCGGCCGAAGAGGGACAAGGAAGCCCATTTCGGGTGGATCAGAAGGGGTCCCAAACAGTTTTTGGGACATCTGGGAAAAAAAGACGCGAAATACGCGAAAGAGTCCGGCAGGCCCGCGGAACCAATCAAGTCACGAACGTGTCACAAGGAAAGCCCGCGAAAAGGTGGAGGAGAGAGAATTGCTCAGCCAATCAGCGCCCGACACGTGTCATCCAAGTGGCAGAGCGCGGGAAAAAGTTCAAATATCTGTTTTGGCCTGTTTTTTGCCCTAAAACTTCAGACCCCCATATCTTTTGATCCAGAGCTCAGATTTGCACGTTCTTTATATCAACGGAAAGCTGGTGAAATTCTCTACATGATTCTGGGGTCAATCTTGCATTTTGGTTAGTTTGATCCAGAGAGAAAATTAAGAAACATCTCTGACGCGTCATCAACGGTAATGGCTTAGAACTAAATTTCAACAACCAACTTTTAATGCACATGGGTCAGATTCTTCTTCAGCATGGCCAAGTGACATTTCAGCTACCAAATTTTAGACAATGGGTTGCATGTCGTTTTGACGTTTCAACAACCAGAATGCACATGGGTCGCATTCTTCTTCATATGGCCAGAAGTGATGTTTCAACCACCGATTTTAAATGAAGAATGTGTTTTGGTCAAGTGGTTGGGCTGGCTTGACATGTTCCTATGTTTTCTCTCTCTCATGGGCTCGACCCATGCATTGTAAAAGCTAGATTTGGCTCATTTCCTGGAATGATTACAAGTTGTTCATCTTTTTGCTCTGCCCTCCCTTCTTTTCTTCTCCAGGGTTGAAAATGGAGTTTCGAACCTCCTCCCTTGCTCTGTAATGGCTGTTTTTTTCCTTTTACTATTGAAATGATGTTCTGTGAAAACTTCTGAAGCAAAAAAAACATGTTTTGTGATGCATCTGTCCATCCTTGCTCATTTTTTGCTTGTTTTCTTCTTGCCTCTCTTCATTGCAGGTATTTGTGCATGTTTGAATGTTCATTACAAGTTGGAGCTGTGTTCATGGAGTTTTCGGGACATTTTCTGTGTGAAATCTATCCTTGGGCCTGTGATGCATCTGTCCATCCTTCCCATTGCTCACCTCTCTTTGTTCCATGGCAGTTTTGATAGATGTTCAACATTCTCCTTCTCTGGTGTATCACCGTTTTAGTGTAGGCTTTTACTATTTTTCCCTTTTCTCTCTCTCTCTGTCTCCTTGGCATGGTTAGATTAGGTTTAGATTAGCTTGCCTGCACTGGAATAGCTTGTGGCAGGTAGTTTAGGAGCAGGAACCAGCCTTCTCTAGAGATTCCTTTCTCATCTTTACAAGTCCTACACTTGGAGAAAGGATTCCAATGTTGTGCAATCACACTAGATGCCTGAGTGATCAACCTAGAAGCCTGATCTGCATCCAGGGGTGCTGTGATTTTGCTACAACAGTTTTGGCATGCCCGGTGGGACCTTAGAGGTCTTCCACTTCATCTTTTGTAGGTTGGTGTGTTCCTGTGAAGATTTCAGCCTTTGGAGGCACTTGCAAACACATCTGGCGACTCCATCTGATCAGCAACCCATTTCTGAAGTTGCAGACCTGTTTTTTCATCCATTCCCATTCATCCTTTCTTTCCATCCCTTTCATTCTTTTCCATTCCATGAAGTTGTGCAATCATGACTTCATTTCCATCATGGAATTCACATTTTCAACAACAGCAGTTATCCCACCTCCAACATGTTTTACAACTCCTCCAAATCAGCATTTTGAACAAATTCAAGATCAGTATGCATACCCATATGAGCAGCAATGCCAAAGTCAGTTTGGCTATGGAGCTTTCCAAGAGCAAGAGTATGCATATAATGAAGACCATCAGATCCAAAATGCTGGTCTATTGGAGAAAATCCAAAAGATGGAGGTAAAGATGATGCAATCCAGAGCAACAGCTCAAATGAGAGCTTTCAGAATTGGTTGCAGGACTCCTTGTCCATGGGGAGGCCCTTTTCCAAGACACTTCAGCCCTCAGGAGAAGCTGGACTTCATGATAAAGATGCTGCCCCAACTTGCACAATGGACAGCAGAAATAGAGGCCTATACACTTGTTGTTGAACAACCTTGTCAATGGGTAAGTTCTACACCATCATCTGGTTTTTCTCTTCCCATTACTCAAGCAGCATCATCTCATTTGGAATTGCAAATTTTAAACTCTCCATCTGCTGTCCCAAATGTTGATCCCATGTCTCCACCTCTCAGTCTTCCACCACACCTCAATTCTTCTTTCCTTTTTCCTTCCAAACAGTCATCCCCTCCACAAGAGCTAAAAGAAATATCAACTCCTCTACTACCACAAAAAATTTCCAAATCAATTGAGTTGCAACCCATCCCTCCTCTTGCATTCCCAATTCCATGTGTGGAAGAAGAAATTGCAAAAATCAGTCATTTAGGACAGCAAGAGGAAGAGCCCAAGAGAAAAGAAATGACAGACAACTTGAGGGTTTGGGCTGCCAAATTTGGGATGACAAAGATCCCCTTGATGGTTAAACCTACAGAAGAGGCTAAGGTTGAACAAATGGTGGTCAGGACTGATTTTGTTGCAGCAGAAGAAGAAGTTCTTGCAGTCCCAACTTGTCCTCTAGAGCAGCAGATTGAAGAGTTTGACTTGACAAACTTCATGCTGGAGGAAGAGTTCAATCAAGAGCAAGATTGTCTTCAAACATTGGAGGAAGGAGAAGCTGCTCCAAATCCAAAAGAAGAGGAGCACATTCTAGCTGTGGAGGAGAAAAGTGCAGATCCAAGGGCTTTGAGCACAAAGCAGGCTACAGGAGAACCTTCAGTTCTTCTTTCTACTTCACCTCTCTCAAGTTCTAGTACTGAAGAGGAGTTTGATCTCTCAAACTCAATGTTGGAGGGTGAAAGAAACCATGGTGGTCAAGTTACAGATCAAGAGGACACCATGGAGGAAGTTGAACATTTGCAGCAGGACAACCATGAGGCAGTTTATCTGTCAGATTTGGAGGACTGTTTTGATGGAGAAGAGCCGGTTGAGTTTCCACCATTCTCTCTTTCATCATCCACATTCCAAACACAAGAGTCTACTGTCATGAAGGAGAACATTCATTTGCAGCAGCCTGCATCTTATAGCAGCTCTTTGGAATCAAGATTGGAAGATTTTAATCTTTCATGTTCTTCATTGGAGGAAGAGAAAGGACAGAGGAATTTCACCATTGCTTCCACACCATCCATTCAAGAGGGTCTACAAGAAGACTCCATTTTTGGAGTTGAAAATCAGAGCTATGGGCATATCAAATGGATCAGACCTTGCCCAATCAGGTATTTGGCTTCATTGGAGCCAAAGGAGAAGTCACAACCAGTCATGCTTGCTTCTGAGCATGAGGGTGAGCTACAAAGTACCAAGGATCAGCTGTCATACCTCTTCAATCCAAATGCAGAGCAACTAAAAGAGGTATTGAATTTGCCTTCAGCTGATACCTTGATGATTTGGGTGGAAGACCAGCTTCTTGTTGATTTTCCACTCATCCTAACAGCCATGATCAGCTCCAAATCAATTGCATGGCTGCCACTTTTGAGAAAGGGAAGCTATTTCTCACAACCAATTGTAGGGTTTGTTTAGCTTGCCTTTGCTTCCAGTTAGAGTAGAGTAGGTAGGTTTTCTTTCAGTAGAAGAAGTGCTTGTGCACACTCTGCATGTTCCATTTGGAGCATGTATGATTTTCAGTTCTGTACATAGTTTTTTGTTGCTGGTTTTGCTCTTGCACAGTTCATTTCAGTGGCATTTTGGTGAGAACAACTCCATGTCTGGTGGGTTTCAAGTGGCTCAGAGGGAGGTTTTCAAAGTTCAGATCAGTTGCAGGTTACAACTCATGACTCCATGCCCAATGGATGCTTCAGGCAACTGGTAACTTCATCTAGCAGGCAGATGACCCCGCTGAGTCGCCAAATTGTTATCCAAAATTCACCCCCCAGGGTAATTTTGATAACATGCATCAAATTTCAAGTCCCAGGCAAATAGATTGATTCAGGGCCCAAAATCATGTTTCTAGGGTCCCCTCAGAAATTTTTCTAACTCTCCCTGTCCAAGAATAGTTGAAAAGAGCAAGTTCTGAGAAAAGGTGAAAAAGTTGCAAAAAACAAGCTTGGGCCAGGAAAAATCATGCAAAAAATCGGCTAAGTCCTAGTCCTCGCAACAGTCGGGACATTTGGGACGTCAAGGGCGTGAACCGGCCGAAAAGCCTCCAGGCGGCCCAAACGGAAAGCAGGGACAGTTGGAACATCCGGGAGTGCACGGCAGGACGCGGAACCGGCCGGTTCGGCCGAAACAGGAAGAAAATTGCGGCAGTTCGGAGAAAGTATCATAACTGTCTAAGTTGGGGACATCTGGGCCAAAAGACGCGAAGGACGCGAACCACCCGGCCGAAAAGATAGAACTTGGCGCACTCAGCCAACGAAGGAAAGAATTTCACGCATAAGCAGTCTCTGGGACATTTGGGACAAACGGTACGCGAATTGGGTTCGGCCGAAACAGGTTTCGCACTGGGACATTTGGGACAAAAGGGACGAAGGACGCCGAAAAAGCCGAAGGAGCCAACGAGCCAATGGAAATGGTGCCACGTGTCTGGCCTCAAAGGGACAAGGAAGCCCATTTCGGGCGGATCGGAGGATTTTCCTGTCCCAAAAGCTGGGACATCCGGGACAAAAAGACGCGTGGAGGACGCGAAAAGCCAACAGGCCCGCGGACGAAATCACAATCACGTGACACGTGTCACAAGGAAAAAGGTCCAAAAGTCAAAGGGCGAGGTTTGAAGCACTGACCCGAACCAATGAAATAGTGCCACGTGTCCAAGTTTAAGGGGCCCACTAGGGAAAATTTCAAAATTTGGCAAAGTCCGGCCAAAAGGTGGAAAAGAGGTCTGAATTGCTCATCGAATCAGAGCCTGCCACGTGTCATCCAAGTGGCAGAGCGCAGGGAAAAAATTTTTCCAAATCCGTTTTGGCCTGTTTTCAAAGGCCCTAAATCTTCAGATCTTCCATATCTTTCGATCCAGAGCTCGGATTTGCACGTTCTTTATATCAACGGAAAGCTGTTGAAATTCTCTACATGATTCTGGGATCAATCTTGCATTTTGGTGTAGTTTGGAGGGAGAAAATCTTAAGAAAACATCTCTGATGCGCGTGGTGATGGCCAGAAGTAGATATTTCAACAACCAGCTTAATACATTGCGTGCTTCCGGCTGTTAGAAGTGCACATTTCAGGACCAAATTACATAATGCAAATGGGTCGCACTTCTGCGATCCAGAATTGGTTGGGGTAGATTCGGTAAGGTTCCCATGCCTCTCTCTTGAAGAATCTGTTTTGGTCAATTTTTTTGCTTATATTCCCATGTTTTAATCTAAAGTGGGCTCGACCCATGCATAAAAGCCAGGTTTGGCTCATTTTAATAACAAGTTGTTCATCTTTTCTGCTCTGCCCTCCCTTCTTTTCTTCTCTAGGGTTGAAAATGGAGTTCGAACCTCCTCCCTTGCTCTGTAATGGTGATTTTTGCCTTTTACTATGTGAAATGATGTTCTGTGCAAACTTCTGAAGCAACAAAAATGTGTTTTGTGATGCATCTGTCCATCCTTGCTCGTTTTTTGCTTGTTCTTCTTCTTGCCTCTCTTCATTACAGGTATTTGTGCATGTTTGAATGTTCATTGCAGGTTGGAGCTGTGTTCATGGAGTTTTGGGACATTTTCTGTGTGAAATATATCCTTGGGCCTGTGATGCATCTGTCCATCCTTCCCATTGCTCACCTCTCTTTGTTCCATGGCAGTTTTGATAGATGTTCAACATTCTCCTTCTCTGGTGTATCACCGTTTTAGTGTAGGCTTTTGCTCTTTTTCCCTTTTCTCTCTCTCTCTGTCTCCTTGGCATGGTTAGATTAGGTTTAGATTAGCTTGCCTGCACTGGAATAGCTTGTGGCAGGTAGTTTAGGAGCAGGAACCAGCCTTCTCTGGAGATTCCTTCTCATTTTTGCAAGTCCCACACTTGGAGAAAGGATTCCATGTTGTGCAATCACACTGGATGCCTTGAACATCAACCTAGAAAGCCTGATTTGTTTTGGCATCCAGGGGTGAGGTGTCTGTGATTTTGCCACCGTGCACAAACAGTTTTGGCACGCCCGGTGGGACCTTAGAGGTCTTCCACTTCATCTTTTGTAGGTTGGTGTGTTCCTGTGAAGATTTCAGCCTTTGGAGGCACTTGCAAACACATCTGGCGACTCCATCTGATCAGCAACCCATTTCTGAAGTTGCAGACCCATGTTTTTCATCCATTCCCATCCATCCTTCTTTCCATCCCTTTCATTCTTTTCCATTCTATGAAGTTGTGTAATCATGACTTCATTTCCATCATGGAGTTCACATTTTCAACAACAGCAGTATATTCCACCTCCAACATGTTTTACAAATCCTCCAAATCAGCATTTTGAGCAAATTCAAGATCAGTATGCATACCCATATGAGCAGCAATTCCAAAGTCAGTTTGGCTATGGAGATTTCCAAGAGCAAGAGTATGCATATAATGAAGACAATCAGATGCAAGATGCTGGTCTGTTGGAGAAAATCCAAAAGATGGAGGTAAAGATGGTGCAGTCCAGAGCAACAGCTCAAATGAGAGCTTTCAGAATTGGTTGCAGGACTCCTTGTCCATGGGGAGGCCCTTTTCCAAGACACTTCAGCCCTCAAGAGAAGCTGGACTTCATGATAAAGATGCTGCCCCAACTTGCACAATGGACAGCAGAAATAGAGGCCTATACACTTGTTGTTGAACAACCTTGTCAATGGGTAAGTTCTACACCATCATCTAGTTTTTCTCTTCCCATTACTCAAGCAGCATCATCTCATTTGGACTTGCAAATTTTAAACTCTCCATCTGCTGTCCCAAATGTTGATCCCATGTCTCCACCTCTCAGTCTTCCACCACACCTCAATTCTTCTTTCCTTTTTCCTTCCAAACAGTCATCCTCTCCACAAGAGCTAAAAGAAATACCCCCTCCTCTAAAGAAACAAGAGTTTCTACCACCACAAAAAATTGCCAAATCAATTGAGTTGCAACCCACCCCTCCTCTTGCATTCCCAATTCCATGTGGGGAAGAAGAAATTGCAAAAATCAGTCATCAAGGACAGCAAGAGGAGGAGCCAAGAGAAAAGAAATGATTAAGACAACTTGAGTAGGTTTGGGCTGCCAAATTTGGGATGAAAAAGATCCCCTTGATGGTTAAACCTACAGAAGAGGCTAAGGTTGAACAAATGGTGGTCAGGACTGATTTTGTTGCAGCAGAAGAAGAAGTTCTTGCAGTCCCAACTTGTCCTCTAGAGCAGCAGATTGAAGAGTTTGACTTGACAAACTTCATACTGGAGGGAGAATTCAATCAAGAGCAAGATTGTCTTCAAACATTGGAGGAAGGAGAAGCTGCTCCAGGAGGAAGAGTGCTCTAATCCAAAAGAAGAGGAGCACATTCTAGTTGTGGAGGAGAAAAGTGCAGATCCAAGGGCTTTGAGCACAAAGCAGGCTACAGGAGAACCTTCAGTTCTTCTTTCTACTTCACCTCTCTCAAGTTCTAGTACTGAAGAGGAGTTTGATCTCTCAAACTCAATGTTGGAGGGAGAAAGAAACCATGGTGGTCAAGTTACAGATCAAGAGGACACCATGGAGGAAGTTGAACATTTGCAGCAGGACAGCCATGAGGTAGTTTATCTGTCAGATTTGGAGGACTGTTTTGATGGAGAAGAGCCGGTTGAGTTTCCACCATTCTCTCTTTCATCATCCACATTCCAAACACAAGAGTCTGCTGTCATGAAGGAGAACATTCATTTGCAGCAGCCTGCATCTTATAACAGCTCTTTGGAATCAAGATTGGAAGATTTTAATCTTTCATGTTCTTCATTGGAGGAAGAAAAAGGACAGAAGGAATTTCACCATTGCTTCCACACCATCCATTCAAGAGGGTCTACAAGAAGACTCCATTTTTGGAGTTGAAAATCAGAGCTATGGGCATATCAAACGGATCAGACCTTGCCCAATCAGGTATTTGGCTTCATTGGAGCCAAAGGAGAAGTCACAACCAGTCATGCTTGCTTCTGAGCATGAGGGTGAGCTACAAAGTACCAAGGATCAGCTGTCATACCTCTTCAATCCAAATGCAGAGCAACTAAAAGAGGTATTGAATTTTCCTTCAGCTGATACCTTGATGATTTGGGTGGAAGACCAGCTTCTTGTTGATTTTCCACTCATCCTAACAGCCATGATCAGCTCCAAATCAATTGCATGGCTACCACTTTTGAGAAAGGGAAGCTATTTCTCACAACCAATTGCAGGGTTTGTTTAGCTTGCCTTTGCTTCCAGTTAGAGTAGAGTAGGTAGGTTTGCTTTCAGTAGAAGAAGTGCTTGTGCACACTCTGCATGTTCCATTTGGAGCATGTATGATTTTCAGTTCTGTACATAGTTTTGGTGTTGCTGGTTTTGCTCTTGCACAGTTCATTTCAGTGGCATTTTGGTGAGAACAACTCCATGTCCGGTGGGTTTCAAGTTGCTCAGAGGGAGGTTTTCAAAGTTCAGATCAGTTGCAGGTTACAACTCATGACTCCATGCCCAATGGATGCTTCAGGCAACTGGTAACTTCATCTAGCAGGCAGATGACCCCGCTGAGTCGCCAAATTGTTATCCAAAATTCACCCCCCCTAGGGTAATTTTGATAACATGCATCAGAATATTCAAGTCCCAGGCAAATAGATTGATTCAGGGCCCAAAAATGATCATGTTTCTAGGGTCCCTCTCAGATATTTTTCTAACTCTCCCATGTCCAGGTTGAAAAGAGCAAGTTCTGAGAAAATGCGGTGAAAAGGCAGAAAAGCAAGCTTGGGCCAAGGAAAAATGAAGAAAATCGGCTAAGTCCTAGTCCTAGGAGCAGTCGGGACATGAGGGACATCTAAGGCGCGAATCGGCTGAAAAGCCTCCAGGCAGCCTGTAAGCAAAGGAACATCTGGGACAAAAGTTTTCACGCGCGGGACGTGAAATGCCGATTCGGCCGAAACAGGAGAAAATCAACTAACTGCTGAGTTGGGACAATTCGGGACAAGTGGGACGCGGCAGGACGCAAACCGCCCAGAATCAGGCCGAAAAGGAAGAATTTTTGCACTAAACAGTTTGGGACATGTGGGACAAAGAGTACGCGAACTGGCCGAAATCGGGTGAACCGAAGAATTTTGAAAGCCCAAAGCAAATGGGACATTTGGGACAAATGGACACGAACCGGCCGGTTTCGGCCGAAATAGAGGAAAGTGTCCCAAGGAAGCACTGGGACATCCGGGACAGAAGGATGCGAAGGATGCGAAGAACCGGCAGGCCGAGAACCAATCAAATCATGCCACGTGTCGGGCAAGGAAGCCCAAAGGTCCAAAAGTCAAAGGGCGAGGTTTCGAAGGGCGCAAAATGGCACCCGAACCAATGAGAATAGTGCCACGTGTCCAAGTATTAAGGGGCCCACAAGGAAATTTCAAAGGAAAGCCGCGTGAAAGGTGGAGGAGAGAGAATTACGTCAGCGAATCAGGAGCCTGCCACGTGTCATCCAGAGTGGCAGAGCGCGGGAAAAGATTTTTGATAAATCCGTTTTGGCCTGTTTGTGTGCCCTAAATCTTCAGATCGCCATATCTTTCGATCCAGAGCTCGGATGAGCACGTTCTTTATATCAACGGAAAGCTGTTGAAATTATCTACATGATTCTGGGATCAATCTTGCAGTTTTGGTGCAGTTTGGAGAGAATAAAATTACAGAAATGTCTCTGACTCTGGGATAATGGCCAGAAGTGACATTTCAACAACCAGCTTTAATGCAGAATGGGCTCGCATTCGCTCCTGGCCAGAAGCGACGTTTCAACAACCAGTTTTAATGCACATGGGTCGCAACTTCTACCATATATGGTCTAAAAATGATGTTTCAACCACCCGATTTTAATGAAGAATGCGTTTTGGTCAATGGTTGGACTGGGCTTACACGTTTTCCCATGTTTCTCTCTTCTGGGCTCGACCCATGCATTGTAAAAGGCCAGATTTGGCTCATTTCTAAAGAGATATAACAAGTTGTTCATTCTTTTCTACTCTTCCCTCCCTCCTTTTCTTCTCCAGGGTTGAAAATGGAGTTTGAACCTCCTCCCTACTCTGTAATGGTGTTTTTTGCCTCTTATTAATGGAATGATGTTCTGTGCAAACTTCTGGAGCAACAAAAAATGTGTTTCGTGATGCATCTGTCCATCCTTTCTTGTCTTTTGTTTGTTCTCTTCTTGCCTCTCTTCATTGCAGGTATTTGTGCATGTTTGAATGTTCATTGCAGGATCTGGAGCTGTGTTCATGGAGTTTTGGGACATTTTTCTGTGTGAAATCTATCATTGGGCCTGTGATGCATCTGTCCATCCTTCCCATTGCTCACCTCTCTTTGTTCCATGGCAGTTTTGATAGATGTTCAACATTCTCCTTCTCTGGTGTATCACCGTTTTAGTGTAGGATTTTGATTTTTTTTCCCTTCTCTCTCTCTCTCTCTCTGTCTCCTTGGCATGGTTAGATTAGGTTTAGATTAGCTTGCCTGCACTGGAATAGCTTGTGGCAGGTAGTTGGTTTTAGATGTATTTGGTCAGGGAATTAGGCAGGATATAGTTGATTATACCAAATTTTAGAGAAATTTTAACAAATGTTGGGAAATATGTCCAATGAAAGACAAAAACACCTCAAATAGATCACAATGCACCTTTAACTATAAGATGTACATTCATGGAGGCCCAAGAATGCATAGTTTCACACAATATTTGAGAAATTAAACACAAAATCTCATGCTAAAAACTCAATAAAATGTCAGGGATCCACAATTTTTCATGCCTAAGATGCACTCAAAGACTTACAAATGACCTTTAACAAAATGGAGACATAATGATTTTAAAATTGTTTACTGCACATATGAAATGAAAGATCTTCTCACAGTATGATTGCAATTCCCACAATGCTACTAGAAGGATAAAGTTTTGTGTGATTTAGATACATCCATAATATAAGACTGCAACAATAACATGAATAACTATTTTGAAATATTTCATCTTAAAAGCAAACACAAATGCTCATGATCAAACAAAATTAACTCAAAGATCAATCAAATTTATCAGCAAGGGAAAGTTTGATTTACAGTCTCAATGCTTGTCAATGGTTGTACACTTGCAACCATCTTGACATGATTTAATTTGAAAGCTTACAAAAATTAATAGGTTTCTCAGATGAGTTCTTGGGAAAATGGTTTTCTCTCAGTTTTCCTTTCTCTTCTAAATTTTCAGAAAATTTAACCCCCTTATTCGAGAATATTCCTATCGCATTTATATAATTTACCTTGCTCACTCATTCTCAATTTTTTCCCCAAAATTCTGAATCTTCAAGAGAATATTATTCTTTACAATATACCACTTAATCATGTTTATTCTCTTGAAAATATCTTATTTTCTATTTCAGGTGGATAAATTGTGAACCGATCACGTTTTTCACTTCCTCAACTATCACTGGGATGCCATGTCATCACTTTTGACAGTATTTTAATCATTCTTTTATTTGGTGAATAAATGGCCACTTTTTGATGGTTTTAGAGCACCTCCAGATGGCTTGATTTGATAGGTAATCACATCTTCCTTTTTGAGAATCCTTCTCAGAGAACACATATTTCTTTTCATGTGCCTTTCTAGGCTGATCATTCCCACATGGTTTTTGTCATATCAATCCAATCATCATCTTTCTGTAGAATGCCAATTTATGTCACATGTATTTCTCCCGTGTAGATATCTCATTTAAATATTAGAGGCTATTTCACCATGATTACACCTAGCTCGACTGGTATGCCTCAAATTTCCTATAAAAGCACACCATTTCACTTCACCAATTCATATTTTCTTTTCTGAATATAGGAATTTTGAGGAAATTCATCTGCATTATGGCAGGAACACCAGTTGTAGCTAATTTGAAAGATATTTCCACTGAGGATTTACATTCTATCTTTGATTTTTTGGGTCCAGATGAAGCATTCATGAGAATGCTGTTTGATATTGTTGATCCTGAAGACTACACCGGGCCTTTGACAACCCAAACTTTTCGGGTTGCACTTGTAAGAAGACTTATCAGGATAAGTCCCATTTTCTCTGCATTTCAGATGATGTATTTTCATCTGTTCAGGCTCGAGCATCAGAAGCCACCTGAGGCTTTGAGGAAGTTTTGGACTGTAAGTAGGCCCAGTGTGTAAGGTTTGACCAACTATAACTGCCCTTACCTTTGTGATGAAGCATTTGTTATGAAATAAATCCCCTTGGAATCTTATGTTCTTGATGGGGGAATCTCACTGGATACAGTTCCTACTCTTTCTCATAAGATGGATAAATTGGAGCAACGTGTCTCAATTTTGGAGACAAAACCATCAGTGATTGTACCCTCTCAAACTCCTGAATCATCACCACCTTTTGTGAAGAAGTATAAGGGTGAGTCCAGCTCCAGGCCTCCTACTCCATCCACTCCAGGATCTCCTATGGTTACACTTCCAGCTCAAACTTTCAAGCCATCCTCCACTTTCAAAGCTACTAGAAAAAAGGCTCTCCCTAAGGGTGGTATGGATATGAATGAATGGGTTTCCTCTCGTGAGAGGAAGTTAATTACTAAGTTTGTTGGGTGGTCCTTTGTCAACTCTGGATGAACTCTGGGATTTGGGTATGTCTCACACACTGGAAGGAGACATTATATTTGTTCAGATGGCATTGGGAATGGATGAATTTATTCTCAGGAAAAATAGGCTAGTGAACAAGCTTCCTCTTTGTAGAGAGGATTCTAGGATGGTAGATAATCAGGTTTCTTCCTTATGTTTATTTTTTGATGCAACTCTCATATATATATATATGTAATCTTTCCTTCATGGGTTTGGGCCCCTATAGATCCCCATTTTATTTTTTTTTCAAAATATAGAAGATAACAAACATTTCATTAGTTTATATGCTTTATAATGGACATGAAATTTTATCCAAGCAATATAAAAATCTAATGCATTGTATCAAATTACATTTATGCCAGAGAGTAGCAAGTTCAAAGTAATATTCATCTTTCATGAAACAAAAGTAGCAAATGACACAAGAGTTACAAATGAAATATGATAAAAAAAAAAGTTTAAGAAAGACAAGCCTAAGCTTGTTCATCATTCTTCATGTCTGCGTCTTTGTCTTCTTCACTTTCTTCTTCCTCTGGTAGCCTTGCTACTTATGCATCATATCTTTGGAACAAATCATTTATGTCCTCTTCATCTGGCCTTGTATGGTATTGGAAGATCAGGGTCTCTTCTTGGCTATTGCATTCACACAATGTCCCATCTTTTGTTTATACTCCATTGGTCTTGCCCTTAGTTCTGCAATTCTTTTTCTATTTTCCTCATTGTTTTGATAACTTCATAAGAGAAATTTTCTTTCTGGATGCTCTTTTCAAAATAACTGAACAAGAAATCAAATTTTAAATCACCATAACTCTTCTTAAACTTATCAAATACCATATCTTCTAGCTTTGAATCAATGGTGTCCATAGTGTCATCAACCCACTTTCTTTTAGTCTCCATCTTTTCTTTAATCCCATTCAAGACCTCCACTCTAATCTTGGCCAGCTCTTCCATGGCATGTTGGGTCCCCCTCTATTCATGTGGGAAAATCCCTTCCTTTTCAACCAAATATTCCTTAAGTTGAGTAACACGGTTCAGTTTGGGAAAATTCCCTCAAAATAAAAGATCTCATTGTCACATTGCTCAATTAATTCATCAATTTCATTGAGTTTATTTTTGAGGTCTTCATATTTTTCTCTAGCTTCTTCAATAGCTTATTTTCCCTTTTTGATCATATTTTCAACCCATGTGTCAACAACCTGAACCTTCTTAACAAATTTATCAATGTTTTCCATTCCTTTAATGGTAGTAGCAGAGGCACTTTCTTGAGTTTGAATAGACTGGCCAATTAACTGTTGCAGACTAGAACTCAATGTTTTGACTTGTTCTTTTAATTTCCTTTTTGTTATCCTATCTTCATCAACCTTTTGTAACAAGTCACTAACTTCCTCTGATACTCCTTGCTTCAATTGATCTCTTGAAGGTTTTCCTAGAGGAATAAGTTGAACATTGTAATCACTTGTTGTTATATTATCTCTTGTTTTTCCCTCATGAGGGATTGCCACTTCCAACGTTTTGCACCCAAGTGGATCAGTACGAGTCTTAGTGATAACTCTAGATTTCTTGGAATCCCTTACAAGTTTTGGGAAGGCCAAGGTTGTGAGCTCTATGGATTCCATGGGGACAATCTCTTTTTCCTCTTTTGAAATTAACTCTCCCATCCAACCCTTTGCAAGAGTAGTCCCAACCTTTGTTTCATGCAATGTTTGTTGGGATTTCTCAGGGATAACCACCAACTATTTGGATACCTCTTGCACATATTGAACTGATGACTCTTCATGTTGTTCCTTTCCAACTCCCAGTGTTTTTCTTTAAGTTCACCTTGTATTGGTACTTCCCTTGATTGCTTTTCTTCTTGATCCTAGATTTGGGGCTTACCAATCTCCTTCTGAGTTACATCAGTGATTGAAGTTTTTTCTTTCTTCATTTCCTTAGCTCATGTAGTTATACCCTCAACCTTTTCTTTGGAAGCTTCTTGAGTTGATACTTATTTTGTAGGCACTCCCTTTCCTTCAACAATTTCCACCTCTTTTGGAGGCTGTTGAACTAGAAGATTAACATCCTTTTGTTTTTCTGGCATGTCTTGTTGTAACATGGTAGGTTGAGTTTCCATAACTGGTCCTTTATCTTTACTCAAATCTTGCACACTTACACTATCGACAACCTTATCTTTAGCAATTGTGTCTTGTGTAACCTCTGTCATCTTTTCATCTGCAGACTTCTCTGTTTGAGGTAGTTCACTGTCCTTAGTGACCTTGGCTTCATGTGAGGGATATTTCTCAGTTAATACCTCTGTGTCTACACTCTTTCCACTAGACACTTTTGGCTTGTTTAACTCTAGAACTTCTTGGTCTGTAGAAGATACCTCTGATACTTGGACCTTGTTTTCAGTAGTTGGCACATGAGTAGTCTCTCCTACTCCTTCACTCAATTGAGAACCACCTACACTCTTTAATACTTTCTCTTCAATAGCCATTTCAAATGCTTCTAATGTGGAGAAATTTTCATCAATATCAACATCCATTATTTCTACTTGGTTCTTAGTTGATTCTTGCAACTTTTCAAAAAAAGGCACACTAACACTTTCTACTGGCATGGCATCATACTTTTTCAAACCTTGATTCAACATAGCACTATCTAATGGATCAGATGAGAAAATACCTTGAGATACTTGTTCTTGAGTACCTTCATCTGTCATTCCTTTTGAAGAAAAATATGGGAATAGAGGCACCCTTTTCTTAACCTTGGCTGGTTTGAACAACCTCTGTTGTGGCAATGAAGCTACATGTTGCACCTGGGAAACACCAATCCTTTCCTATTCTGGAGGATCAATCACTTCATCCTTGTGCTTATGCTTCCTATGTGTATGATCACCTTCCCTTACCAAAATTTTTCATATACAATTTTTGTCTCTTGTGTGCTCTTTCAAATTTCTTAAGATCTGGTGCCACCCTTCCTTCAACACTATGTGATTTAGATTTTATATGGCCACTGGCTATGGCTCCCTTCATTAACTTCTCAACACCTTGGGGTTTTGGTAGAACATCTGGAGGGGTCCTTTGGGTGGCCATACCCTTTCCTTTTGATTGTAGTGGAACTACAAAAGTAATAGGGGCATTTTCCATAGACTTTAGAAGCATTTCCTCAGTTTTCTGCTTCAAAGTAGACATGGACGTTCCAGTTCCACTGGCAGCAAAAGTCCATTCATCCAAAATTCTTGTGGTGGGCCTTCTTGAAGGAAATTGAGGGGATTTTCCACCTAAGGGATCCATTCTGTCAGCTCCTTCCTTTAAAAGAGGAAGGTCATCCTTCAAATTTCCCAATTCCCTAAATTTATTGAGAACCTTTGTATTTTGAATAGACAAATCAATGTTCTTCTGTGCCAACCAATTCAAAGTTCTTCTCATTACATGAATAATCATGTCATGTTGATCATCTGACTCATCTTCATCCCACTTTAGGGGAGTCATTAGTTTTCCATCTATCCCTTGGTCAATATACAATTGACTCACAATATGTGGATCATCTATAATTCCCTGAGGTATCACAACAATCTTGAAATCAATAATCTGTGTGAGGGTCATTCTTGAAAAATATCTAAGCCTGACTTCCTCCTCATCCCTGCAATTCATCCAGTAATCCTCAAAATGAGGCTCATGTTCAAAGGCATTTAAAGTGTTAACCACCCACCTTATATCATAATTAGCCCTTGCTTCAAATATTTCCATATCAAACCTCTTCATTTCATCTTCCATTAACCTAGATTTTATGATGGAAGGGTAGGAATACCTTCCAATATTGATAGGAAATTTAATATTTGTCTTGTGCTTTCCAGCAATCAGCTTTTGAACTGGTGTTAATTATCTTGCCAATTCACATAGGGCCATTTTGTCATCTAGGTATCTTGGCAGCTTGCATGGTTGCCCTTCAAATCCACTAACTCTGATGTATGTGAACTTTCTGTACTGAATAAAATAACATCCATACTCCATTATTGTTTTCCTAGCCTCATCTGAAATCCTATACTTGTTCCCATTCTAGTTTTAACAAACATATAATAGGTGCAAAAAATGCATCATTTACCAATCTTACATTTCTTGTCTAATTACTCAATTGTAATTGGGGAAATATATCATACTTATGGCATTGTTTGAAATCAGCACGTGGCACAAGGCCAAGGAAAATACTTGTGGCATACAATGTTGTAGATTAGGTATGTCATCATGTAGAATTCAAGTTCTCTAGTGCCACCCATCTTAATATTTTCTATTAATGCTATCATATGATCATGAAGTGACTCAACAATAAAATTTTCCCAATAGATATTTCCCTTTTTCTCCAAAACAATCCACATGTAGGTGCACATCCACTCCTTGAACTCATTTTTCATTTCTAAACTATCCATTCTACTTAGCATTAAAATTACATCTTCTGATTCTTCGATAAATTGTTCCCTAACCAATATCTTAGGGATTCTAGTGGTTTCCTTCTTCTTTGCTAAGAGCCATTTAGTATTTATGAGCCTGACATATTCCTTTTTCTTGGCCTCATAATCTTGTAGGGATAAATCAATACCTAGGGTTATTGGATTTCTAATCACAGGAAATTTTAGCATTATCCTGATGGATGCAGTCGTCAAAGTTAGTACTACTTCACCACTTCCATCTAACACTTCCCTCTTTTCTGGGTCATAATTCATAGCGCAAAGTCTCACCAATTCTGGGTAATGTACAGAGGGGGGAATGGACACCAGCTGAAGCAATGTTGCTAGCTTGAATTAATTTCATGGATTCACTCTTATTAGGGCTATTCAATATTTGTAGGAATTCTTTCAGGTTGGAATTCATTAAATCTATATATGTGTGATCTTATCCAGATCACTGGTGATTCTGGATGCAATAGAAAAACTAGATGACATCATCTTCATCTTTTATGCCCTAATTTTACTATCAATTTCCTTGCAAATGATGAAAGGTACAAAGGTATCTCAATTCTTACCAATTTTCTATGTGTAATTCTCCTTTGCTTCAAAGACTCTTCAAATTTCTATCTCTCAATCCATGCTCTGCAATCAATCTCACATCATCCTTCAAAGAATTATGCTAACAAAGGCATCCAAATCTCGACATACGATAGTAAAAAATCTCAAAGCATTTGAATACTTCAAACATTCCTCCTTGAAAAACACATTAATAGTGGCAGTCATAAATGTGTTGCATCATGGCCATCCATTCTACTTTCCACATTTTTAAATGTGAGTCATCCACGTGGAATAATTCTATGCAATGCAGGCTCGAGGGGCTTTTTTACATTTTTGCATCATTTTTAAACATAGATACATTAACTTGTTTTGACCTGATCACCCACCCTTAACTTCTACTCTGATTCTGACACATGTTTAAATCCTAATAGTGGTGAAGCTACGGGCACTTTCTGAATACTTGTTCATTTTCTCAATTGAGCCCAAAGTTATAAATTTAACCCAAGGACCCTCTTCTCCAATCCTTACATGAGAATGTGCCACGTGTCCTTGGCGGGTCTCAAGAGCGTTTCTACATTTTTGCACTTTATTAACTCATTATCAAGAAACACTATCAGGCCCCGATTCCCCACTCCAACCAACTTTTGACACGTATACCTCTTCAAGAGTGGGGTGAATTCCTTGTTTTGCATTCTTTGACTGTGAATATTCCAAGGAAGATTCGTCGGGCCTCGGGGCCAAGTTTTCAATTTGTGAATGTTATAAAATTGTTATAACTTTGCACACTAAGCCTTCACCATACCACAACCAATGGAAACATGCCACCTATCATCGGGTAGTGGAGTAAAACATGAAATTTGTGACACGGCCTGTGAATGATATACATAGGCATTTTTCAATATCTAAAACTGATTCATGATCAGTTTTTTGTAGGGGTCTTCAAGAAAAATACGTCTAGCATGATCCTCGACCAAAAAAGAGGAATAACAACCTAAACATGATATTTTCAAATAGATTTATCATGAATGTATCATTTGAACACACATTTTCATATAGGCTCCAACTCGGGGATGGGCACCCCTGTGGGTGCCACAAGAACCATACAAAAATAAACACATAGAAGACCAAGTGCCAAATTCTATTGGGTTATGGAGTTCAGGTAAAACACACACTAGGTCAAAGCAATAATAACACATCTCTCAAAAATGAACCGAGAAACTAGGGAAACTGGTCACTGTAGACCAATAAAAAGAAAAGGGAAACAAAAACACAAAAAAAATGAAAAAACAGAAAAAGACTATATACACTGTATAATGATTCATACCTTGTTTTGGAATTAGTCGAGTAAATGTTTTAGGTTCCTACCATTAACAAGCAAGTAAAGTAATTCCCCATCAAGATCCTTTAAGAAGAAAGTGTGTTCACCAATTATGATATCAATGGAATAAGCGCCCATCCATAATACATCAATTTTTGTATGTTTCCCCTTATCCTCATGTCTGCTATCCCATAAAAATACAATACCTCTAACACTAAATTTTCTATGAGTTACTGTACGCCGGAAAAGTGACAAGCAAGCATGGGAATCTACAGGTAACTCTTCTGCGTACCCGACCTCTCGAGGTCATGCCGAGATAGCCGGTGGGGATGGAATATGCGTGGTATACAGACAGACTAGTTAGACAGTCTGATGTCTTCGACACGCACTAGTGGAATTTGTGAATCTAAGGCAAAGAAGGCCCTTCTAACCTGGACTGGTGTGATAGATCGATCAGCAAGGATGACTACTTGAAGGCTCCAATCAATATTGAGCTCTGGCGTGATTCAATCTATGGGTTGTGGAATATGTGGGAAATGACCTGGGATAGTTTCGTGTATGTCTCCAGATAAGGTCATATGGTGGATGGTGGAAACAATTGACTCTATGGACGATTCTCTGGCCTAGTCCAGAATTCTCTAGCTTCGTTAGCCACTATATCTAGTAAGGAAAATTGTTCGATGATAATAGGTGGAAGTGGAGTAGACTGGAATACTAGTGTGCGTAGGCCAGTGTTTATATCTGATTGACTTATGGATTCGTTAGGTTGTGGGACCTGTGGGTCACAACCATAGGTTCGTGGTTGTTGTGGGCCAGCTATGGTCATGCGTGGAGTCAAGTCCTGATCCCTAGTATCTAATAATCATATGCTTTCTCAGCTTCTATGTTTAGAATCAACAGTTATGTGATCTTCTCAGAATACCTCACAGGCATTCTTGCAACCTGGATTCTTAGGCCGGTATCTATGTCTGTGATGGTGTCTCCTGCATCTAGTTGTGGAACTAAAGGGTCACACCCGAATGTTTGTTCTCTTTCAAACCCTTCTACAATCATATAGATGTTTTTCTAGGGTAGTCTGTAGTTTGGCTGATTTGACCAAAACGTATGTGCTTGGTCATCTTCTATGTTTAATCTTTCTAACTGAGATCTGATTTGCTGGAAGTCTGTTGTTGTTTGGAAGACTTGGATTCTAATATTCTGGTCAATATCATTTATTACTGTTATGAGATTGGGCTAAGGCACGATTGGCTCGAAAACGTATTCTCTGGGCTCCCTAGGTCCCGTAATTGTCATACAAACGCAATAATATAAACAAACTGTGATAAAGTGAACTCTAAGTATACAAAATATATTTAAGCATATATGACTTCTTTTTTGTATTTTTTTGATGATTTATAAGGATTTAAAAAAGTAGCTATTTAAAATATTTAGAATTGACAACTAAACTAATAATTTAAAACAAACAAAAATAGCCGAGTGTAGCTATTTGTCTGTGCAGTTTGTATATCTATTCTAAACAATGAAATAACTAATCTATTTGCAGGATTCTCAATCCTACCTCAGAAGTGAGGAGTGAATCATAGTTTCTCAGAAACTATCAATCCCCATAGCTTCCCTGGCAATGTTAAGAATAGAATTTACTGAAATAAAGCAATTAACTACTCTATTTGATATGATTCTAACTAGAACTTTGCAAGCTTAGAACCTGGATTCCGTAGAACAGTGGCAAATCCGATGGTGTGTGTGATCCTATCCCCTCAGTATGATCTCCTCATTCTTTCGTATTCACGTGGATATAGAAAAGCATGTAATGCCAGCATCGATAGAAATAGATATTGGGATAAGGACGACTTAGAATGCAAACTGAAAATGTAAGTAGGAGAGGGATAGCGCAAGAGTACAGAGCTTGGCTTATGTAATTCCTAGCGGGATTTCACGAATCATGCAACATAATGCGTCCAGAACCTGAAACTATCTTGTTTGAAGAGAAAACCTACAACTTTAATGGCTTCCTAAGCTATTCTACTTCTAATGGATTAGATAGAACAGCAACACTATTTGCACAAGCTGGATATGTGGCTTACCAACAGCTAGACAATGCTAACTAAGCATACAAAGAACTGAACTAAAAACTCTAAGCAACAATGAAAATTAAATCTACAGCAAAGAGAAATTCAGAGGCAAACTTCAGGGCCATTTGCTTGAGCACAAGTAACTCATTTATAGGAATTCAATCACCCAAAGATCAAAAATCAAACTGAACTCCTAAACAATAAACAAAGGAAAAACACTATTCCAGGGGACCAAAAACATAAATGCAAGCCTAAGTTGGCAAGGAAAGTTGGTGAAACGCTGATATTTCACACGAGTCATGTCAAAAGAATGTTCTTGAAAACGCGTAAAGGACCGCCGCCCTACTCAGGGAGGCGGTTACAGGACCGCCACCCAGTCAAGGCGGCGGTTTCATTACTAAAGAGAAAAGGGGCAAGAAAAGAAGGAAAAAGGGGAAAACAAAGCACGCGGGGGCTAAGCAGGGTATGTGGGATGTTAACGCATATTCGGAGAGCTTTTCTGGACCCCGAACACCTTGCGAAGAGACCTGCATCATCATTGGGGCACTTATTACGTTGTTCCGCAGTACAGTACCTTACAATTTTAGGTACGTACAGTTACCTTCTTGTCAAATAGTATTTTGAGCTTCTCTCTAAACTTAAAATGTCTTTGGTGGGATTCTCTTCTTTCTTCATCTAACTCAATAATTTGATTAATCCTTGCATCATAAGGGACAACTTCTTCATCCTCAAGCTGTTATATGAAATAGTAAGAAAATAATTTCATGTGTTGGGGAAGAAGGTCTTGGAATCCTTATATTAGTTCAAATGGGATCTTTCCAGTGATTCTTTTAGCAATGATTCAATCTGCCCAAATAGAAAAATTTTACTGCTTACCCCATCTCCTTTTGTTAACTTCTAGTGTTCTTCTGATTATCTTCAACACTTTTTTGTTTCTTGATTCAAATTTTCCATTTCCCTGAGGGTTATAGTTAGATTAATATGTCAAATTTATCCCATATTCTTGACACATAGCCACTAATGGTTTAGCTCAAAATCTCATGGAATTGTTCAGCAACTATTTTTATAGGTACTCCAAACCTGCAAATAATATGATTTAAGATAAAATCCATAACAATTTGATGATTTTATTTCTTAGTAGGGATAGCCTCAACCCATTTGGTGAAATAATCAGTGGCCACCAATATCCATTTGTGGTATGCACTTGAAGGATCTAAAATATCTCCAACAAAATCCATACCCCATTGTTTAAAAGGGGCTTCAATTGACACTGATTGTAAAAAGAGAGCACTTGAAGCCTTCATTCTTCCTTAAAATTTCTAACAACTTTCACATTTTCTTACCAGCAAGGTTGTATCTTTAAAAATTATGGGTCACCAATATATTTCCCTCAAGATCTTATGGGCAGTTACTCTTCTAGAAAAGTGACCCCAACATATTCCCCCATGAAAATATGCAATTAATTTGGGAGCTTCATCCTCTATTTAATACATCTTAAAATAACTCCTTCAGGATTCTTCCAAACAACCCATAATCAATGATAATATACTTCTGGGAGGCTAGTTTGAGTGTCCTTCTTTGATTCTTATCTAAATGCCATAGACACTCCAAATTCCTGAGGTAAAATATGATGTCCTTATACCATGTAGAGTTGACTAGTTTCTCATGGACATCCATATTTCCCTCCTCAACTTCATTTACTTCCATTACTTGCAGATTACTTTCTACCATTATCTTTTCCAAGCCAAGACCTCTAACCAATTTAGTGGTTTGAATATCCATGTCATATTCCTACAATATTTTCACACATAGACATATTTTACTAGAGATTTCCATTTCTGATAAGATGTCTTTGACCATAGTGTGGGGAACATAAGCTATAATCTTGGAGCTTAAGATATATGGCCTAAAACAAATCTCTAACCAAGGAAAAATCATGCTTCTTTATGATGGTGTATTTCAACTCAACTCCCTACAATGCTTTACTGAAGAAAGTAATTGGCCTCTCATTTCCTTCATCATCCTTTTGCAATAGTACAGATGCAATGGTATTTTCAGAGGAAAAAGAAAAAAATTGAAAGGCTTTTTTGTAATCAGGGGCTGCTAAGACAAGAGCATTTTTTAGTGCTTCCTTGATTCCTATGAAATCTTGGATAACTCCCTCCTCCCATTTGATAATCTGATCCTTCTTTAGCATACTTTTGATGGGGATAGTCATCTCAAAAAATTGGAAATTAATCTCCTGATGAAGTTTATCTGACCAAAGAAGGACTGAATTCCTTTCTTAGTTTTGGGAATATGAACTTTTCCAATAGCTTCCACTCTTTCAAGATCAATCATGACCCCCTATTTTGACACAATGTGCCCCAAAACTTTTCTTTTTGAACCCAAAAATGGTAACTTTTTAGGATTCAATGAGATGTCATATTCTCTACATCTTAGCAACATATTTTCCACATGTTGCAAGTGATCATTCCTTTTTCTTGAAAACATTGTAACATCATCCTGGTATATAGAAATAAAATCATTTATATATCTTGAGAATGCAACATCCATAGCTCTTTGAAAAGTATCCCTAACATCCATCATGTCAAATGCCATTCTCACGTACACATAAGTACCCCATGGGGTGGTGAAAGTAGTTATGATTCTTTCTGATTTCTTTACAACCACCTGGTTATACCCTAAGAATCCATCTAATGTGGACAACAACTCAAATTCCATGAGCAATTACAAAATGTTATCCATATTAGGCAATGAATAGTTGTCTTTTATTGAGACCCTATTCAAGTTTCTAAAGTCCACACACAACCTTATATCTCCATTTTTCTTTCTAACTAGCACTCGGTTTTCTACCCATGAAGAATATCTTGTTGGCTATATGATGTCTCCATCCATTAATTTCTTTAACTCTTCTTGCATTTTGAGGGAAAGGAGTGGATTGATTGGCCTCTACTTTTTCCTAAATGGCTTAGCATTAGGTTCTAAAGGTATTTCATGTTAGAAAAAATCTTCCCTATATGCTTTCAGTTCTGAATATGACCATGCCAAGCAGTCTTGGTACTTCTTTAACAGCTCAAAATAGGACTACTTTTCTTCTTTACTCAGATTACTACCTAGCCATATTTTTCTGGTTTTTTCTCAGTCCTCAAATTGTGCTCTTCCACATCTCTTGAGGATGACATATTTCTATGGAAAACCCTATCAACATTGTCAAAGTTTGACTCTAAAGTTACCACACCTCTTTGAATAATGTTGGTCTTCAACTAGATAATAGCTTTGCAAAACAGGGTCTCCTTACCCTCACAAACACAAACCATTGGTTCTCAGTCCATACATTGGTTTGTAAATTCTCCTTCATTCTCTAAGAACCTCGTAACCTAGGCATCATCTTCAAAGACTTGCCAATGTTTTACATTATCAGGGACAGATGGTCTTGAAAACACTTCTATATCATAGTCACAATAAGGAGACATTGTACAATTTTTAAATCAGGATCCCAATACTGCCAACCTGGATGCAGTAGCATGTTAACTTATGTTATGATATACTATGTTGAAAGAGTCAAACATTTCAATAAAGTCCTAAACCACATGCTTATATTGTTTCATTCTTTGATTCTTGGTTGCATACAGGTTTCCTAACTTACTTGACTACTAATTTTGAGTCTCCTTTAACAATTATATCCTTGATACCATACCTCCATGCAATCCTTAAACCCAAAAGCAGTGCTTCATATTCAACAATATTATTTGTGCACTCAAATTTGAGCTTAAAGGAAAAGTTAAAATATCTTGTTTTGGAGACACAAGGACAACTCCAACACCATTTCCAAAATTGGAGAAAGCTCCATCAAACATCAAAGTCCAGGGGATACCAACTTGTTCAAGACACTTACTCTTATCAATATCATGTTCTTTAAAATCCGCATAGCCAACAAATTTATTGACATCTACATCTACATATAATACTTCATAAGAAGCGTTACTAGGATCTTCAATCAAATGTAACATCTTTTTCTCACCATAAAACTTGACAAGGTTCCCTTCTACTGGTATGGTGGCATATGACATATCCATCTACACACTTCCACCCACACTAGTAACCCACTTTCTTGACACTAACATACCCCATTTAGTAGGGAAATCCACAATAACTACATTCATGGTCAAGTACTTACCAGGATAGGCTGTTAATTGCACAACTAAGCCCTTTACATACCCTATCACTGGTACCTCTCTTGAATCCATAGTAGTGCACTTCCCAAAGGTTGTTGTTACCTTGATGTTTAGTTCATTCATTACTTCAAGAGGCATCACATTACATGAAGCTCCTGAATCAAACATACAATTATGCACAAGTCTATCCTTGATGATTAAAGTAGTATAAAAAGGATCAATGTCAAGCTTGAGATTCAACAAGGGTAGTACCCAAATACACTTCAGGAGATTCACCCAAATCCTCCAATGCTTCTAGCACTTCCAAATCTTCAATCACATGGGGAAGGTCCACACTATTTACATCCTTACCTGGGGGAACTACCTCCTCTTTGAATCCCAAATACTCAAATGCCCTTTTCCTATGCTCAGGGATCCTAAGAAATTCAACAATGGGTACAATGACTTTAATCTGGCTCAAAATATGAGCAATATCACAAGGGACATATTTGGGTAATACTATGTTGGGAGAGATAGTAATTGCCCCTTCTTATGGGATGAGATTCTTCATGGTTTGGGCATGGACTAGGGGAATGATTTTATTGAAAATGATTGGAACCTTGTTAGGTGTATCGCTCTTAGGAGGATCCTTTGGGATATTAGTGAGAAGTGGAGTTTTTGGCTTGGCTTGTGGCCCTCCCCCTTTAACAAATCTACTTCTGAGATTGTACTCCTTTTCTTGAGAAACCACTGCATTCATCAAAATTTGCATGTCTTCCTCAGAAGGAATTCCTCCATCATACTTCTTAATCATCAGTGCCCTTAAGTACTCAAAATCATGGTTGGGAAAATCAAAATCCTAGACCATATCAACTTCAAAATCACTAGTGGAAGGAAGATGAGATACTTGGTGGATGCAGTCCCAAAAACATTCTAAAGTTCTAGCACTTAGCAGCTCAGTGGAAGTGGCTCCTTGGTGTGAATTATCAGGGCACTCCATCATACATACATCACCAAAAGTAGCATCATCATCATCCTCTTCAGTTTCCTCATTTATATCACAAGGGGAATGTGGCAAGAAACACTTGTCACACCAATCAATAACATGGTTTTCTTCTACCATGGAAACTCTAGTAGTCAAAGGATCAGGGACCAATCTGTTCTCTCTTGGTTGCTGTTGTTTATTTCCTGATCCCACATGGGCCCTTTTCCTCTCTCATCTGATCTGTGATCACCTCTAGGATGATTCCCAAATCTATTTTGGCCCTGAGGTTGGTGTTGGCCCTAAGAGATTTGTCCTATTCCTTTCTCTACTCTAGTAAGTTTATAGGAAATTTCCTTGATTGCTCCTGCTAAAGTCTTAACTACTTCCTCCAGATCAACTCCTTTTCTTGTCTGAGGCTTTTTAGGGTTTATCAGCTTAACACCCTCCCTTTTAGGAGGTTTCCCTGCTGCCTTAATATTGTTTTCAATTTGCACTGCCATAGTGAAAGCTTGCCTCAAGGTCCTAGGGTTCTTATCTCTCAAATAATATGCATCTTTCTTATTGAAAGCATCAGAGTACTTTATTAAGTAGGATTCATCACTTAGCCTCAAAATTATAGGCAATCTAGTCAAAGTATTGTTGAATCTGGTGTTAAAGTCTTGAATATGCTCATTGGGATTCTTCTTTATGTTCTCAAATTTAGATAGAAGAAATCTAGGGTCAGTTTTATCCCCATATTGTGATCTAAATGCATTTTTCATCTCATTCCATGAATCAATTGAATTATCTAGTAAGGACTTATACCAATCACGTGCATCCTCTTCTAAGGTGTGGATAAACAATTATATATAAACACCTTCATGTTCAATCTCAAAACCCTCCATATTATTGACAAAAATTCTTAGGTGCTAGTCACTAGTAATAGTATTATTTCCTTGAAACTTAGGTAACATGTTCCTTACTTCTTTTGGAACTACATTAGGATATCCCACCATGCCTATGAAATCTATGGGTCCAAAGACATTTACAACAAAGGAAGGTCTAGGTGGAGGTTGAGCCATGTTATTCTGAGGAGGTGTCCCTATAGGAGGATTAAAATGGTGTGGGAAAAGGGGATTTTGAGGTAATGGTGTATGGTATTCAAAGTAATGATCCTTTAAAGACTCAGTTTCAAAGAAAACTCAATTAGCTCTAAGTGATAATAACACAACTAAAACATATTTACCAAATCAGTTTCATGGAACACAACTAAAAATGGAGCTACAAGGGACGTAGAGTGACACAACAAGCACAAAATGTAAAAGAAAGGCAAGAAGAAAGAATACAAACATGCTTAGGATAAAGAATAGTCACAAAATGATGCTTCCATTATTTCTAAAAATGCACAGAACTGTTACAATGGAAAAAGAGGCCGATATCCATATGCACGAGCCAGATGTAGAGGTCTGTGACTCTAGAATACATAAAATATGAAGTCCTTAGAAAAATGCGTAAGGATCCAAAGTGTCCAACATTAACAATGAGCCATATCTTACATTTATAGATGAATCTCATGGAAGAAGAAGAGAAGGAGGGAAAACCTTATTTTAAAATACAACCACGAAAAAGAAGCATTTAATGCCTACAAATATGCCTACAAATCTATCAAATACATTTTCCCAAGTCTTTTTGGTATGTTGGAGAAGGAAGGAGGGTGGATCAGATCAAATTGGGTGGTTGGAGTAATCAGATCTGCTCCTTAATTCCTAGAAAGACATTTTTCCATTTCTCACCTACCAGATCCGCAAAGGATTTGGATTTGAATATCTAGCACTATAGCCTACATTAGCAGCTATTGATTAAGACTAGGTGTACGTGCTGATCGGAGCTCTGTAGTAAAATATATGGCTGTCAGAAGATTTTCAGGGAGCAGACTACGCATGCAAGACACATGGCACGCACTGATTGAATGAAAATATGGTCAACTGTGCAAAATTGTTATTTTCATTTCTACCATGTGTCACTCACTGATTTGTTGCAAGGATTTGATGCCCTACTTGCACATGCTTTGATTGGTTATGTGTGCACACTCAAGCGTGTCAGAGAATGATGTGGCATAGAATGATGTAGAGGAGGGCGCAAAAGTATGTGCATGGAAGAATGAGGTGTGGGAAGAAAGACAGAAGGAAGGTGCTCACAATCATAATGTGCGCAGAGGAAATGGGGAAAACTGGTGAGTGGAGAACATGTATGGTCAAGGTGAAACTATTAGAAAGTAATGTGTGGGGCACGCGTGAGAGGGCTAAGGACTTAGCTTATTTTAAGCAAGTGCAAGGCGTGCACGCATGATGAATAACTACTATGAAGAAGGTGCGAATGCGCATAGATAGTGTGATGCAAGGGAAGAGTGGAACAAAGAGGAAAAGGAAAATGGAAAGGGGATAAGGGGAAGTGTACAAGGGCATGTGAGGAAAAAATACCAAGTGAATGTGCCAAGGAGACAACTGAGGTGTGCGCACACTTGTAATGAAGATTTCAGAGCCTAGAATATGTAAATGCAAGTTGTCCAAATAACTAGGAGATTTATTTGGATAACAGTTTTGGTGACTTTCGAGGCCATCCACTTGCTAGATGAAGGATATAAGTAGTTTGGAGCATCCATTGGGCATGGATTCTAATATGTAATCATGAATATTTGATTTGGGATCTTTCAGGAACTGCTTATGAATTCACTTGAAGAATTATCTCTTCAATCTATTCTTAATCCTGTAATCTGCTGAAAATTATTTGAAGGAGATCAACACCCTAGAAGAAAAAGAAGAACACATGCAAGAAGCATGTGAGAAGAAAGAACTATGTACAAACAAATAATGTGCATGCAACTTACTTGGAGGAATTTAAACTATTTTAATATATACAAAACAATGTAGAAAACTTAATGGAAGGGTTTGAGATAGATCCCATTTACTTGGATTTACAGCACGCCTCCATCAAGATGAGTTAACTCGAAAGAGTTAGCCTCCTTGCATGAACTGATGATGTATGGGCCACTCCAAATTGCATCAAAAATTGAATGGTGCCCTGTTTTAGCTCTGTCAGCATCCAATTTCAAGACCAAGTCCCCAAATTTGAAATCTTTAGGCCTAGCCTTTCTGTCAAACCATTTCTTTTTTTTATTTTTATGTTACTCTAGCTTGATCATGGCAGAGTTTCTTGATTCTTAAAGACTGATCAGCTCTTCCATCCTAACTTCTCTCTGGTTTGCACCTTCAAATTCAAGCTATTGGGAAAGTGACAAAGAGTTCAACTCAAGTGTTAAAGGAAGTGTAGCATCCTTGCCATAGACAACCTTGTAAGGAAATTTTCCTATTACTTTTTTTACCATAATTTTATCTATGTAAAGTGCATGCAAGACCTTTGTATGCCACTATCGTTGAATGATATTAACTTTGTGCTTCATGATCCTGATTAGGTTCTTGTTTGTTGACTATGATAGACCATTTCCTTAAGGGTAATAGTTGGAATAAGTATTTAGATAGATGCCTAGATTTAGAGCCCAATCGGTGATTTTAGTGCTAAGGAAGGGTTTTGCATTATCAGAGATAATGGTATGAGGAATGCCAAACCTTGTTAGTATACCTTCAAGAAAGTAAAGGATGACTGACTCAGTCGATTCCTTAAGTGTGACAGATTTTTTCCATATTGTAAAGTAGTATGTAGTTATCAACACCCATCTATGTACAACACTTGAAGGTGGATTGATCATGGTTATGAAGTTAAGACCCCATTGTGCAAAAGCTTGACCCACTTGGATTAGTCAAAGGGGAAGCACTACCAATCTCTTATTTCATGTAAAGAAAAAAACAACATCCTCCACAGGTCATGATTGACCATGTCTAACCTTGCTATTTGCAGTATAATTTTCTTTTTATTGTAGGTTATTACAATAAGTTTTTGTGCATTTTATTCTAAAAGAACACATTTTCCTGATATTTCCTTCTCACAAATTTTCCTTTGCATTCTGTGATGAAGAAAATTTAACACTCTTAATGATCTTGTCTCATTTTTTATGATTGGGAATGTCTCATAGATTTTTTTTATTAGGGTGCCTACTCGATTTTCCAAATATTCACCTTATCACCAAAATTCATGTTCACCATGTATTCCCCATTTGGTTGTAATTCGTCTTGGGTTATAAGTCGCAAACTTGCCACCGATTGGTCAATCACCAACTAAAAAAACTTCCCTTGTTTTTTTGTTTTAATAACAAATCAAGTTGTCTTTCATCTACTTATAATTCACCCATCACCAGCTTACTCACTCGGCATCTATCTGGTTCTGGGTATATCAAAGTTATGCTATAATTTTTGTCCAACATTTGGACTGTTGAACCTACAACAATTTGAATACTACTTCTTTCTTCATGTACATCCTTCTCTATCCATTGTTTTTCTGAAAGCAAAAACAAAAGTTTTAATTAACATAAGGACCCAATAAGTCCAAGAGTTGTCAACCTTCAGCTCTGTAACCAAAATTAACTCCTCATTTTAGACTTCAATGTCTATATATTTCACATTAATAGATATGGTGCATTTATACATAGCTAAGTATTTAGGTATATATCATAATTTTATCAAGTATCATATACTAACAATGCAAGTCAACACTTTGACACAAGCACACAAATTTTCTTTCGTTACAACTTAATTAAGAGTATTCTTTTTTATTTTATCCATCAAGTAAGTATACATTGGTCTGTATAGTTGATATGTTAGATTGAGTGACTTACTTGACAATTCATCGCATCCCAACATAACCTTTATAACACTCCCATTTCATATGATCTTAATCACTTTTTATTATGTTAATTACTTGTCCCCTTTATATATAATAATGTCACTAGTCTTTAGGTTTCATCACATCCTTTCCAACTTATTAAGTATGTTTCCATTTTCCTCTATTAAGGGCCTAATATCTTATTTATAAGTTCATAATGACACATTATCAAATAACCCTTATTAAGAATACACTTTCAATCCATATCACATATTATTACATTAGTACAACTCATGAATAATGTTACCCTTCTTTCTTATATTTCTATATCAGATCAACATAAGCTCATTTGATTAATGGGATTTATGTATAGTCCTTATAAGGGACCTAATAATATTTTCAAATGAACTTAAAATTACTATTAAACAACTTTAAATAAGGTTTATTAGCACTTCGATTAACAATAAGTTGTATTATGAATGTACTCACTTAACATAACCTCATTATAGTTCCTAAGGTCATCTTGGCTGCTTACTTATCAGTGGCCATAAAGATAGACAATCTTATTACAAGACACATTTCACCATGTAAGTACATCCTATTCATGATCACTTGAATAACTTAATAATATATTCCTACCAATGTGATATAATTCCATAAACACTATAATCACCCACTAAGTAACTTGTTTAACTTTCAAATATATAGGCACTTCATTAGTTAATACATCAGTTTCATATACAAGAAACCAATTCATAACTTCTTTTCCTTCATAATAATATTCACACATATATGTTATGTAGAAATTTATTTTATTTATACTTATGCTTATTGGCACAATAGGTTATATACAAACTACCTCTCTCATTAAATGAAAATCTATAAATTCATCATTTTTCAATCAGTCACTTCTCAATCTAGATATTGTAACAAAGAATCAAACTTTATTACTTTCCATAAAAAGGTATCAACTTATGTTTATAAGATTGATCATAATATTTCATTTTAAAAAATTACATTAGGTGTCCAAGGGCCTTTTTCATTTCCAAATAGAAATAATTCAATTAGGAATACTATAATCAGCTATCCTTTTTTCACTTTCATCAATCAAAAGAACAAATGAAACTATATATGTCTTCCTTCTTTCATGATATGCCATCTGCAAATTGTTAGCAATGTTCAGTTTGGACATGAAGTGGAGCATTATAAGCGGCTAACAACTTAGACGTGTTCATGTATCTTTGCTTATGCTAAATCAAATGAAGCAAGAATACCACCTAAACTAGTTCTACAATTTAGGCTACACAAAGCATAAACAACCATCATGATAAGAATTAAACAGGGTTAGATGCTCGCATCATCAATACCCCTTATGAACTAACACTGCTAATATCTAAACTCCTCTATTCTCTAACACACAAAACTGGAAATGGTCCTCAGTAGCTCCATTGGCTAGCAAATATTTGTGTCCTTAAGCTCCTAGAACCTATGAATGGGGGCTATCAAAGTTGGGCTACAAACCCTTTTGACACCTCCATATGACCCAAGCCCTTTAAAAGAGGCTTAACTCTTAAATGATGAACCTCAGAAGGGCAAGGTGCAAGCTCTATTCCTTTGCTAATGCTTTGCATTGTCTCTCTAGAAAGTTAGTTGTAAGTAAAACATTTAGGTGGGAGGCTCTTTATTAGCCAAGGATAAGATTCCAACACTATTCTCATGAATTGGGATACAGGTAAAACATTATAGGAATGGATAAGGTTGCTTTTTAAAGGTAACCTTACTTTATAAGGTGTAACTACATGTTTAACAGTCATGGGAGTTGGGGGTAATTTTCATTAATCAAGGTGATTCATTATAGGTAGATGTAAGCTGATAGAAGCTAATTAGAGTAATATTAGTACGATTAAGTCTAGTACAGGGGATTAATCACAATTAAAATATTGATTTATTGTTCAATGGAAGGGAACTAATTAATTAATAATAATAATTAGTCTAAGGTAGAAGGGGTGATTTTATTAACGGACTGGTCGTTATTAGGGTATTTGTTGTATCGGCCAACTTCTTAATTAGCTTAGTGTCTTATTATATCATAGAGAAAATGAGTGTCTTTGATGATTGTTCCGTTGATTTGCAAGAAGGAGATAATTAGCACCTTTAGTATTTAAATTGCTTGGGCGTAATTATAGTTGTCCTAACATTTGCCCCTCTTTTGGGTGCATAAGTGATGCCAACTTCAAAGATAGTATACCAAAGAGATTTTTGAATGAGATGGAATAAAATTAGTAGAGGGAGAGATGCCCCTCGAGTGTCGTGGGGTGATATAAGCGAAAATCGATCGATAACGAAAAAGGTGAGAAGTAGGCAAAGATGGGGAAGGCCCTTAGGATCCCCGGGATAGGGAGAATATGGGTTAAAGGGAAGTGGGTAGAAGAAATATGGATGAGGGGAGAGAAGATCTAGCTCTAGCTGCTTATTGTTTGAACAAATTTGATGTCATCATCTGCCATGAGGAACTACATCATCGGATCCTTATGAAATAATAAGCTACGACAAGGTATATGACCATGAAAAGCCATACTACAACATTTCATTGCTGAAATTACCACTCCATGCACCATACCATAAGTGCACGCAATGCAATACGAAAAGGCAACAGAGCCATATATAGGGAACAGGTACGGACGCACATCTAACCAACAACGGTCAAGACCGTATTTACAAAATGTTTTGTCTCAGTGCTGAAGAGATCCCCAAGTTCATGATTGACGAGAGGGTTAAAAATGATGCCCCAAGAACAGATACATGCAAGGGAATGAAATGACACGGGGGTCATGAACACATTTTGTGTGCACGCAACACACCAGGCACCCAAAGTGCCCCAAGTATAGACGAAGCAAGCGCTAGCTTTTTGTGAATGGTTGTGATCCATTGATCCGCGAGTCTCGTATTAACCCGGGGAAGATGTGAGACAAACCAACAGGATAGTGAGAAGATCCCATGTGCAAGCCACATGTTTCAACCATAAAAGCAAGTTACCATTTTGTAAGGGTGTTTTTAAACTTTTTTTAGGAATTTGTTTTGAATATTTTTGCCTTGTTTTTCGATTTTTGTATATATATATATTGTTTTTGTCGTTTTTCTAAAACAATGTTCTATTATTTTTGTGTTTTCTCGAAACATGTTCGAATTGTTTTTTGTGTTTGGTGAAACCATTTTCTATTGTTTTTTATGTTTTCTTCTCAAAGCCATGATTCTATTTTTTTTTGTGTATTTTCCTTTCTCGAAACAAATGTTTCTATTGTTTTTTTGTGTTGTCTGACACAATTTTTCTATTGTTTTTTTTGTGTTTGGTGAAACAATTTTCTTCTAAATTGTTTTTATGTTTCTCAAAGCATTTCTACTTGTTTTGTGTTTGTGAACATTTTCTATTGTTGTGGTTTGTGAAACAATTTCTAGTTTTTTTTTTTGTGTTTTAGGAACAATTTTCTATTGTTTTTGTGTTTTTTCTCTTTTCTTCTCGGAACAATGTCCTATTGTTTTGTGTTGTTTGAACAATTTTCTATTGTTTTTTGTGTTTTTTTCCCTCGACCATTTATCTATTGTTTTTGTGTTGTCTGAAACATTTCTATTGGTTTTTTTGTTGGTGAACAATTTTCTATTGTTTTTGGTGTTTTTAATAGGTCCAAAGCTATGTGTAGGTAACCAAGAAAGCATGGATGCCCCCCAGCGTTAGGTGGGGAAATACAAGGTCAGACGCCTTCGCTATGACCAATGTCAAGTCGTTGATTTTCCCCCAGTGTAAGATGGGAAATAACTAAAGCCCACATCGTCCCTTACAAACGATAGAAGAATGCAGCCGTCAATGCCTTGACTAGATGGTTTGCACAAGGAACTCGAAGGTAGAACCAGGTCGGACAAAGACCACTACCCCTTCGCTAACCGAATGCTTTTGAACAACGATCCTCCTGAGTGCGGGAAACTATTTTTCGCCCAAGGACTTGTCCAAAGTGGCCACAATTGCGTGGTTTCACTAGTGGGACGACATGTTTTCTCTTTTTCTTTTTCATTTTTTATTTTTTTTTTTTGGTGATGTTTTTATATTTTTTGTGATTTTAAGACTTCTTGTGCCATGTTTAGGCATAAACTCTTAAGTCGATTCAATGAATTCATGGGCTCCCGGCGGCTGCATCACAGTGGGGTGAGCCAACTTGTATGCCCCTCATGCCATAACTTGGGCACTATGATAATTGTCCTACCCAGTGTGGGTTCAAACTTCCCTTTCTTTTCTTGCTCTAGTTTCTGGTGTTGAACTGGTTTCTTCTCATAACTAAATCACCCACTCAAATGGCGAGGATGATTATCTTGTTGTAGTTTGCGGTAGATGATATGTTATACTTCCAGGTGATAAGAGTGCGAATGCACCACTCCTCCAGGACTCAACTCGCCAATATGCCACTTTGGGCGATAATCTTCATCTCCTATCCTAGTCCTTAAATAATTAGCAGGGATGGAGTTCTATCTCTAACAGGGATGATAGATTTCTATCCCAAACACTAGGCATAGCGTCCGCAACACTGTCTTAGTTCGAATTGATTTTCGGTAGGGGGGGCCCAGAGGGCTGGGTGGATTGTCGGTGCAGTGTTTTCGATCAGTTTTTCTAACCATCTTCTTCCATTACCCTTACGAAAGCCTGTGTTTGTTGTCTCGCTTGTCCATTACCCTGAGTGTAAATGGGCGTGGACCCTTTCAATGCTGATTTGGAACCGTTGGGCAAGACCTTTCAACAGTTGTTGTTCTTACATGACTTTCCCATTCTCTGTTGATACGAATTAAACAGGGTTTAGATGCTAAACATTCATCAATCACAAACCTTTGAAATTAACAAATGCTAAATATCTACTCTCTATTCTTCCTAACAACAAATAAATGAATGGACGAAGAAGGCTCCATAGCTATCAAAATAGTTTTGTCCTTAATGCGCCAAGACCCTAGAATGGGGGCCAATCAAAGTTGGGCTACAAGACCCGTTTGACACCTCTCCCATATTACCGCAAGAACTTTAAGAAAGAGACCTTAACTCTCAAGATGAAGAACTCTCCAAGGGCAAGGTGCAAGCTCCTTAGTCTCCTTGCTATATCTTTGCAATTTTCTCTCTTAGAAAATTTAAGGTGGAAAGTAAAAAGGAGGGTGGAGGCTCTTTATATAGCCCAAAGGTATAAAAGGTTATCAACACACATTCTCATGAATGTGGGATAAAGGTAAAACATGATTAGGAATGGGGAATAAGGTTTTGCTGTTATAAAGGTAACCTTACCTTAGAAGGGTTTAATTTATACATGTTTAGGCAAGGAGTCATGGAGTTGGGGGGGTAATTTTTAATTAATCAAACGGTGATTTAATAATAGGTAGATGTAGGCTTATAGAACTAATTAGAGGATATGTACGATTTATGCTATTATAAGTATTAAATCAATTAATATTGATTTAATTGGGTTAAATGGAAGGAAAGCTAAGTAATTAATAATAATTTAATTAGTCGTAGGTAGAAGGGTATTTATTAACGGAAATTCATTATTTTTGATTGGAATGGGGGGGGTTTTTGAGGTGGGGGTGTTTTTTTTTTAGGTTTTTTGTTTTGGAAAGGTTTTTTTTTGTGAAGTTAGGGCATTTGTTGGTAGGCAACTCATTAATTACTTAGTGTAATTAATTAATGATTATATGAGGAAATGACGTGCTTTGATGATTTCATTGATTTGCGAGAGAGTAATTAGCACAATTTAAGCATTTTAAAATTCTTGGCGTATTATAGTGTTCTACCTTTGCCCCTCTTTGTGTGGCGTACTTGAATGCCACTTCAAAGATGTAGACAGAAAGATTTTTGATAGAGATAGAAGAAAAATTCGTAGGAGGGAGAGTATCCCCCTCGAGTGTCAGTGGGTATGAAGAAGCCGATGACGATCGACAAATCTGAGTATGGCAGGATGCCCCAAGGGATGGAGAATTAGGGTGAAAGTGTGAAGTCGTGTAGAAGAAATGGATTGAGGGGAGAGAAGAGCTTAGCCTCTAGTTTGCTTATTTGTTTGGAACAAATTTGATGTCATCATATTCCATAGGAAATACATCATTGGTCCCTTATGAAAAATCTAAGATACGACAACGTAGAATGACATGAAAAGCATACTATGAACAATTGTCCATTGCTGAAAGTACCACCCCACTCCACGCAACATACAATATGCAATGCAATGTGCGAGAATGAAATAAGCTCATAGAATAGGGAAAACAAGTCCGAACGCACATATCTAACCCAACAACGGTCAAGACTGTTGATACAAATTTTTGTTTACAGTGCTGAAGAGATCCACACAAGTTCGTGATTGATGACAAGGGTTAAAAATGATGCCCATTAGCAAGACATGCAAGGGGAAATGAATGGACACGGGGGTCCATAAAAGCTTTGGTGCACACGAAACAATCACATTCACACAGTGGCCCCAGAATAACAGACTAAGCAAGCAGCTAGCTTTTGTGAATGTTGTGAAATCCAGTATCCTGAGTCCGTATTCACGGGGAAGATGTGAAACAAACCAACGGATAGGAGAAAATACATGCGCAAGACACAAGTTTCAGCCATAATAGCAGTTACCCATTTTGTAGGGGTTTTTCCTTTTTAGGAATTTTTTGAAAATTTGCCTTGTTTTTAGGTTTTTTTTGATATAATACTATATATATCTAATATTGTTCTGTTTTTTGCCCGAAACAATGTTTCTTATTTTTTTTTGGTGTCTGAACCATTTCTATTGTTTTTGTGTTTGGTGAAACATGTTCTATTGTTTTTCTGTTTTCTCAAAACACGATGTTCTATTGTTTTTGTGTTTTGTGAAACAATTTTGTATTGTTTTTGTGTTTTGTGAAACAATTTCTAGTGTTTTGTGTTTTTAACAGTTTTCTATTGTTTTTATGTTTTCTCAAAAAATGTTCTATTGTTTTTGTATTTTGTGAAAACAATTTCTATTGTTTTTGTGTTTTTAAAACAGGTTCTATTGTTTTTTATGTTTCTCAAAACATGTTTCTATTGTTTTTTGTGTTTTAACATTTTTCCAACTATGTGCAGGTACCAGAAAGCATGGATGCCCCAGTGTTAGGTGGAATATACAAGGGCAGAATCCACCTCTTATAACAAGAAGGTGAAGTCATTGAGTTCCCCCAGCGTAAGATGGGAAATATGAAAGACACGTCCCTTATAGACGCATAGACGAAGGCAAATCCGGATCAAGGCTGGACTTAGATGTGTGCACAAGGAAACTGAAGGTAGAACCAGGGTCCAGGACAAAGACAACGACCCTTCTAATACAGAATCTTTGTGACAACGAATCCTCCCAGGTGCCAAAAACTGGGTTTCACCCAAGGACTTGTCCAGTGCCACACTTGCATGGTTTTTTCACTAGTGGACGACCTGTTTTCTCTTTTTTCTTTTTTTTTGATGTTTTTTTGATTTTGTATTTTTTTTACATATTTTGTTTGTGATTTTTATGATTTCTCGTGTGCCATGTTAGGCATACACCTCTTAGAGTGCAATGAATTCATGGCTCCAGAGCTCATCACACCTTGGGGTGATGCCAACTTGTATGCCCTGTGCCTACTTGGCAACTATAATGACATCGGGTCCTAACCCAGTGTGGTTCGACCTTCTTTCTTTTTCTCCTCTGCTCTGGTTTGAACTGGTTCTCCTTCATAACTAAATCACCCACCTTAAACTGGCGAGGGATAGTTCTCTTTTGTAGTTGTGGAGATTCTGTGTTGAATATACTTTCCGGTGATTAAGAGCTGAATGCTCCTCTCATCCGAGCTCTAACTCAAGCCAATTTGGCCACTCGGTAATCTCATCTTATCCCAAATATCCGAAGAGAAATTCACAGGGATGGGATTTCAATCTCTACAGGGATGATAGATCTATCCCGAACACGAGGGATATGGCCGTCGCCCCGTAGGAGTGTGATGTGAGTTTGGTAGGGCCCAGAGGCTGGGTGATTTGTGTGCTAGTTTCGACATTTTGCTAACCATCTTCTCCATTATCCCTTACCGAAAGGGTCTTGTTTGTTTGCCTCAGCTGTCCCATTACCATGGGGGAGGGTATATGGCGTGGACCATTTCAATCTGTTTGGAACCGTTGGCAAAAACCTTTCATATTTTGTTCTTATGACTTCCCATTATCTGTGAAATGGCTGTAGGCATACCATATCGGCAAATAATGTGTTCCTATGAATTTATAATCTCTGCCCCTGTGACATAGGTAAAGGACACCTCCACCCATTTGTAAAGTATTTTGTAGGCTTTGATTATTGTGTATGAGCATCAGCATAGGTATAGTAAGCTTCCGTATTGATTCAGTCCCCACTTGGAGAATGGCCAACGGGGTAGTGATTGGTTGCAATGGTTTGGATGTAGCATGATGACATTTCCCTACTTTTGGCATAGGCACCCATTTGCGAACATAATTACAACAATCAGTTTCCATTGTGGGCCAATAGTACCTTCTTAACGTTTCTCACCACGACCATTTCCGCTTTGTAAATGTGGCTTCCGCATACGCCTTCGCGTACTTCTTTATTGCCTGTATTGACTCCTGGCACATCCAGACAACGTACCACGATTTCCATCACTATAGCCATGATGAATAAAGTGTACTCCTAACAGGTGTAATGGGCTATCTTGGGCGAATTATGCTTCTGCTTTTTCGAGCGGAGCTTTCGGGGGAATGTCCTATCCTTAGATAGGTGAAATGGTTCATACCATGGTGATGGGACCAACAACCTCCAAGCCAGCAAGCATTCTGGCCTGTCATAACGTGGGATTGCGTATATTTTTCTACGAAGAATGACATATCATTGTTCCCTTGTGAATATACGAAGCATAGAGTCCCACCATTTGCTAGCATCTTCCGATCTATTCTGTGCTCTTGGGATGTGCTCAAAGGTAATTCGCATAAATACTCCTCAGAGTCCACCAACTTCTATAAGGTAATGACTTGCATCTACTTTAATATACTCATCTTAACCTGTTTGATGCATTAGCTGTAAATCACCGCAACCTCACATGTTGAATATTCACTTGATGGCTAGCTTCATCCCGGCAATGAGTGCTTTTATATTCCGCAATGTTGTTCGTGGGCAGGGAAGGCCAAGGCGGAAAGCCTGTGGTCTCGGAATCACCTGAAGGAGTATAAGGAACCACTCCTGCACCTAACCCATGAAACGTAAATCCTCAAAATGTATCTGCCATACGAACAGATTCTTCATGTAACCAAAGATGCATCTGGCAGATCCCAACTCAAAGTTCTGTGCTTTGGCAAAGTCTTCCGCTAGCTGGTCCGTCAAGTCCTTGTCGCTTTATTGAGTTTTGATGGACAAAATTCTATATCAACTCACTGAGTAGAATGATCCATTAGCCATTCTACTACCTGTGAGGGCGGTTTTGGAACAACAATATTGTGGGTCGCCCTTTGATATGAAGCTTGGTCTTATAATTTAGCAGTAATGGCGAAGTTTCTGAAAGGTAAAAACAACAACCACCAAGCAAACCTTTCTCAATCTGAGGATATTAGACGTTCATAGGCGATGAGGTTGAATCAGATAGTACACTTCCTTTCTCTTCTGGCTAAGTTCATATTGGCGAGTAGTGACCAATGCATATTGCGTCGCGGAATATATAGATCAAAAGTGTTCTCCCGGAGTGTGGAGCATGAGGACAGTGGTTACGGTAATTTTTAAGCCAAGAAAAGGCTTGTTGTTTCTCAGGTCCCCAGATGAAAGTGAATAGTCCTCTACGAAATGAGTGAATGAGTGACTTATCGTACGCTGGGAGATAAATGCGGTGATGGGCTTGAATTTTTCCCTTGCAAGCTTCGCAGTTGTTTGATATTCTTAGGTGGGAGGCATGTCTGTGATGGCCATACTTAGCGTGTCTACCGTCAATAACCGGTCGTCTTGCATAATGAAGCCGAATAGTTTCCCAGATAGCACACCAAAGACACACTTCTTTGGATTTAGCCTGACTCTTTATTCACGTAGGCCGTTCAAAGATATGCCCGTAAAATGATAGGATGGTTCCTCTCTTGTTTTGGACTTTTCCCAGGATGTCGTCTACATATCTTCCAGATGTCCTGAATACATGTGAAATTTCTGTCATGGCCCGCTGATATTCTCACATTCTAGGCCGAATGGCATCACCTGTAAACAAAGGTGCCCCAAGGATTTTTGAAAGCTGTTTGTTTGGTCTTCCTCGCAATCTTAATTTGATTATAAACCGAAAAGCCATCATAGTGATCCCGAGCTTTCATACCCGTCTGTTGAGTCAACATCATGTCAATGTTGGGCAACGGAAAGTCTCTTTGGTCAAGCTTATTGATGTCCCCTAAAAAGCGGTGCAAATTTCAGATACCAATGGTTTCTTCTGAAAAGGAACATTTTCGATATCCGTTCAGAATATCATTGCCTGATGAATCCTGCTGCAAGCAACCTTTCCAGACTCTTCTTTACCTAACAAGGCCACTCTTTGGTGGCATCTTCAAAGCTCTGTTTGATAGTCTAGGCAATCTGCGTGCACACCATTTATGCACGAACCAAAGTTGGATCTAAGCCGGGCATGTCTTTTGTAAACCATCGAACACATCATAAACTCTCGCAGTAGACATAATTGCACTTCTTTTGTTCTCTGGCTGAGAGTGGGCTCCATATTTTTACTATCTTGGATCTTCTTCTTCATACCAATATTGACGATCATGGTTTCTTCAACTAACAATTTTGATAATTCCTCATACGCGTGATCAGGAGGCAGGTTGAGATCTCATCCAAGGATGTCTCTACTGAATTTTTCCAATCCCTGGCGGTGGTCACTTTGTTGTCCTTTGATTTTGTCTTATTTGTTTGTCGTCAATAGCCTCAAAGAGGTTTTCCACTGTGTGACTTGGACTTTTATTTTTGCCGAGGCTTTTCTTTAGACTCTTGGCCCTCGCTTTTCCTTTAAATTTTGCGGACCCGAGTTTCAGCCTCCTCGCTGAGTAGGCCCGCAAGATGTCTAGTCGATAACAAAACCTTCTTGTGAATCTTCAATGGGAGTTTTATCCCTAATGCCCAGGAAATCTGCAAGAGCTCGTCATCCAGTTTCGAATACATCTAGTGGCCGTGACATTTGTTGGTCCCTATTTCAAACAAGGGAGGGTATATAAGGTCAAAGGTTGGTTCATTGGTGGTGCTGGTTAGGACAACATTATTCAGAAAAGGTTTCGTGGAGGCCAGATCCTCATATTGGCTACAACAGAACGTATCCGCTGTCTAGAATAATCGGAGCTATTCCTCATTGCTCAGAAAAAGTCCGCATCTTGATCATTGGGGTGTGCTCCATAGGGTGAATCCCAATGCCATATCTTTCCTTTTGAAATGTGGAATAGGCCTGTTTCTCTTTGTCCTTGTTATCCTCCACATCTAGGCCGTTGTAGCCCATGGAGTACATCATTCTGTCTAGATTTTTCATATTCTGGGGTTTGATAACAAGATGGCTGAGTGTCCTCCATGGACCCAAGTAGTGGGGGATCAAGACTTTTTTCCTCAGCTTAACATCCTCCAGGTAGGAACGACCCACTTAATGTTCCCTCTCTATGTCCTCCTGAAGCGGTAGTTGGGTCCGACCTCGAGTCTTGGGCTACAAGGAGAGGTCAGAACCAGAGCGCTTGTTTACATTATACTCCCCATAGCCATATTCCAGAATTTTTCATCTCCTGAATTAAATGGAGATGTTGAAGTAATGCCCCATGATTGCAAGAACTACGAGATTTGAATCTACTCAGATTCCATGGCTCAAAATGAGAAGGGACACTAATAATCTGTGGAGGGACATGCGTATGTACCCTTTCGTGTCAAGCTATTAAAGCTCTACGATGAGCCAAAGGGCTTTGGATTCTCCTGGTATTGTTACTGTATCCCTCATGCTCACTTGAATGCCATGATGAAATTTGATGGCACTGCTTGCATGGCATGGAGCCATGTTTGGCCTAGAACCTATTATATGGAAGTTCCAAGTCTAATACGTGAAAACTTTGGTCTATGGCAAGTGGGCCCACCCTCATTGGCAACGTAATGGGTGCCTGCTGACTCTCTTCCACTTTGTCGTATCCGTGGAGAGGGTGATGATATGGGCTTAAATCTTCTCTTCCGTATGTCCTTGTTTGACTAATTTAAGCGTGTAGATGTTCAATCCAATCGTTATCCCCAATCACCGTTTTGTTTTCCTGCAGGTAACAACTACCCCTCAATGTTCAGGGAGATTTGTGTAAGGATTCTTGTAGGACCTCCCTATGGTTGAAGTGAGATGCCGCTGGGTGCCATATTGTGCACCGCAACTTGAAGGTATTCAGATCGACGTCTAAAGGCACTCCCCGACCCCTGAAGATTTTGATACAAATGTCCTTATGCACATTGGATAACTTGAGAAGATTCTAAGATCGAGATCTTAGTAGGTGTCTTCTCAAAGTTTTCCTAAGTTACATATTACCATTTGCGGGTCAACAGAGAGGTTTCTGGAATCACGAGGCGCGAGGCATGGGGGAAGGGGCCTTGTAACCCAGAGCGCAGATCCTTTCCTTAATATCCGGATGTATTGACATGGTCCCAGCAGGGAGCGAATACATCCGATAGGGGAGTGATCATAATGATTGTTTATCCTCTCTTGGTATAATAAGTAGTTCATGGTTTTTATAGGTTGTGGGATGAACTCCCCACAATCCGGTTTGGGTGCTTTCCGACATCATGTTGGGGAAGGGGGTTTGCCTGTGGTGTGTCAGCCCCATTTTCTCGTTAGTGTTTGCATTGGGGCTAGGTTATCCCCCTCTATCTCCCGGTTGTCAATGAGGTCTTGAATCTAGGTGAGTCACAAACATTGTTCTGTTTTATGACTTAAAGACGCGATGCCTTTCGCAGTATTCATGCTCCTTATACATGAAGGTTTAGGAGGCGTTTCATCGAACGGTTGTGTTTGTAGGATCGGTCATCATGTGGGCCGCACCAACTTTTTAAAGTAATGTAGAAAACGGCTCATTTGAGGGATGTTGATGAAAGTTCTTCGCTTTGGAGGTGTTGAATTGGCCCTGTGGTCAGTTTAAAATGGTTGAATGGTTTAGCCCGTTTGAACACATTTGGCAGTCATTGATTCCATCTGCCACCACGTTTTTGTTTTGGTTAAAGATCTTTGGCTTTTCAGCGGGTTTGACACTTTGGTTGTCTTTAGATTGGGTTTTGAGGGTGCCTTTGGCAATGAGAGCATTTTCTATTTGAATCCATTTCTCGTATATATTCTCCTCAAAGGTGCGGACACATATGCATTCATGTGCCCCTGGAAATTCCTATGATCTGAGTTGATTCATTAGGGACGAAAATACTGACCAGACTGCTTCTCAAGGGAAAGCACAAGCGGAAGCTGACTAGCTATCCCTCTAGAAGAAGATCATTGGAGGAAGCTAGCGAAGGTCTCATTTGGGGCTAGTTGTTTTGTGCCACACAAGTCTACCATGGTGACGTCACTCTCTATGTTATATGAGAAATGACGCACGAATCTTTCTATCAATTCTAGCCAGGTGAAAATTGATCCTCGTGGCAAGCGCGTAAACCATTCTAATGCTTGACCTCCAAGACTCTTAGGAAAAAGTCTGATGAGGTAATTATCACTATAAGACACCTCTTGACATGCCATGTAGAAATCTTTAACATGATCCCTTGGGTCTCCCTTTCCTTTGTATTTGTCGAACTTTGGCATATCAAATTTCTTTGGAAAGGGTTGAAGGGTCATTGTCTTGTCAAAAGGATAGGGGCATAGTTCTTCGTATTGGTATTTCCTAATACTCCCTATATTGCTTTCTTGTATGCTCGCAAGCGTTGCTTTCATAGATTGTACTTCTTGTGCAGCAATTGTTCTTTAGTGGGAGAAAGGGGGATGTGTACATGATGATACCCTGTGTCTTCTTCTCCTTGGTTTTCTCGATGGAGTTCGTGGATCCTAAACTTAGGCTTTGACTTTTGAATGTTCTTGTTTGTGTCTTTCTTAGTACTTGGAAAGTAAGCAAAGCTAGTTGTCGGCTTAAGTTACTGAGTTGTTGTTGGATTGTGACTTGGTTTGTGTCTTCTTCTTCTAAAGGTTCCTCCTCTTCGTATTGTGGAGGTTCTTCCCCTGTCTCATGTTCTATCTTGTTTCTTTGTGGCACTTTGATGAGGGGTATTCTATGCCCTACCACTTTATCATTTTCTACGTAAGAAGTGGAAGCATGTCCGCCTACTTAAAATATCTTCCATAATGATAAGGGGGTGTTCCTCCTTAGTAGTGTCATTTGTTTGTAGTATTGGTTCCTTCTCAATGGGAAATTTGGCCCCTAATTCCATGACCCGTGCCAAAACTCTATCTTTATTTCTAAGGAGAAACTCATCTAGTACAGTGGGGTCAAAATCAAAGTCTGCGTGTGGTGATTCTAATTCATTTCCACTATGATCGACCATAATCTTCTGTTTCCTTTTCTGTAGAAAATAGTGGTCTTAGATCGTGTCTTATAAATGGGTTTGACCCTTGTCTGTTAGAGGTTTCCCAAGCTTGCGCCTGTTGTTCCTCATATGTTTGTTTCTTTAAACCTAGACGCGTCTTGGGAGCCATGTTTTCGTGATAATATAAGTTTCACTAAGGTAAGTTGTAGATTTGTTCAAAATTCAATGACTACCCCTAAGTGAAACACAAGATGTACGTGTTAAGAGTAAATTAACTGTGTGAGAATACCAATGTGATAGAATGATAAAGGATTAATGGATGTGATACTGTTGGTAAATGGATAAGTCAAACATGTACCAATGAGACAATCGTTTGGTATCAAAACTTAATCAAATGAAGTACCTCTTAGACTACGTTTTAAAGTAATTTGTGACACCAGATGATTAACAAGATGTCTCCACTTATGCCAAGTTCAAAGGAATGAACAAGACGTAAGTAAATACATGAAGTTAAATGCGATCTCCCAATCAAGATATACGATGAGCAAGCTCAAGTCTGATTAAGACCTATATCTCAAAAAGTGTCAATTACGATTTGTGAATGACACAACAATATCACCAAGATATGTTAACCCACTTTGCAAGAAAGTGAAGTATTGATATCGAGGTGTTATTGATATAACATGCACAAATGGTAGTGCCTAACACCTTTTGAAATCGAGGTAATAATAAAACTGAACAAAAAAAGGCTCAAAGTATAGCTAGGAATAGTTAAGAATGTGTGCAATGTAACCGTACAATATAGGTATTTATGTCGAGTTTACAAGAAACAAGACGTAAATATCGAAATTGTAATGATACGAGACAAACAAACTAACTCCTCTATGGAAGTCCGCAGTGATGAACCACGCCTAACTACAATGATGATCTTGACGTGGGTATCAAGATCACAATGGCTACCAAATGACGTGAAAACATCCTCCACTCACTTTAGACATTTAACTAACCCAGCCGCAAACATGGATGAGGTGTAAACGGACATAAAAGTGAGAGAAACAGTCGAATGGCAACACAAAGGTAATCACACCTCTTTTGATCAACAAAGTGTCAAAAGAATATGAAGGAAATAAATCAAGAAAAAATGACAAAAAATGCTAGTCTCACTTCGGCAGAGTTTCGCCTTGCCCTAAGGCAAGTAAAAACTAGGCGAAAGGCAAAAGTTATCATCGTCCACACGTTACCTCAAAAAATTAAGGTTCACAACTCAACACTGTATTTTAAAAATGGTCAAAGTGGGCTCCTGGCCAAAGTATATTCTCCTAGGTGGTTCTGATGATGTTTATAATGTATGGTGTTACAAAGTTGCCACGAGTACGAGCGTGATTTACCCAAAAAGTCACACTGACTAGTTTGGGAGTATCTCGGCTTTACTTTACCCCCTTCAAGAACAGTAGGCAACTAGTGCGTCTACGTGTACTATCACTTAGGGTCACCACAATGGACAACCTGTAACTGCTATCTCACAAAGGAATCACTAGTCAAGTAGGTAGTGCGGAGCACTTCCCGTTTCATCCACAAGGTTCCCTCTTGCGTGGACTACTTTGGGGTTCCTGGAACCACCCCCATTGTTGTAGCTTAAGGCGTTATGCCAAAGGGGTTATGTTCCAGTTGAGCGGAGAGGGACGTACCCTTTTCTGAAACCTGCAATACAGTGTTTTGAATATGTTGTTCTTTTTATCTTGTTTAATTAGGTGTGGTTTTCCTTGAACACCTTTTGGCAACCTATATGGCAACATACTGTATTAGTAGTTTTTGATTTGTTTGTGATTCCTCCTTTCTTTGACAAGCGTTTTTAGGTCCTGCACTCAGGAGCGTTAGTAGTTCTCCAAGAAAATCAATTATTTAAAAGAGGATTAAGAGTTGCTTTTGATTCTCAAGATCATCCAAGGATGCAAGAGAAGAGCATACACAACAAATAATCCAACTAAAAAGTAAAGAAAATCTTGAGGTCAATCAATGAACCATACAAAATGGTTTGTTACTTGATAAATGTTCATTCCTTTAAACCTTATGTTTTTGAAAGATCATGAAAGATGAAGTTTCCAATTTTACCAAATGTTATAAAATGAAGATCTAAAGTTGCTTTTTTTCTCAAGATCACCCTAAGGTGCTAAGAGAAGAGCATACACAAACTTTATCCCAACTATATAGAAATGGAAAACTTCAAATCAAAGGACCATTGAAACTATGCTTTGTAAAAGGTTCATTCCCTTAAGCAAAATGAATAATCAAATTTCCCAGTTTAATCCCAATGTTAAAAAGATATAGATCAAAGTTGTTTTTGATTATCAAGATCACCAAAAGGTGCAAGAGAAGAGCATACACACGCTTTGATCTAAATCAAGTAAGCATGGAAATACAACATTCATCAAAACATTAGACATGTTAGAAAATGACCAGTTTTAAAATAACAGAAAAACCTATAACTTCTGTAAGTTTATAAATCCCTAAATTTATGTTTTCATTGCATAGTTTAACTTCAATACCTTTCCAACGCAAAAAAAATGGAGTCATTTCGAGTTCGGGAGCAAAAGTTATGGCCTTCGGAAGATGGGTTACGCATATGCTCTTATGCTCATGGGTATGCACTTGACATGCACTCAAAAAATGTCAAAAAAAACGTCCCTTAATATGCAAAATGGGTAAATTTTTCCAACCAAGATTCAATTTTGACAACAACCCATCACATTAATATATGAATAGAAGACTCAACGCTATCAAACATTAACATACATGCTCAAGAATTTAAGATTTTCAAGAAATTGACAAAACTAGCATGTAGAATGATGAAAAAGTAAGCTCTAAAAATGAAAACATGATGAAATCTTGAAATTTTCTCACCAAGATTAAATTTTGACAGCAACCCACCACATTAATATGTAAATAGAAGACTCAGCACTATCAAACACTAACCTACATGCTCAAGAATTGAAAATTTTCAAGAAATTGACAAAACTAGCATGTAAAATGTTGAAAAAGTAAGCTCTAAAAAATGAAAACATGATGAAATCTTGAAATTTTCTCACCAAGATTAAATTTTGACAGCAACCCACCACATTAATATGTAAATAGAAGATCAGCACTATCAAACACTAACCTACATGCTCAAGAATTTAAAATCTTCAAGAAATTGACAAAACATGTGTAAAAGAGGGTTAGTAACCAAAAATAAAACTTAACTACAAAAACTTGAAATTAAGTGCAAAGGACAATGGAGTATGTCCCACCGGGCGTGCCAAATGTGTGCATGTATACTTTTGCTTAATGCTAAATCAAATGAAGCAAGAACTACCACCTAAAATAGTTCTACAATTTAGCTAAAACAAAGCATAAACACCATCATGATAAGAATTAAACAAGGGTTAGATGCTAGCATTCATCAATACAAACTTTGAAACTAACAATGCTAAATATCTAAACTCCTCTATTCTCTAACAACAAATAAATGAATGGACCTAAGTAAGCTCCATGGCTATCAAAATAGTTGTCCTTAATGTTCCAAGAACCTAGGAATGGGGGCTAATCAAAGTTGGGCTACAAGACCCTTTTGACACCTCCCATATGACCCAAGCACTTTAAGAAAGAGGCTTAACTCTTCAAGATGATGAACTCTCAAAAGGGCAAGGTGCAAGCTCTTAGTCTCTTTGCTATATGCTTTGCATTTGCTCTCTTAGAAAGTTTAGGTGTAAGTAAAAAGGTAGGTGGAGGGCTCTTTATATAGCCCAAAGGATAAAGGATTCAACACATTCTCATGAATGTGGGATAAAGGTAAAACATGATTAGGAATGGATAAGGTTGCTTTATTAAAGGTAACCTTACTTTAGAAGGGTTTAATACATGTTTAGCAAGTCATGGGAGTTGGGGGGTATTTTAATTAATCAAAGGTGATTAATTAATAGGTAGGTGTAAGCTTATAGAAGCCAATTAGAGGAATATTAGTGTGATTTAGGCTATTATAAGGGGATTAAATCAATTAAATATTGATTTATTGGTTAAATGGAAGGGAAAGCTAATTAATTAATAATAATTAATTAGTCTAGGTAGAAGGGGTGATTTATTAACGGAAGGTCGTTAATTAGGGTATTTGTTGGATAGGAAACTTAATTAATTAGCTTAGTGTAATTAATTAATGATGATATGAGGGAAAATGAGTGCTTTTGACGATATGTCGTTGATTTGCGAGAAAGGGGATAATTAGCACAATTTAAGTATTTAAATTGCTTGGGCGTAATTATAGGTGTCTACATTTGCCCCTCTTTGGGGTGGCGTAAGTGATGCCACTTCAAAGATAGTAGACAGAAGAGATTTTGAAGGGATAGAAGAAAAATTAGTAGGAGGGAGAGATGCCCCCTCGAGTGTCGATGGGGTGATGAAGGAAGCCGATCGACGATCGAAAAAGATGAGAAGTAGGCAGAAGAATGGGGACGAGGCAGGATGCCCCGAGGAGAGGGAGAATTAGGGGTGAAAGGGAAGTGGTGTAGAAGAAATATGGATGAGGGGAGAGAAGAGCTTAACCTCTAGCCGCTTATTTGTTTGGAACAAATTTGATGTCATCATATTGCCATAGGAACTACATCATCGGTCCTTATGAAAAATATAAGCATACGACAAAGGTAGAATGACATGAAAAGCCATACTACGAACAATTGTCCATTGCTGAAAGTACCAACTCCACGCAACATACAATAATGCAATGCAATACGAGAAGGAAACAAGCTCATATAACAGGGAAAACAAGTACGAACGCACATATCTAACCCAACAACGGTCAAGACAGTTGTACAAATGTTTTGTTATCAGTGCTGAAGAGATCCACAAGTTCGTGATTGACGACAAGGGTTAAAAATGATGCCCCAAGCAAGGATACATGCAAGGGGAAATGAAAATGGACACGGGGTCCATGAAAAGCATTTGTGCGCAACGAAACAGCACCAGGCAACCAAAAGTGCCCCAGAGTACAGACGAAGCAAGCAGCTAGCTTTTGTGAATGGTTGTGAATCCAGTGATCCGCGAGTCGTATTAATCGGGGAAGATGTGAGACAAACCAACAGGATATGGAGAAAATACCATGCGCAAGACACAAGTTTCAGCCGTAAGAAGCAAGTTACCATTTTGTAGGGTGTTTTACTTTTTAGGAATTTTTTGAAAAATTTTGCCTTGTTTTTAGATTTTTTTGATATATATATATATATATATGTTTTTATCGAAACAATGTTCTATTGTTTTTGTGTTTTTCTCGAAACAATTTTCTATTGTTTTTGTATTTATATTTATATTGTTTTTGTGTTTTCTCAAAACAATGTTATATTGTTTTTGTGTTTTCTCGAAACAATTTTCTATTGTTTTTGTGTTTTGTCTGAAACAATTTTCTATTGTTTTTGTGTTTGTTTTTTCTATTGTTTTTGTGTTTTCTCAAAACAATGTTTCTATTGTTTTTGTGTTTTCTCGAAACAATTTTCTATTGTTTTTGTGTTTTGTGAAACAATTTTCTATTGTTTTTGTGTTTTTAACAGTTTTCCAAAGCTATGTGCAGGTAACCAAGAAAGCATGGATGCCCCCAGCGTTAGGTGGGGAATATACAAGGGCAGAAGCCACGCGCTTATGAACAAGAAGGTGAAGTCGTTGAGTTGCCCCCAGCGTAAGATGGGAAATAACGAAAGACCACGTCCCTTACAGACGAATAGAAGAAGGCAAAGCCGGATCAAGGCTGGACTAGATGGTGTGCACAAGGAAACTCGAAGGTAGAACCAGGTCCAGGACAAAGACAACTACCCTTCTAATACAGAATGCTTGTGAACAACGAATCCTCCCGAGGCGCCGGAAACCGGTTTTCACCCAAGGACTTGTCCAAAGTGCCACAATTGCGTGGTTTTCACTAGTGGACGACCTGTTTTCTCTTTTTCTTTTTTGATTTTTTTTTTTTTTTTTTTTTTTTTTTTGATGTTTTTATATTTTTTTGTGATTTTTATGACTTTCTTGTGCCATGTTTAGGCATAAAACCTCTTAAGATGCATGGAATTCATGGGCTCCCGGAGCTCATCACCATTGGGGTGAGCCAACTTGTATGCCCCTGTGCCATACTTGGCAACTATGACATAGGGTCCTAACCAGTGTGGTTCGAACTTCCCTTTCTTTTCTCGCTCTGCTCTGGTGTTGAACTGGTTCTCCTTCATAACTAAATCACCCACCTCAAACTGGCGAGGGATGATTCTCTTGTTGTAGTTGCGGGAGATTCTGTGTTGATATACCTTCAGGTGATTAAGAGCGCGAATGCGCCTCTCATCCAGGAGCTCTAACTCAGCCAATCTTGCCACTCGGTAATCTTCATCCTTATCCAAATAGTCCCGAAGAGAAATTCGCAGGGATGGGAGTTCAATCTCTAAAGGGATGATAGATTCTGTCCCGAACACTAGGGAATATGGCGTCGCACCCGTAGGAGTGCGAATTGATGTTCGGTAGGCCCAGAGGGCTGGGTGGATTTGTAGGTGCCAGTTTTGACCAGTTTTGCTAACCATCTTCTCCATTATCCTTACCAAAGTCTTGTTTGTTGCCTCAGCTTGTCCATTACCCTGAGGGTAATATGGCGTGGACCATTTCAATCTGATTTGGAACCGTTGGCAAAGACCTTTCACAGTTTTGTTCTTAAATGACTTCCCATTATCTGTGACAATGGCTGCAGGGATACCATATCGGCAAATAATGTGATTCATGATGAATTTAGAAATCTGTGCTCCTGTGACATAGGTTAAAGGGACAGCCTCCACCCATTTTGTAAAGTATTCTGTAGCTGTGATGATATGTGTATGACCATCAGATGAGGTAGGAGTAAGCTTCCCTATTAGATCAAGTCCCCACTTGGAGAATGGCCACGGGGTAGTGATTGGTTGCAATGGTTGCGATGGAGCATGGATGAAATTTCCATACTTTTGGCAAAGCACACATTTTCTAACATAATTACAACAATCAGTTTCCATGGTGGGCCAATAGTAACCTACTCTTAACAGTTTCTTAGCCAAGACCATTCCATTTGTATGTGCTCCGCATACTCCTTCGTGTACTTCTTTAATTTCCTGGATTGACTCCGTCACATCCAAACAACGTAACAGATTCCCATCGTAGCCACGACGATAAAGTGTACCTCCTAAAAGGGTGTAACGGGCTATCTGGTGAATTAGGCTTTGCTTTTCAGAATGGGAGATATTGGGAGGGAAAGTACTGTCCTTAAGATAGGTGAAAATGGGTTCATACCATGGGGAATGGGGACCAACAACCTCACAAGCCAGGCAAGATTCTGGCACGTCGTACGCGGGCTGGCATAGATTTTCTAAGAAGAATGGCATATCATTGTTCCCTGGCGGAATACGAAGCATAGATCCCACCGTTGCCATAGCATCTGCCGATCTATTCTGCGCTCTTGGGATTTGCTCAAAGGTAATGCGCACAAAATACTCCTTCAGAGTTTCCACCAACTTCTTATAAGGTATGAGCTTGTCATCCTTAACTTTATACTCATCATTAACCTGTTTGATGATTAGCTGTGAATCACCTACAACCTTAACATGTTGAATATTCCACTTGATGGCTAGCTTCATCCCTGCAATGAGTGCTTCATATTCCGCAATGTTGTTCGTGCAAGGGAAGGCCAGGCGGAAAGCCTGTGGTATAGGATCACCCGAAGGAGTAATAAGGACCACTCCTGCACCTGAACCATGAAACGTAAAAGATCCATCAAAATGTATCTGCCATACGACAGATTCTTCAATGTAGAGCAAAGATGCATCTGGCAGATCCAGACTCAAAGGTTCTGTGCTTTGCAAAGGTGCTTCCGCTAGCTGGTCAGCAAGTACTTGTCCTTTAATTGATTTTTGATGGACAAATTCTATATCAAACTCACTGAGTAGAATGATCCAATTAGCCATTCTACCTGTGAGGGCGGGTTTGGACAACAAATACTTGAGTGGGTCGACCTTGGATATGAGCTTGGTCTTAGTATTAAGCAGGTAATGGCGAAGTTTCTGAAAGGTAAAAACAACAGCCAAGCAAGCCTTTTCAATCTGAGGATAATTACGTTCATAGGCGATGAGGGTGCGACTCAGATAGTACACTGCTTTCTCTTTATGGCTAAGGTCATATTGGGCGAGCAGTGCACCAATAGCATATTGCGTAGCGGAAATATAGAGCAAAAGTGGTTCTCCCGGAGTGGGAGGCATGAGGACAGGTGGATTAGCCAGGTACTGTTTAAGCAAAGCAAAGGCTTGTTGTTGCTCAGGTCCCCAGATGAAAGTGATGTCCTTCTTAAGCAAATGAGTGAATGAGTGACATTTATCTGCAAGCTGGGAGATAAAGCGGTGAATGGCTTGAATTTTCCCTTGCAAGCTACGCAGTTGCTTGATATTCTCAGGTGGAGGCATTTCTGTGATGGCAGACACTTTAGCAGGGTCTACCTCAATACCTCGTCTTGACACGATGAAGCCTAATAGTTTCCCAGATAGCACACCAAAGACACACTTCTTTGGATTTAGCCTGACTTTGTATTCACGTAGGCGTTCAAAGATACGCCGCAAAATGATAGGATGATCCTCTCTTGTTTTGGACTTTCCCAGGATGTCGTCTACATAGTCTTCCATGATGTCATGAATCATATCGTGAAATATTACTGTCATGGCCCACTGATAAGTTGCTCCCGCATTCTTAAGGCCAAATGGCATCACCTGATAACAGAAGGTGCCCCAAGGAGTTGTGAAAGCTGTTTTGTGTTGGTCTTCCTCAGCGATCTTAATTTGATTATAACCCGAAAAGCCATCCATAAGTGATAGCATTTCATACCCTGCGGTTGAGTCAACAATCATGTCAATGTTGGGCAACGGAAAGTCATCTTTAGGGCAAGCTTTATTGATGTCCCTAAAATCTGTGCAAATTCAGATACCAATAGGTTTCTTCTGGACAGGAACAATGTTCGATATCCATTCAGAATAATCAATTGGCCTGATGAATCCTGCTGCAAGCAACCTTTCCAACTCTTCTTTAACTAACAAGGCCACTCTTGGGTGCATCTTTCGAAGCTTCTGTTTGATAGGCTTAGCGTCTGCGTGCACAACCAGGTTATGCATGACCAAAGTTGGATCTAAGCCGGGCATGTCTTTGTAAGACCATGCGAACACATCAATAAACTCTCGCAGTAGCATAGTGAACGTCTTTTGTTCTCTGGCTGAGAGTGATGCTCCCAATTTTACTATCTTGGGATCTTCTTCGGTACCAATATTGACATCAATGGTTTCTTCAACTAACAATTTTGATAAATCCTCCATACGCGTAGGATCGGGAGGTAGGTTGAGATCTTCATCCAAGGATGTCTCTACGAGATTTTCATCCTTGGCGTGGTCACTTTGTTTGTCCTTTGATTTTCTTATTTGTTTGTCAGCCAATGCCTCAAAGAGGTTTTCACTGTGTGACTTGGACTTTGATTTTTTCCGAGGCTTTTCTTTAGAACTCTTGCCCTCGCTTTTCTTTAAATTTTGCTGACCACGAAGTTCAGCCTCCTCGCCGAAGTAGGCGCAGGTGTCTAAGTCGATAAAGAAACCCTTCTTGTGATCTCCAATGGGAATTGTATCCCTTATGCCCATGAACTCTGCAATAGCCTCGTCATTCTCGAATAAATCTAGTGGCACGTGACGTTGTTGGTCCCATTCAACAAGGGAGGGGTATACAAGGTCAAGGGTTGGTTCATTGGGGGTGATGGTTAGGACAGCATTATTCATGAAAAGGTTCGTGGAGGCCAGATCCTCATATTGGCTACAACAGGAATCCGTATCGCTGTCTAGATAATCGGAGCTATCCTCATGCTCAGAACAAGTCACATCTTGATCGTTGGGGTGTGCTCCATAAGGGCGAATCCCAATGCCATATCTTTCTATTTTGAAATGTGGAAGAGGGACTGGTTCTCTTTGTCCTTGTTCATTCCTCCCACATCCTAGGCCTTTGTAGCCCATGGAGTACATCATTCTGCTAGATTTTTCATATTCTGGGGTTTGATAACAAGATGGCTGAGTGTCCTCAGGGACCCAAGTAGTAGGTGGATCAAGTAATTTTTCCTCAGCTAACAAGCCTCCAGGTAGGAACGACCCAATAGTGTGTTCCTCTCTAGGTCTCCTGAAGCGGTAGTTGGGTCGACCTCTAGTCTTGGGCGACAAGGAGAGGTCAGAAACCAAGAGCGCTTGTTGTACATTATACTCCCCACAGCCATATTCCAGAATTTTCATCTCCCATGAATTAAATGGAGATGTTGAAGTAGATGCCCCATGAGTGCAAGAACTAAGAGAATTTGAATCTACTCGAGATTCCATGGCCTCAGAATGAAGAGGGACAACTATATCTGTGGAGGGACATGCATATGTACCCTTTCGTGCAAAGCTATTAAGAGCTCTACAATGAGCAAAGGGCTCTGAGTCTCCTGGTATTGTTACTGTATGTCCCTCATGCTTCAGCTTGATGCATTGATGAAATGTTGATGGCACTGCTTGCATGGCATGGATCCATGGTCGGCCTAGAAGCATATTATATGGAAGTTCCAAGTCTAAGACGTGAAACTTTGTCTGATGGCAAGTGGGGCCCACCTCCATTGGCAGCGTAATGGTGCCTGCTGACTCTCTTTCCGTGTTTTTGTATGCGGTGATAGTGATGATATGGGACTCAAGATCTTCTTCCGTATGTCCCAATTGTTTGACTAATGTAAGCGTGCAGATGCTTAATCCAGATCCGTTATCCACAAGCACCCGTTTGATTTTCCTGCGGGTAACAACTACCTCAATGTATAAGGGAAGATTATGTGTAGGATTCTCGGTAGGGACCTCCCTATGGTTGAAAGTGAGATGCTCACTGGGTGCAATATTTGCCACCGCGGCTTGAAGGTATGCAGGATCGACTTCTAAAGGCACTCCCGACCCCTGAAGAGTTTGATACAAAATGTCCTTATGCACATTGGATATCTTGAGAAGATCTAAGATCGAGATCTTAGCAGGTGTCTTCTCAAGTTGTTCTAAAAGGTTATATTTACCAGTTTGCGGGGTCAACAGAGAGGGTTCTGGAATCACGAGGCGGGCACGCCTTGTTACCGCAGCGCAGTCCTTTCCCTTGATCCGGATGGTATTGACACGGTCAGTAGGGGAGCGAATACATCCGATAAGTGAATCGTAATGATTGTTATCTCTCTTGGTATACAAGTAATTCGTGGCTTTATAGGTTTGGGATGACTCTCCCCGATCCGGTTTTGCCTTTTCTGACTTATCATGCTTGGGGAATGGTTCCTTATAAATCCCCATTTTCTCGTTAGGTGTTTGCATGTGGCTAGGGTTATCCACCTCTATCTCCCCGTTGTCAATGAGGTCTTGAATATAGTGGCGAAGTCGCAAACATTTGTCTGTTTTATGACCTTTAACGCGATGCATTTCACAGTATTCATGCTCCTTATACCATGAAGGTTTAGGAGCGTTGTCATCAAACGGTTACGTTGTAGGATAGATCATCATGTGGGCCGCATCCAACTGTTTTAGTATGACAGACAACGGTTCATTGAGGGAGGTGAATGTTCGTCGCTTTGGTGGTGGTTGAATTGGGCCCTTGGTCAGTTTAAAAGGTTGACTGGTTTGGACCATTTGAACACGTTTGGAATCAGTGATTCCGTCTCCCACCACGTTTTTGTTTTTGTTAAAGATCTTTGGCTTTTCAGCGGGTTTGACACTTTGGTTGTCTTTAGATTGGGTTTTGAGGGTGCCTTTGGCAATGAGAGCCTTTTCTATTTGAATCCCTTTCTCGATAACCTCCTCAAAGGTGCGGACACAATGCATTTGGAGGTGGAAAGCTATATCTGGGTTGAGATTAGGGACGAAAATACTGACTAGCTGCTTCTCAGGGAAAGCGCAAGGGAAGCGACTAGCTATCCCTCTCCATCGTTGGAGGAAGCTGGCGAAGGTCTCATTTGGGCGTTGTTTTGTGCCACACAAGTCTGCCATGGTGATGTCACTCTCTATGTTATATGAGAAATGACGCACGAATCTTTCCGCCAATTCTGGCCAGGTGAAAATTGATCCTCGTGGTAAGCGCGTAAACCATTCCAATGCTTGACCTCCGAGACTCTTAGGAAAAAGTCTGATGAGGTAATTATCACTATAAGACACCTCTTGACATGCCATGTAGAAATCTTTAACATGATCCCTTGGGTCTCCCTTTCCTTTGTATTTGTCAAACTTTGGCATATCAAATTTCTTTGGAAAGGGTTGAAGGGTCATTGTCTTGTCAAAAGGATAGGGGCATAGTTCTTCGTATTGGTATTTCCTAATACTCCCTATATTGCTTTCTTGTATGCTCGCAAGCGTTGCTTTCATAGATTGTACTTCTTGTGCGAGCAATTGTTCTTTAGTGGGAGAAGCGGGGATGTGTACATGATGATACCCTATGTCTTCTTCTCCTTGGTTTTCTCGATGGAGTTCGTGGATCCTAAACTTAGGCTTTGACTTTTGAACGTTCTTGTTTGTGTCTTTCTGTACCTGGAAAGTAAGCAAAGCTAGTTGTTGGCTTAGGTTACTGAGTTGTTGTTGGATTGTGACTTGGTTTGTGTCTTCTTCTTCTAAAGGTTCTTCCTCTTCGTATTGTGGAGGTTCTTCCCCTGTCTCATGTTCTATCTTGTTTCTTCGTGGCACTTTGATGAGGGGTATTCTATGCCCTACCACTTTATCATTTTCTGCGTAAGAAGTGGAAGCATGCCCACCTGTTAAAATATCTTCCATATTGATAAGGGGGTGTTCTTCCTTAGTAGTGTCATTTGTAGGTAATATTGGTTCATTCTCGGTGGGCAATTTGGCCCCTAATTCCATGACCCGTGCCAAAACTCTATCTTTATTTCTAAGGAGAAACTCATCTAGTAGAGTGGGGTCAAAATCAAAGTCTGCGTGTGGTGATTCTAATTCATTTCCACTATGGTCGACCATTTCTTCTATTTCCTTTTCTGCAGAAAATAGTGGTCCTAGATCATGTCCGATAAATGGGTTTGACCCTTGTCTGTTAGAGGTTTCCCAAGCTTGCGCCTGTTGTTCCTCATATGTTTGTTTCTTTAAACCTAGACGCGTCTTGGGAGCCATGTTTTCGTGATAAGTTTCACTAAGGTAAGTTGTAGATTTGTTCAAAATTCAATGACTACCCCTAAGTGAAACACAAGATGTACGTGTTAAGAGTAAATTAACAGTGTGAGAATACCAATGTGATAGAATGATAAAGTCACCAATGAAACAATCGTTTGGTACCAAAACTTAATCAAATGAAGTACTTCCTAGACTACGTTTCAAAGTAATTTGTGATGCCAGATGATTAACAAGATGTCTCCACTTATGCCAAGTTCAAAGGAATGAACAAGACGTAAGTAAATACATGAAGTTAAATGCGATCTCCCAATCAAGATATACGATGAGCAAGCTCAAGTCTGATTAAGACCTATATCTCAAAAAGTGCCAATTACGATTTGTGAATGACACAACAATATCACCAAGATATGTTAACCCACTTTGCAAGAAAGTGAAGTATTGATATCGAGGTGTTATTGATATAACATGCACAAATGGTAGTGCCTAACACCTTTTGAAATCGAGGTAATAATAAAACTGAACAAAAAAAAGCTCAAAGTATAGCTAGGAATAGTTAAGAATGTGTGCAGCGTAACCGTACAATATAGGTATTTATGTCGAGTTTACAAGAAACAAGACGTAAATATCGAAATTGTAATGATACGAGACAAACAAGCTAACTCCTCTATGGAAGTCCGCAGTGATGAACCACGCCTAACTACAATGATGATCTTGACGTGGGTATCAAGATCACAATGGCTACCAAATGACGTGAAAACACCTCCACTCACTTTAGACGTTTAACTAACCCAGCCGCAAACATGGATGGGCGTAAACGGACATAAAAGTGAGAGAAATAGTCGAATGGCAACACAAAGGTAATCACACCTCTTTTGATCAACAAAGTGTCAAAAGAATATGAAGGAAATAAATCAAGAAAAAATGACAAAAAATGCTAGTCTCACTTCGGCAGAGTTTCACCTCGCCCTAAGGCAAGTAAAAACTAGGCGAAAGTAATACGTCACACGTTTCTCAAAAAGAAGGTTCACAACTCAACACTGTTTTAAAGTGGTCAAAGTGGGCTCCTGGCCAAAGTATATTCTCCTAGGTGGTTCTCTCACCCTAGGTGTTACAAAGTTGCCACGAGCGAGCGCGATTTACCCAAAAAGTCACACTGACTAGTTTGGGAGTATCTCGGCTTTACTTTACCCCCTTCAAGAACAGTAGGCAACTAGTGCGTCTACGTGTACTATCACTGGGGTCGCCACAACGGACAACCTGTAACTCTATCTCACAAAGGAATCACTAGTCAAGTAGGTAGTGCGGAGCACTTCCCGTTTCGTCCACAAGGTTCCCTCTTGCGTGGACTACTTTGGGGTTCCTGGAACCACCCCCATTGTTGTAGCTTAAGGCGTTATGCCAAAGGGGTTATGTTCCAGTTGAGCGGAGAGGGACGTACCCTTTTCCGAAACCTGCAATACAGTGTTTTGAATATGTTGTTCTTTTTATCTTGTTTAATTAGGTGTGGTTTACTTGAACACCTTTTGGCAACCTGTATAACAACTGTATTAGTAGTTTTTGATTTCGTTTTGATTCCTCCTTTCTTTGACAAGCGTTTTTAGGTCCTGCACTCAAGCGTTAGTAGTTCTCCAAGAAAATCACATTATTTAAAAGAGGATTAAGAGTTGCTTTTGATTCTCAAGATCATCCAAGGATGCAAGAGAAGAGCATACACAACAAATAATCCAACTAAAAAGTAAAGAAAATCTTTTCAATCAATGAACCATACAAAATTCTTGATAAATGTTCATTCCCTTTAAACCAAAAGTGAAAGATGAAGTTTCCAATTTACCAAATGTTATAAAATGAAGACTAAAGTTGCTTTTGATTCTCAAGATCACCCTAAGGTGCAAGAGAAGAGCATACACAAACTTTATCCCAACTATATAGAAATGGAAAACTTCAAATCAAAGGACCATTGAAAAATGCTTTGTAAAAGGTTCATTCCCTTAAGCAAAATGAATAATCAAATTTCCAAGTTTAATCCCAATGTTAAAAAGATATAGATCAAAGTTGTTTTTGATTCTCAAGATCACCAAAAGGTGCAAGAGAAGAGCATACACACGCTTTGGTCTAAATCGAGTAAGCATGGAAATACAACATTCATCAAAACATTAGACATGTTAGAAAATGACCAGTTTTAAAATAATAGAAAAACCTACAACTTTTGTAAGTATAAATCCCAAATTTATGTTTTCATTGCATAGTTAACTTCAATACCTTTCCAACGCAAAAAAAATGGAGTCATTTCGAGTTCGGGAGCAAAAGTTATGGCCTTCGGAAGATGGGTTACGCATATGCTCTTATGCTCATGGGTATGCACTTGACATGCACTCAAAAAATGTCAAAAAAAAACGTCCCTTAATCTACAAAATGGGCAAATTTTTCCAACCAAGATTCAATTTTGACAACAACCCATCACATTAATATATGAATAGAAGACTCAACGCTATCAAACATTAACATACATGCTCAAGAATTTAAGATTTTCAAGAAATTGACAAAACTAGCATGTAGAATGATGAAAAAGTAAGCTCTAAAAATGAAAACATGATGAAATCTTGAAATTTTCTCACCAACATTAAATTTTGACAGCAACCCACCACATTAATATGTAAATATAAGACTCAGCACTATCAAACACTAACCTACATGCTCAAGAATTGAAAATTTTCAAGAAATTGACAAAACTAGCATGTAAAATGTTGAAAAAGTAAGCTCAAAAAATGAAAACATGATGAAATCTTGAAATTTTCTCACCAAGATTAAATTTTGACAGCAACCCACCACATTAATATGTAAATAGAAGACTCAGCACTATCAAACACTAACCTACATGCTCAAGAATTTAAAATCTTCAAGAAATTGACAAAACTAGCATGTAGAATGTTGAAAAAGTAAGCTCTAAAAATGAAAACATGGAGAAATCTTGAAATTTTCCCCTCAATTCCAATTTTGACAGCACTTCACCTCCTTCATACCTACAAGGAAGACCCAACACATGCAAACTCAACAAAACATGTTAAAAAAACAAGTTAGATCAACATGTGTAAAAGAGGGTTAGTAACCAAAAATAAAACTTAACTACAAAAACTTGAAATTAAGTGCAAAGGACAATGGAGTAAGTCCCACCGGGCATGCCAAATGTGTGCATGTATACTTTGCTTAATGCTAAATCAAATGAAGCAAGAACTACCACCTAAAATAGTTCTACAATTTAGCTAAAACAAAGCATAAACACCATCATGATAAGAATTAAACAAGGGTTAGATGCTAGCATTCATCAATACAAACTTTGAAACTAACAATGCTAAATATCTAAACTCCTCTATTCTCTAACAACAAATAAATGAATGGACCTAAGTAAGCTCCATGGCTATCAAAATAGTTGTCCTTAATGCTCCAAGAACCTAGGAATGGGGGCTAATCAAAGTTGGGCTACAAGACCCTTTTGACACCTCCCATATGACCCAAGCACTTTAAGAAAGAGGCTTAACTCTTCAAGATGATGAACTCTCAAAAGGGCAAGGTGCAAGCTCTTAGTCTCTTTGCTATATGCTTTGCATTTTCTCTCTTAGAAAGTTTAGGTGTAAGTAAAAAGGTAGGTGGAGGGCTCTTTATATAGCCCAAAGGATAAAGGATTCAACACATTCTCATGAATGTGGGATAAAGGTAAAACATGATTAGGAATGGATAAGGTTGCTTTATTAAAGGTAACCTTACTTTAGAAGGGTTTAATACATGTTTAGCAAGTCATGGGAGTTGGGGGTATTTTAATTAATCAAAGGTGATTAATTAATAGGTAGATGTAAGCTTATAGAAGCTAATTAGAGGAATATTAGTACGATTTAGGCTATTATAAGGGGATTAAATCAATTAAATATTGATTTATTGGTTAAATGGAAGGGAAAGCTAATTAATTAATAATAATTAATTAGTCTAGGTAGAAGGGGTGATTTATTAACGGAAGGTCGTTAATTAGGGTATTTGTTGGATAGGCAACTTAATTAATTAGCTTAGTGTAATTAATTAATGATGATATGAGGGAAAATGAGTGCTTTTGACGATATGTCGTTGATTTCTGAGAAAGGGGATAATTAGCACAATTTAAGTATTTAAATTGCCTAGGCATAATTATAGGTGTCTACTTTCAAAAAGTAGGGTATTAGATGGTGAAGAAACGTAGTGTCATTTCAGGGAGGTTTCAAGTACTAAAGTAGTGTTATAGGATGGTATAGGTTAGAAAAATCATGTGAGAGGTGTTAAGAGAGAATCTACAACATGTATGAGAAAATGTTAGACTCGACTCATGCTCCATGGAGTCAGTTTTGTAAGAGTTGGTCAAAGAAACGGTGTTGAAAAAAAATAGTTTTCATTGCATGCAAATGAGATGTGCTAGAAAATTTAGACCTATTATTATTTTTTTAAATCATGGGAGATGATAGAGGAATGTGTCAAATTGATGCTTCATGCAAAATTTTAGGTCAAAGTATAGGTCATTTGTTCAAGTTATGTGATTGTTGTAAGAACAAGCTTTTTGAAAAGCTCATTTTAAGTTGCCTGAGCTTCTTGTGCCTTTTCAACAAAATTAAGTATTTGAGGAACATGTTCCTGTTGGAATATTATGTTAAACACACCACGTTCAGTTCTTGGATGAGTCACACAAGATCTTCCTTGTGAAACAAGTATTGTGGAAAATTTTGAAGAAATTGAGTCATTTGACACTAAAATCGATGCAATCCTAAACAAATTTCTCAAAAGGATGGTTGAAAAGTTATGAGCTTTTGGTGGATTTTTTTCTCTCCTGGTTGGACTAGTATAAGAGTAAAAATGTTTTGGACTCCAAGTCTAGTTTATCTAGAGTATATTATTAGTTCATTCATGATGTACCTCATGCTTAAAAGGAATTTGAAGTATTTATTTCTTGAAGGTACAGGTAGTTGCTTCTAACACCATGTCTTAGTGTGAATGCTCTGACATATGAAGGTACTAGCTATTTCAAATGGAGTTTTTACCCCATGAATTGCTTAGACCTCTTCTACAAACAACATGTCAAAATGTGATCCAAAGAATTTTCAAGTCTTAACTTGGCATAGTAAAATACTCAAACCATGTTACATTAGGCTGTCCTGAAAGGTTACAGTATCCCAATGCTCATATTGTAATGGTGAGGAATTTCCACTTGAACCCAAAAAATGTAGGAGAATGCATTAGGTTTTAAATTTCTAACCTAGACCTTTTCTATGAAGACATTTCAAATACAATCAGGGTGATTAACTCGCACAGAGTTAGAATGTAGGTTGAAATTGATAAAGACCATTTTCTTTTAATACGAGTTCACTTCTGAATACTTGTAAAAGGATAGGTGCTTAAAAGTCTAGTTGATCTAAATTCCTTCTAACATGGTTACAAAATTCACTGTCAATTGAAGGAAAAAAATAAAGTATAGAAATGTATTGTGAGACAACCATTCAGAGTTTCAATCTACTTCAAGCCATGAGTGATAAGTACAATTCATATTTTAGGAGAAAATAATGCTTTTCATCATGGTTTCTTGTTATGTTTCCTAGGCAGTCATTTGTGCAACGTTACATGCAAACAATGTTTAAGTTCAAACTTATTGGTCATGAACAACATACATAAGGAATTGCCTTGAGAATAAGCAACATAGTGTAAGAACACTCATAAACATTTACAAATGATTTACATGAGAAATTGTTGAAGAAATTGCTCACATTTCTTACAGCATGAATTATTGTGTTTACAATTAGTGATGGATTAGGGTTTTCATAAGATGCCAAGTTAACCAACCTTATGTCCTAGACAGCAAGTCATTCAAATTTCTTAAAGTTTTTATCTCTTGACAAGGTGTTAAAGTCATACAAAAGAATATGGAACATGAACGTTAGTAGAATGTTAATAGGATCAAAAACCAATCATCTAAAACTTTGTTGGTGTTCTTCATATATCAGGAATGACAAGTAAGATGTATTATTGTTATTTCTCAAGTTTATAGAGAACTAATTCAATTTCTTCAAAATTGCACATGATGATCAAGGATTTATACCAAGTGTCTTAAAAAAAAATCACCTAGTCGTGAAAACCTTCTTCACATCAGTTGATGTAACAGATCCTCTCCATCTGATACTGGAATATAGATATCAACATAAGATTGTAAATTTTATATTTTGTATCTTTTTTTCTTCTTTATGAAACTTTACAAAAAAAGGCCTCATTCCTTAGTGCATTTGGTGAAAAACCATCAAGTCCATTTGTAATTCATAATAGAGGAAGGGAAGCTAACATATCTATCAGACTAGATTAATGAGATTGGAACTATAAAGTGATGGCTATTACACGATTCAATATTCAAACTTTGTAAGGGGCCAACCTACTGTAAAAACTTGAGTGATTTTACTAAAAGGATGCCTAATCTTTCTTTTATGAAATATAAGATTGTGTTGTTGGGTTTGAATATCCATGCCCAAGTAAAGGATTCTTAATATCTTGATAATATCCATTAGAAAATACACGTGGTCTGTTTTGTATCTTCTATTAACTATTGCAAAAACTCTTCAGGTGCTAAAGAAATATGCAATTGTTTTTACTGTCAGGACAACCATAACCTATTTCAAGGTTATTACTTGACAATATTAACAATTCCATATTATAGGTAGCTGAGATCTATTTATGAATTATTATATGTGACATGAGTGGCAAATGATAGTGTAATATGAACATGTTGCATGGGAAACATTATCTCAAATTAAAATAAGTTTTTCCAAACTATAGAACAAGTTTCATTTCCTGCAATTACTGACAGTTAAATGCAAGAGGAAGAACACTAGGAGGAACAATATTGCAAGGGAAAATGTGGATTTTTACAATGAGTCCATCTATCATTCTTATATGATTGTAAATGCATGATCCATTAGATTTATCAATACTAAATCCAATGGCTGATTTCCAACAACATGTACATGAGATAAAATTACCTTCTATAGGCTTGCCCTACTTTTCTAATGATATGAATTTGTTATACCATAAATTTCTAATCAAGAAGCCTTCAAATATTCATCTATTCTGCTGCTATTCAAGAGTAGGATGTTGAGGAATAATTGGTTATGACTCCTTACAAGAATCAAGAATAAGGCCCACAATGAAGGATGAAAAAAATGTGAAATTTCATGGGAACTAAGGTCATATATTGGTCTAGGAGCCAACTTTCCAATGAATAAGATCATTTTACCATTAAATGAATCACTATAAGTATTTTTAAAGTTTAAATCCCATGGATTATCATGAACGGAGTATTTATTTGATGATTTTCCCCTAAATACAGAAAATGCATTTGTCTGTAGGTCTTGGACCTATAAGAGGGATTCTAGTCCCAAGTCTTCTTAAATCTAGTGTTGAAATTAGTCATATTGCTCAATTGGGCATTCCTTATTATCTTAGTTGCTACTAGTGATAGGTGATCTGTAAACAATCTTCATGTAATTGCAAAGAGTTGTTCCCATCTCATCCCCACTAGTTGATGGATCCAATTCTCAAGCCTCGGTACCATTGATGTGCTTCCTACATATTGAAGAGGCTTGTAAGTATCCTGATTACATCATCATGTGAATGATCAGAATAGAGTGAACATTATTTTTGAATAATATCCTGGAATATTGCTCTGAAGGGTGACTTTGGCATCACCAGTAAAGTCTATCAGAATAATTTTGAATCACGCCATTTGGCATATCATGTTGCAAATGTTAACAAAATTTATAGGGAGCATTCCTCCAATAATTTTATTTCTTCCTTAAGTGGATGGAGGTTGATGCACCATTGTAGGACTTTTATCCAGGTTTCAATTTACACTAGAAGTTGAGACTTTCACTATTTCTTCATGTTATCTAGAGACCCGTGTAAATTCCTTTCTCATGAATGAACTCTTCTTGAGGATAGATGGAATACTCAAAAGAATCTTCAGGTGTTACACTTCTTCTTGTATGCACTCTTCTCATGAAAGGCACTAAGAGCTAAAATTAAACTTTCAAGATCTTAAAGATGGTGGGAGTTGGTCAATTGTGTTGAAATGAGCCTTCCAAAGGCATGAAAATCATTAAATCCACACACCAGAATTTAGAAGTATATGCAATTTGAGCATGTCAATAAGTGGTCCCATGGGTCGTTAGATATGTGCCAGAAACTATTTTGTTGGTTTCTCAAACATGCACCCACGTCTCAAATCTTGGAAGGTCTGAGGTGTTTGAGACCACAATGGAACCATCCCCAAGTTATGGGACCTTGCATGCTTGGGACATATCTATGGAGAAGGCTAATTCCTCTATCTAGTTCTACTGTTATTGTTACTCCTATTGCTGAAAGGGAAACTAAGCTAATAATGCTAAGGGACCAGGGATAGAAGGATAACATGAAAGGAAACTACACTAAAAGGTGATAAAACTAGAAAAGAGGGATGAACACTATTTGTTTTAAGTGAGAATGAAAAGGAATGCATGAAAGGAGGATAGGCATGAGTAGCACACTTAAAAAAAATTCACCTAATCAATTTCATAGAACACAACCAAATATGGAACTGTAAGGCACCTGAGATAGCACAACCAACACACAACGCAAAAGAAAATGCAAGAAGAAGGAATGCAAACACATTAGGACAGAGAATAGTCACAAAACGATGCTTCTATTACTTCCGTAAATGCACAGAGTTGTTATAATGATGAAGGAGGCTGATATCCACATGCGAGAGCCATATCTAGAGGTCTACAACTCAAAATATAGAAAATATGGAGTCCTTAGAAAAATGCGTAAGGATCCAGAGTGTCCAACATAACAAATGAGCCTTGCTCTTACATTTATAGATGAATCCATGGAGGAAGAAGAAGAGAAGGAGGGAAAACTCGAATTTGAAACAAAACCACCAATAGAAAGCATTCAATGCTTGACCAAATCCAATCCTAGAGATATGTGAAATACACTTCCCTAAGCTGTTTTGCAATGTTGAAGAAGGAAAGAGGGAAAATGATATCAAATGGGTGGTTGGAGCAATCAAATCGGGTGGTTGAAGCAATCATCTGCTCATTAATGCTTAGAGATACATTTTCCCATTTCTCACCTACCAGATCTGCCAAGAATTTGAATTTGAATGTATAGCACTATAGCTGATGTTAGAAGCTCTCTGAAAATTCTAGGCACATGCCGATTTGAGCTTTGTAGAAAAATATACAGTTGTCAGAATATGTTAGAGTCGTTAGCTCACGCAAAACACGTGGCACACACGGATTGCCTTAAAGGATGACCAACTATGCAAATATTTTACATTTCTTACAACGTGTCACTCACTTGATTTGTTACAAGGATTTAGTACCCTATTGGTGTGTCTTTAATGGTTACACATGACACACTTAAGCATGTCAGAAGATGAACTGCATAGAATGACATAAAAGAGGTGCATGAGGAAAAAGTGTACTAAATAAAAAAAAGGAAGTCGTAGAGGGACTTGCATGTGACGTGTGTGGGGAAATGAGGAAAACTGGTGAGCAGAGAACATATGGTCAAGGTGTAACTATTACAAAGTAATGGGTGTGGTACGCGAGATGGCCAGGGACTTAACTGATTGAAGAAAGTGTGAGATGCGTGGAGGGTGAAGAAGCCACTCAGGAAGAAAGTGAATACGGAGAAGGTGCACAAAAGGGAGGAGTGGAAAAAAAAAGGAAAAGTAATATGGAAGGAGAGAAAGAAAACGCAAGGTTTCTTGAGGAAAAGAAACTATGACCAAGGGGAATGCAACAAAATGCCAAGTGAACTTGAGCGCACGTAACACTCAATGAATAACTTAGAGCCATAGAATGTGTATGTAAGTTATCCAAATTACTAGGAGAGATATTTGGATAAAAGTTTTTTTTGAACTTTCAAGACCATCTGCCTACTAGTGTGAATAAGATCAGTAGAATGGAGCATCCATTGGGTATGGAGTCTTCTTATCCAATTATGAAACTACCTTTGTAGTCACTTGAAAAGATCATTTCTTGACTCTATTCTGAATCTTGACAACTGTTGAAAGAAGTTCTACATTCTGGAAGTCAAACAAAAGAGTGCGTGAAGGAATGCACATGAGAAGAAAAACTATATACAAATAAACAATGTGTGTGAAATGCATTTGGAGGAATTGAAACTACTCTAATATATAAAAAATGATGCAACAAACTCAAAGGAAGGGTTTTAGATAGATCCCATTTACATGGATTTGCAGTGCAGCTCCATCAAGATGAGTTAAATCTAAAGAGTTAGCTTCTTTGTAGGAACTGATGATGTATGGATCACTCTAAAGTGCATCAAACTTTGAATAACACCCTAGTTTAGCTCTTTCATCCTCCCATTTTAAAACTAAGTCCCCAAATTTGAAAGCTTGAGGCCTATCCTTTCTGTCAACCATTTATTTGTTGCTTGTTGATGCTTATTCTAGCTTGATCATGGAAGAGTTCCTTGAGTTCTTCAAGATTAACCAAATCTCTGCCATTCTTATTTCTCTTTGGTATGCCTTCAAATTCCAGCTACTGGGCAAGTGCTAATGAATTCAGCTCTAGTGTTAAAGGAAGGGTAGCATCCTTTCCATAGAAAAGCTTCATATGGAGAAGTTCCTATTGCCTTTTTGACTGTGATTCTATCTGCCCAGAGCACGTGTGAGAATTTTGTATGCCACTGTCTTTGGCTGATGTTCATTGTGCACTTCATGATTTTGATCAGGTTCTTGTTTGTTGATTCTGTCAAACCATTTCCCTGAGGGTAATAGTTGGAAGAAGTATTCAGGTAAATGCCCAGAATTAGAGCCCAATCACTGATTTTAGTACTAAGGAAGGATTTTACATTATCATAGATAATGGTTTGAGGGATACCAAACCTTGTGACTATACCTTTGAGAAAGTCAAGATGCCTGACTCAGTTGATTCTTTAAACGTGACAACTTCTATCCATCTGGTGAAGTAATCTATAGCTATCAACACTCACTTATGTCTAGCACTTGAAGGTAGGTTGATCATGCCTATGAATTTGAGACCCCATTACGTAAAAGACCGATCCATTTGGATTGGTCAGAGGGGAAGCACTGCTAATGTTTTCTTTCCTGCAAAGAAATCACATTCCTTGCATTTTTTTGTGTCATCAAGAAAGGGTCGAATAGTGTGTGTTGCGTCTAGCATGTTATGATGAGTATGTATGCGATGATATGCCACATATAGAAGAGATGCACATTAACCTTATAGCCTAAGCGTATATCATGATAAAATGAATGTATGAGTAATGATTAATCCCTAAAGCATGTATCACTACAAGATGAATAGTAATGAGTGGTGATGTTTCCTAAAGTGTATACTACTACAAGATGATAGAGTAAGTGAAAATTCAGCCTATAACATGTGTCAATATCCTTGAAATTTCGCATGATGAAAGGTTAGATGATAAACATGTGATGACTGTGAGTTCCATTTGATTTGTAAACCCTCAGCAGTCGAGTATGGAGCAAGGAACTAAAGTGCATCATAGGGTAGTGAGTGCACCATGTAGAAGATGATGTAGTATATGTAATGAAGATGATAAATGACCACGTGATGTGCATGTAGTATATGTAATGTAGTTTGCCTAAGATTGTATAGTATGTAGAAGGAGTAAGATGTAATGTTAGATGAGTAAAATGAAGACTAATATGATGTATGATGTATAAAGGCACAAATGATGTAGAATAAATGTAGGGTGTATGATGTAAGATGTAATGTCATATGACACAAGATGTGTGAAGAGTCACAATATGGTAATGCTCCATTATGCAATGTGTGGGGTTCATGTGTAGTAAGAACTCAACAGTCAAGTGTGAACCGAAGCACAATAATGTGTCATCGGGTAATGGTTGAATAATGTGTATATGAATGGGCATATGCTATGAGAGTGATGTGTGATAATGTAAAAATTAGCAATGAGTTAATACTGAAGGTGATATGATGTGATATATGTGTTTATAAGTATGCTATATTGTGATGAATTATGCTAACTATGGTTGGATAGGGTGTTAGCATGCTATGCCCACAAGTGTGTATGATGATATGTGTATGGTTTGGAAATAAATATAGAGAAGTGGTGTATGAATGGTGAAGTATCATAGATGCATTGTAAGCATTGATTGAGTGATCCAAGAAATAATGAGAGATATTATGGATGCATGACGAGAGATATATGATTGTAGATGTATCGTAAGATGAAACAGTGTTCTTTATTGTAACACACCCCTCAACTAGTCATATAAGAAATATAAGAATATGAATGTGTCATCAGAAGCATAGGGTGACAAGAGTTACCTACCAAAGACCAAGTTTTTGTTTTAACTTATGTGGAAGTGATGCACGGAGAAAGTAATTAGGCCCCATGCGATTGTAATGGTGGAGTTTGTGATGTGTCATGACATCACTAGTAGGATGACTATAAGGTTTGACGAAAGTAATTGGTTGGAGCTTATAATTGAGAGGAGTCCAAGTTGTATTGAGTTTTAAAGGAGGTTGCTTATATTGACTTGTTAATGCCGTAGATGACTTCAGAGGAGATCGAGTGAGACTAAATTTTAGAGGTTATTAAAACATATGTTGACTTGGTGATATTGTAGGTGGTTGCTAGGTAGATCTTGACTTTATGAAGAAGGATTACTAGAAATAGCTGGCATAATGTTCAGTGCCTGATGTAGAAGGAGGAGCGTTTAGGATCCCATTGATATGTAGTATTTGTAGATGGGCATGCAATAAAATGTTGTGTAGACAAATGAGATAAATCCCTGATGTCAAGATGTTTTATTCTTCATTGTAAAACATAACAATCAATGTCATTATGTCCATTGATTTAATGATAAATACAATATGGATGACCATGATAATTTGTTAGCCGATAAGGAGGATAGTAATGAGTAGGCAAAAGTGATCAATTGACGACTAAGGAGAATAGTAAGAATGTCATGTTGTGTAGTATTATGCTAAAATATTGAGAGGCTTGGAAATGGCATGACCTAGAGGTTTAGCTGATATGACATAGAGTTGACATAGACCTTGAAGATGAGATGTAGAGGAGAACAAACATGAGCTTAAGAAGTGTCCTTAAGATGTTGGATTTCATATTTGAGAGATGTAATTGTGGATACCATAGGCGTAAACTTTATCTTGAAATAAAGGGCAATGTAAAGTCTGAATTGATTCCAATAGGGGTTAGATTAGATGGAGGATCACTAGGGAATCACTAAATAGAAAGATGAGCATAAAGAATTGTCATTTCATGTGGTAGCATATTGTCATCAAAGATACATGGTGTCTAAGGATTTTTTTAAAACAACTCTTGGAAGGATTGGGATATTTATTAAGTAAATCAGATAAAGGATACTTGAGAAACCTTGGGAGCCATGAAAGATGAAAAATGAGAATCCCTAAGTGTGAAAGCTGGATGGTCGGGTTCACCAAAATTATTAACTAAAATATGGGGAATATGGATGTAGTTAATCTAAGCTATAGAATGACATGTAAATAAAGTAAATAATGAAATAAATAAATGGAAAATGACCCAAACAACTAATCTAATAAAATAGAAACCCTAATGTGAAAGAAGAGTGAGGAAATGACTCAGCTGATCAGAGGATATTGATGGACTATGTCACAAAAGTGACTAGAAAGAATATGGAAGTAGGAACAACTGTGCAAAGGCCCCAAAATGGATAGATCTAAGAGTATCTAGCTGGACTAGAGCCTAGAGAGGGATTGGGGCACCTGTGGGTACTCTGGTCTATAGAATGGATGCTCTTGTCTATAAAAGAGGTCCAAAACTGATCTTTATAGGTTCTGAGAGGTGGTTTGAAACCCTCGTTGTTTGTCACATTAACTTTTCTGTACTACTCTAGGATGTCGTTGATAATCTCAAGATGATGATAAAGACCTGTAAAAGACCAATGAAGATGTATCAAAACCCTAAAAAAGTAAAATGCAAATGAATGGGTTTAGACTGACCTCAGCTACCATAATAGTGGGCTTACTAACTGGGAAGTGCTACACCACATTTTAGACCCAAATGTAGTTCTGGTGTGTGTGTGTGCATAATGTGCCCTAGGTGCTCTTGTTGCGTAGTTGCACTTTGTGAAGTAGCAAAAAATAACTAGATGTAGAAAATGTAATATAATGTGTGGATGGAATAGAATATAATCCCTCCTCCTATTCTTTTGTGTGATGCAAATGAACCAGTCCTTGTGTCTTTGTGATGGATCTATGTGAATGAAAGTGATCTCCAAATGCCTTAGATGGATGCAACCCTAGGTGGATGATAATAGTGATTAGTTCTTGGTCCCTCATTATGGTCTCATAACTTTATATTTATAGGATTCCTCTTGATCTAATTTTGTAATTAACCCTAAGATGGTTGACCACCAAAAAGATAAGATGCTTGAAATGGATAGAAAGTGCCCAAAAAGTAGTGAGAAATTTTAAAAAGGATCGAGGCACCCCTGGTGGGACCAGGGTGCTTATGGGCACCCTAGTACTAGCCTGGGTGCCCTAGTAAAATCTAAAATGACGTAAAATAATGAAATATGAATGGGCATGCAGGTGTAAGAGGTCAGGAATGACGAAATAAAATAAATTAAATATGGCCAAAAGATGGGGGTCAATTAGTAGTTTCTTCACTCAAAAACCTTCAAAATAGTAGTATGAGACCGGACTAAATAATGCCTAAAGTGCATGATTTTGTGTCTACAGGGTTTATGATACCCTGCCGTAACGTGGGTACATAAGTTTCCTTTAGTAAATTCCAAAGTTAAGAAACTTAGTGAGATCAAATTTTATTGGTGATAAAAAATCCATCCTCTTCCATGATTATAGACCTACATGTAAATCTTGAAGCTTTGACTTGAATGTTTAAGAAGTTTTGTTCTTAAATCTGTCTCTCTCGACCTGATTATAGGCTAGAGTCAAGACAATATAGGGCTTGTAGGATAATGACTCAACCTGGAGTAGGTAGATGAATTTTTTATTTGTAGAATATGATCGTAGGAGGTCTTTAAGGAGATTCAAAAGTAAGTTTGAAATTATTCACCAGTGTAAAGAGTTGGAATTTCTTTACAGTCTAGCCATAGGTGGTTAAAAACCAGTGTGAGGGCTAATTTTAAAGGATACTTAAAAAGGAAAGTAGTAGTTACTTTGAGATTTCAATCCTAAGAATTTGTAGACATATATTGAAATGGGTGTCTTAAAAGGTAAATATTGTATTCCTGGATCTTTCTATAAATAAATTAATGAGCAATAATGGAACTGTCCTAACCTGGGAGAGGGTTTGTGAGAAAAAATGCAAAACTTAATAAAGAGGGAGTTGTGCTAAGATTCAGGTGCTCCTTAAATTTAAGGTCACACCTTTGGGTTGCTAGGGTAAACCTAATGAATTTTTTAAACTTTTTTGGGTGCCTCTAAAATCTTCCAACCCTGGATGAAGCATTGGGAATGGTCTTAAGGGTGAATTGAAAGTAGTTTACTCAATCTTCTTGAACAGATTTCTTACATCATTTTCTTTCAATATTCATGATGAAGGATATAACCTTTTTTGAGTCTATGTGATAGGGTACAAATAACATAAAGAGGTCATTGAATGTAAAAAAGACCAAATTTCACCTATTTGGGACCTAGTACACCAAGAGACTAATGAAAGGCATATGAGAGTAAGTTAGAATAAAGGTCATTTTTCAAGGGAATTATTTATTTTACTAGATAAATTGGCATATAATTAACATGAGGAGGCAAGGATCATTGAGTTGAGAGAGTATTTTGAGGCTTAAATGATCAAGATTTAAGATAGAGTCTATTCTACTTGTAAAAAGGATCTACAAGACATCAGGGGTATTATTGAAAATGAATGTTATTCGTTGTGTTCTAACTTGGTGAATGGATGAAATTGCATTTGAGGCTATATAATTTTTGGTATCAGAGCAGAGGATCTTATTGACAGTTGTTTTGATGATCTGAAATTTGAATGTTTTTTGGCTAACAAGTGAAATCCATTAAAGTATGTGTGTGAATATTGATAAGTTATAAGAAGTAGAAGTGTGAAAGAGTGAAATTTCTATGAGTGAGAAGATGCTAAGAAGAGAGAGAAAGTGAGCAAGAAGAAGAAGCAAAAGAGAAATGGACAGAGAAAAAATGATAACAGAGCTTCCATCGTTAATTTCTCTTAGCTACAGAAAGAGAGAGCACCCTTCTTTTTCCTTCCTCCGAGAGAGAGATGAAAATCTAAAGAAGAAAGAAGGAAGACAAAGGAAGTATGGTTTCTCCCCTAGGAGATCACAACATTAAAGACCCAGGTAGAGAAATTGATAATGCTCATTGAAAGGGAAAGAGAAAAGAAACTACAAAAGATCAGGAATAGTGATGAGAAATAAATCCATTTGGCTAGTTAAGTTTCTTGTGGAAAGGAGTCAAAGAAAGCAACTAAGGACAAGGATAAGAAAAGAAGAAAATTTCATTCTGAAATAGATGGAGAAGAGAATCCTTCCTTGAAGAAAGAAAAGGAAGTGATCAAAGAGATGGTTATTTCCTGATATAGGATAAGACCCTTGATGAAGAATCAAATTATAGAAGTTGTTGGTGCTTAAATTAGTCTCGCCCTATTTTTCATTGAAATTCCTCAATTTGCAGCCTCTATCATGTTTCGCTGTCTCCCTGTATTAGTCCTTAAAGACTCTGTCCTCCATTTGGTGGCCATAATCAGTCCCTTTTGGGCTCAAGGATCACTTAAAGGTCCATTTTCATTTTCTTGTTTCTCTGTCCATCTGAAGGAGACTGTCTCAAACCTTAGACACATGGAACCTTCTACTGATCCTTAAAATTTTTAACAAACTCTATAGGACTAAGACACATGTTGAGCCCGTGCTTGTTTGGGGTCTCTACTTTTTGGGACCATCTCAAAATGTGCCATTGAGACACGTGGCAGGCGAGGAAATGGAGAAACAGAGCTTCGGGGTTATTTAAGGTTTTTTGCCTTTTGTAAAAAGGGATAAAATTGTAAGTTGAAGCGAGGCCCCAATAGGAAAGTAATGCTAGCATTGAATAGTCAAAAATAGAGGTATGGGCCTATGGGGAAAATGTGGAACTTTTTCCTTTTTTAAAAATAAGTATAAAGTGAAAAAATGAAGTGCAGGTCTGTTGGGACCCACATCAGAAGCTAAAGGTAGAAGGGTAGAGCTGCGGGGAAAATTTTTTTCCTTTTTCCAAAATGAGGTAAAATTCCCACATTTCCTCCACATTGGGACTTGTGTCAAGCCCGTTTTCTAAGGGTGGAGGGGTGGAAAAATTTTACTTTTTTCCAAAAGTTATAAAATGAAAAGGTGCTCCCAGGCCCATTTCCAATCACATTTTTCCATGTGGAGGGCTCAAATTAAAATTTGAAAGGCAAGATCAATGGTAGCTATGCATTTTCATTTATTTTTTCCACCATTGAAGCTCCAGGATGTTTGGAGATGCATTTTTTGCATCATTCTTCATCAATTTTTTGGTAAATTTTTGTCGTTTTGGTCTGCAAAGTTCAATTGAATCAATTTGGGAGCTCAATTTGTAAATTTGAAGTACTTTTGAAGTGGATTTTTTCTTGGGCTCATGTAAAAATGCAAAATGCCAGATCCAGAAGTTACAGAGTAAAATTTTAGACGAAAAGGAGGGAAAATGGATGAAATGATGAAAGTGCATGCACAAAAGGTCAAAACAGCGTTTCCTCGAGAACAAAAAGGGATGACCTGTTAAGTCCAACTATGCAGAGGCTCCGAAAAATGATTAAAAAGGGGATTTATCACATGAAAAAATCAGAATGATTAAAGGGACTCCCGAAAAGTTGTGGCATGTCATCTTAGTCATTAGTCGAGTGCCCAAGAAACATGATCAGTTCATAATTGGTCCACCTGGCAGATTTCGGATCCAAATTTGTTAAATGTCACTATCTGAAACAAATTTGTAACAAAAAAGGGTCCCTCGAATATTCTTCTCTTTTGGGGTGAAAATTGAGTGAGAAAAAATGTATAAATACAATGAGAATACTCTTGCAAATGGTCAGAGTATGAATTCTTGAGAAAAAATTTGAGAAAGTTGTCTTCCTAGAGACCAAAGCCGAGATTACCTGTTATTTTCTTTTGTGTTAGATTTTCTGTCGTGTCAAGTTGGTTGCAGATGTATAGCCATTGACAGGCACTGAGATTGCTCTGGAAGCTTTCCCCTGCTGATGAATCTAAGCAATTTTGGAATTAATTTGTGTCTAATCTCTAGCAATTTTGTGTTTTCTTTATTTTCAGAATGTCTGTAAATAGTTTCTTTCGTTCCTATTGCCAATCTTACACTATATTTTTTGTGAAATCACACAGGATCTCATCCCTGTGACAGTATAATGGTATTTGCAATTTCATTTCAAGAAGAGCCTTCATCTTGGATGAGATAAACAAATTTAAAATCAATTCACTGTCATTTGTTGATAAAGATTGTCTGTAAGTCTTTGGGTGTACCTTAGGTGTGATTAATCAGAAACTTTAGTGTTTAATTGAGTCTTTCAATTCGAGCCTTTGTGTTAGAGTCTCAAAGATTATGTGAAAACATGCTGATCTGGGTGTCCATTGAAGCACACCTTCTGGTTGAAGGAACATCTTGACTGTTCTGAAGCTTTCTGTTGTGAAGTTGTTCATTATTGTGAAGTCCCTCCAAATATCTGGTATAATCAACTTTATCCTAATTCATCTCCCACCAAAATCATTTAAAAACCATTGATCCACCCTGAACTACCCCTGTTTTCCCTGTGTATCAACAAAGGAACAAAATCTACTTGTAAAATATGTAGAATAATCAGGATTTCATAATGTCTTCAGTAAACTTAAGCCTTGTGTTGAAAATATCTCCATAATCTGGAAGTGACAACTCTGTGAGATTCAGATTTAGTGTGTTGATCATATTTTCCCAAGGTTTTCTTATAGAATTTGTGCAAAAGAAGGATTTACCAGCATTCTTCAATAACATAGACGTTACAAAATAGGTTCCTCTTACCTTGGTTAAAAGGCACAACCTAAAGCATAGAGGATAAGATCAAATCCTCCTAAGGTGCTATCCATTCTTTCAAAAATGAGTGAGTAAAAAGGGGTCAGTTAGATCTGCTTCCCCCGGCTACAAAATGACACACACTAATCATCTATCTTCCTTTAAGTGTCCTTGTCAAATCCATGTTGTTTCTCATGGCCTTTGAAAAGGAGAAAATATGGATACCAACAGGAAACATATTAGAGGATGTTAACCATGAGTATATTTGAACTTATTACTTGTGCATAAATATATCGTACTTGAATTAACAAGTCCAGTTGAGATTTATTTGTAAATGTTTAACTGATAAGAAAGTGGAGAGATTTTATTATCTTTCCAAAACAAATGCAGAGAGGTAAGGCATTTGACATAATGGACCATTAGGATAGAATTTTATAGTGTAGAATGGACTAACTAAGTTCGTGACTCAGTATGTGAGGTTTGGGGCTAACAACAATTCAAAAAATATACAAGCAAGTTAAGGCCAAACAAACAATATGAGAGGATTCAAAAACGAATGATTACTACCAACACCCCAACTATAAGTTATTAACCATGATCATGGTTGAACATATGAGTTACTTCTGCATAAAATGATCGTACTGTAACTTGAAGCTATTTTTAATTGTATCATCTTATAACATATTTTACATGATAAGAAAATGGTGAATCTATTATGGCCTAAGCTATTCCTCAATGAGGCATTTGAAGAAAATAAATAAATCATGGATGAATCAAAACAAAAAATAGCCTAAAATGGAACATTTACTTGAATGTTCGTGTCAGTATATAATAGCAATTCAAGAGATAAAATATTTTTTTAAGATAAATTACACTAAGTTAAAAATACCTTATAGGAGAAAGTTGAGATATTCATTTGTTTTTAAATCTGACATATGATCATTAACAAAAGGATTTCCCTTCATAGGGGCCTAATATCCCGTGGTTGGCAAAGATCTGCATAGCTCAATTGAGAACTAGTTCTCATAAGAATTGATGATAGAAATAAGAGGTGGAGGAAAGACCTTGGATAAATTTGTGAAGAGAGAATATGTGTACTTTTATGATCTTTGATGCAGTGGGTTCATTGACACAACATTTCAATGTTGGAGTGTAACCATTTACATGACATAAATCTTTTAGCACAATGGCTATTGCATCCTTTCAAGATATTTTCAGTGTAATATTTGAAACAATAGATACCAATTGGATCTAGTGCATTTGAAAATTCCAAACATGATATATTTTTCTTCCAAAGATTTAAAGAGAGCCTCATTTCAATCATGTATTAAAATGCAAGTATTAGGGTCTGTAGTTTCAAAATAAACATAGCTAGGATACATGTTGAATGAAGATACGTAAGTGGATGGTCATTAATTACAAAATTGTCAACTATTATTTACCACACCACCATGTAATATTGGTAGAATATATGGATATTGATATGAAGGTCTATACACTTGAGTATTATAAGTTTGAGTATGATTTCTTTTAACCATACATGTCATGATTCAAATTATCAGTTTTGGTTAGGTCACATGTATCTATTGTCTAAAAAAGTCTTCACACATTTGTCATCAGTTGTCTTTGGATTCTATGTGTAGCTACTTTCCATCCTACACAAAGTTTCCTTGGAATTTTTTAATCACTACATTTTTTACATTTGAAGTGATTTATCGGTTTTCCCATAGATATCAAGGTACTATACATGCAAAGAAATTTTCCAAGCACTCAATATTCTATTTTTATACATTTCAAATCATAATGTATTGTGAATAGGGATGGGTGTTAAGTATAAAAATTTGTAGAATAGACCGATAACAACACCGCCAATAAAATAAAGTAGTTTCATTTAACAGTTTAAGGAAATTAGAAGGCAATAGAAATAAACAATGAATAATGTGAGGATAAATAAACTTGTAATGAAGTGTGTCTTGGCTTGAGTCTAAAAGTCAAGAGAGTCAACTATTTGAGTCTTTTTGAAAGACTTCTGCATATTTCATAAGTGGTCTTGGTAATATCATAAGCTTCATTTTAAAATAGAAATTAGAGTTGCTATGCCATACATATCTTGTATGTTCAAGTTTATAAATCTATCAATGGAACCCATGTGAACATGATAAGGTTATCTATGAGTCTAAATATGTACATAGAAAGTAAAGTTAAGGAACATGGAATATTGATTACACATAAAAGAGATATCTAATCATGTTTAGAAAGTATGGGGGATTCAGCAAGAAAGTGGTAAAATAGGGAATCATTGATCGCCTTATTTGGCATTTAGAATAAAGTTGTAATCATATAATCTAATATGAATGATCATTATGAGTCATTTAAGGTGTGTTCAAATGTAGATATCAAAAGGTGTAATTGTGAAGTTAAAGGTTGAGTAGAGTTTAACACTTAGAGTAATTCATGGGTGAGATTATTGTGTATATCATGTTATCTAATATAATCCTCTACATTTGTATCTCTAAGATTCTTTGTCATTTCTTTAATATTATAGTCTATGGGCCACTGTATGACAGAAAAGTGACAAGCGAGCATGAGGAATCTACAAGTGACTTTTCCTCGTACCAGACCTCCCGAGGTCATGCTGAGACAGCCAGTGGGGATGGAATATATGTGTGATGCAGACAAACTAATTGGGCAATCTGATGTCTTCAATATGCACTAATGGAAATCTATGAATCTAATGCAAAGAAGGCCCTCCTAACCTGAACTGGTGTGATAGATCGATCAGTAAGGATGAGCTTATCAAAGGCTCCAATCAATATCGAGCTTTGGCTGAGATTCAGTCTATAGGTTGTGGAATACATGGAAAATGACCTGTAGGATAGTTTTGTGTATTCTCCAGACAAGGTCATAAAATGGGAGGTGATGGTAAATATAATGAACTCTATGGGTGATTCTCTGGCCTAGTCCAGAACTCCTTAGCTTTGTTAGCTACTATGTCTAGCAAGGATAATTATTCGATGATGATAGGTGGAAGTGGAGTAGATCTGAATATTAGTGTGTGTAGGCCAGCAATCTTAACTGATTGACCTGTGGGCTCATTGGGTTGTGGGATTTGTGGGTCACAACCGTAGAGTTCATGGTTGTTGTGGACCTGTTATGGTCATGTGTGAAATCAGTCCCTAATCCCTACTATCCAATATTCGTATGCCTTTTCAGCTTCTATGTTTAGTATTAATAGTTGTGCGATCTTCTCAGAATACCTCACGGGTGTTCTTGTAACCTGTATTCTTAACCTAGTATCTATGTCTGTAAGAGTATCTCCTGCATCTGGTTGTGGGACCAAAGGATCACAACCAAATGTTTATTCTCTTTCAAACCCTTCTATGGTCATGTGAATAGTTATCTATCAGGGCAATCTGTAGTTAGGTTGATTCGACCAAAACATGTGTGCTTCGTCGTCTTTATGTTTAATCCGTCAGTTGTTCAAACTAATTTGTTGCAAGTTTACTGTTTTTGCTAGAAGACTTGGTATCCTAAGATTCTGATCTATATCAGTTAATGCTTTGACAAGATTGGGTTGGGGCACGATTGGCTCAAATATATATTCCCTGGGTTCTCTAGGTCCCATGATTGTCATACAAAAGTAATAAACTAAACTAACTGTAGCAAAATAAAATTAACTATATGAAGTGTATCTATAACATATATGTATTCTATATTTTTTTGTATTTTCGATGAATTTTATAACGATGAATTTGAAAGAGCAACTATTTTAATATATCTAGAAAATGACAACTAATCTAGTAATTTTAAAACAAACAAAGTAACCGAGTGTAGCTATTTGCCTGTGCAGTTGTAAATCTATTCTAAATAATAAAATAACTGATTAATCTATTTGAAAGACTCTCGATCCTACCTCAAAAGTGAGGAAAGAATCATAGTTTCTCAAAAACTATCAATCCCCACAGCTTCCCTGGTAATATCGAAAGTAAGATTGACTGAAATAAAGTAATTAACTACTCTATTTGATATGGTTCTAATTATAACTTTGAAAGCTAGAACCTGGATTCTACAGAACAGTGGCAAATCTGATGATGTGTGTGATCTTGTCCCCTCAGTGTGATCTCCTTGTTCCTTCATGTTCACTTGGATCTAGAAAAGCATGTAATGCTAACATCAACAGAAGTAGATATTGGGACAAAGGCAGCTTAGGATACAGGCTGAATACAATGCGAGTAGGAGAGAGATAGCACAAGAGTACAGAGCTTGGCTTATGCAATTCCTAGCGGGATTTATTGCGAGTCATGCAACATAAAAATGTCTAGAACCTAGAACTATCCTGTGTGAAGAACAAAACCTGCAACTTTAATGGCTTCCTATTGAAAACAAACTATTCTACTCCAAGGGATTGGATAAAATATCAACAACACTTGCACAAGATGGATATGTGGCTTCCTAACAACAAAACAACACTAACTAAGCATGCAATGGAAGAAACTAAGAATTCTACGTAAAATGAAAGACTAATATATTGCAATGAGAAATTCAGAGGAAAATTTGAGGGGCCATTTGCTTGAGCACAAGCCAACTATTTATAGCATTTGCATTTACCCAAGGTAAAAACCAAATTGAACTCTTAAACTATAAACAATGGCAAAACACTATTCCAGGGAACCAGAATCATTAATGCAAGCCCATGGTGGTGAAAAAAGCTGGTAAACGTTGAAATTTATGTGAGTCGTGTTAAAAGATAATTTTAGAAAATGCGTAAAGGACCGCTGCCCTGAGTAGGATTGTGGTCGTAGGACCGCCACCCTGCTTAGGGCGGTGGTCATGAGACTGCCGCCTAGGCAGGGCGACGGTTTCATAACTGAAGAGTAAAAGGCCAAGAAAAGAGGGGAAAAGAGAAAAACAAAGCACGTAAGGGCTAAGCAGGGCATGCGGGATGTTAACGCACACTTGGGGAGCTTTTCCGAATCCTAAACACCTTGCGAGGAGACTTGTATCATCAGTGGGGTACGTGTTTACGTTGTTTTGGTGGTGTAGTACCCTATAATTTTGGGTACGTATAGGACCCACGTATGATACAAGTAGGAGGTAATATTTCTCATTCTCCCTTATGGGATGATAGGATTTCAGGCCGTAGAATGGAAGTTTTGAATTAGCCTTTCAATTTATACATTATGACTATGGAAAAATTTGGGATTTAAAGTATTTCTATCCCTAATAGGTTAGTAGAAAAATCTAAATCTAGGATGGCATATGCTCTTGTTAGAAAGTTTTATGGATTGAGATCAAATGTGGAATGGTTTCAGGAATGGGCAAAAAGGAAGTGGAACCCTAAGGGAGCATTAGAGATAGATTCCTATGTGAATGGTTTTTTATCACTGATCTTTAAAATTCAAAGGACTGTAAATTTTTTTGGTGGGAGGTCCTTGGTTTATGGGTAGATCAAGTCTTTTGATCCAAAAATGGTGCCCATGGTTTGATCCATTTAAGGAGAAACCAAATGAACTTCCTGATTGGGTAAAACTTCTTGGATTGCCTATGGAATTTTGGAATATATTCCTCTTTTGCATTTCAAGTGTTGACATGTGATTTTCTTGATAAATATGTGTTCTTTTAACTGCTGAAGATCATACTTAAAATGGATAAATCATTCATGCTCTTTGATTGAAGGGTTGGTATGTTGTTGCTTGCAATAATCTATTTCACTTCTTATGAGTAAAGTTATAATCTGGTTTGAATGGTTGCAACTTATCCTTAGAATTGGACTCATCCTTGGATCAATTCCATTGATCCAAGGTATGTTTTAAATCTTCTTATCAAAACTGACATTCATCGATTAAGAGACTTAACGGACTGAACTTTTGTTTGTTGCAAATTCTTTATCATCTTGGAAAAAGTGCTTGCATTCTATTTTGTGTTGTGCTCAACTCTTCTTGATCAACCCTTGTAGGGTGCTTAATGGCATTAAGGGAAATAGAAACCCTGCTTCCAAATTCTTGAGAAAAAGAAATTATTATGTACCCTTTACCTATACGGTCTACCCTAATAGATACGGGACTCAGGTAATTTACCTAACTATTACTACACCACTTTACGTGGGATGACATTCTAACCTAAGTTGTTAGCTTGAAAGGAAATAACCTAGGGGATGCTAAGTTATTTCTAAACCTATTGTTTTTGGTTAAATCTTCATCCTATCCTAAGGTGGTAATTTATTGTTGGGGGTTATATCCTAAGGTTATTTATTTAAACTAACCTAAGATCTAACCTAAGAAAATTCTATCTATCCTAAACTAATGGGATATGAAAGGGGACCTATGGGCCATTGGCAAGTGGGGGAACTAAGTGGTAGTTCCTAAGATTTTCTTGGGATTTGATTTTGATTTGGGTTTAAATGCAAGTAAGTATTGCCAGTTTGGCAGGGGCTAGTGAAAGTTTAAAGGGGAACCTATGTGGAGGCATCACTAAGTTTGGAAATGCATTTTGAAGTTTGTTTAGGTCTCGCCAACTTTGAATGGTAGTGGCAAGGAAAGATAAGTGGGAAAATTGCAACTTAATGGCATTAATTTGCCTCAATTTTGGCGAGCAGGTTGTCTTGGAAGGCATGCTGGTGGATTTGTTGGGGGTTGTTTTGCTTTGCATGCTTCACAATTTTTACTCTGCATGGAGCTATCTGGTTTTTCGAACCAGCAGTTTGATCTGCACTTAGTGGCTATTTTTGAATTCTTTGATCTATTTTTGGTTCAAGGAATGTATAAGAGGCATTGTGGAAAAATATTATGGTTGTTTGATCTTTCTTGGAGAAGAAAGGGTATTGGAAACTCAGCTGGAAGTCTTCTTCGAATCGGCAGAGGCACTATCAGGCATGATAGGCTCTACCCATTAAGATTTCTTGCTTTCTTCTAAATGATTCATTAAAACAATTCTGCTCACTGGAAATTTTATATTTGCATGATGTATCTGGTTATTCACTTGCATGTATTCTTGGAAATTATGTGGGTTTTGGAATGTGAATCCTTTGCTGTTATTGACCATTTTTGGGAACTTTCTCGGTACTGGTTGTTAGAGGTTTGCATGTGATTTGTATTGGAACTCTATAACCTGTACTTGAAGCTCTATTGAACTTTGTAGCTTGTATTTTGAAACTTTGTTTCTATCATATGAGACTAATGTTGATCGAATGGGCTTATTGCTTCTTGGATTCTAAATCTTCTATTTAGACTTGTGTTTCTTGAGCTGGAAGTGGAGCTCCATAGGGGTTCTAAAACTTGTATTGAAGCTTGAGATTTTTTTTAGCTTTATTGGGACCTGTGTGTTGTTTGGACTATGTTTGAACTTATTGAAGTTTTGAACCTTGGTTGAATCTTCATATTCAACAAACTGAACTTGTATACAGTTCTTATGAATACTGAATTCATTGTTGAGTTGTTGTGTTGTGACCTGTACTTAAGCTCATTGAGTTTGAAGTAGAAGCTCCTTGGCCATTTTGAACTGACAGTATTGTTTGGTTGGCTTTGTATCTCTGTCTAAGTTTGTGTTCGGTAGTTGTAATAGAACTCCATGAATTTTAAGCTTCTGTGAAGCTTTGTGCCTGGTTGAGCTTTAAAGGGCCTTGTGAATGTTTTGGACTGAATGGAACTTGGTAAGATCAGTACTTTAGGTCGATGAACTTGTAGTTGAGTTGTGAGTTGTTATGTACTTTTACTCTGAGCTAGGGTTTTATTATTTTATGGAATTATTAACTCTAGAATTGCTTTGGATTTGCTTTTGTTTATCTCCGATAATGGAATCTTGTGGGAAACCAGAATTTACTGGAAGGTTATTCCTTGTGATGTTTATTTGGTCTAGAGTGATAATTCCATGTAACTTCTTTGAGAGCTGGGTACTCTATCTTTTTGGAGACTTCATCTCCTTTTTGATCTGTCTACTTGAGGGTGGCTTGAGATTTTGCTTCGGTTGGATAACTGGTAACCTCCTCATAAAATTCCTTTTAGTCACTCCTTAGGTGTGAATTCTTATGGCTTATGCCTTTGGACTGTATAGTTTCCCTTAAACTCGACAGAGTGGAAGATATCAAAGAAAAACTTCTCCCTCTCTTTCCCTGAGTGAATATCATACCATGTGGGAAGGTTGGCTCTTAAATTCTTAGGAATTGAAGGACTAGAATTGTGATTTGTTATGGGACAGTTGTATCAATTGTAGAGGTTATTGAATGTATTACTTATTCCTTTTTGTCTTGTTGCTGAGAAAATTATTACCTGTCATAAGATTTTGAAGGAACTCGTGAATCTTGTGGTGATTCTGTTTAGTTGTGTTGAAAGAGATTGGGACAGTATTTGTCTTTGACAAACTATTTGGTTCCTTACTCTTTTCAGACCTTTCATCCATTCGTGGATTTCATCTTATGTTGAATCTAAACCCTGTATTCTAGTATAGTATGAAGGGATACAATATCCCTATTCGGAATGCTTGGAAATTTTGTCCTTGGGTCTGTGAGTTTTATTGACTCTTGTCTATCTTGCATTGTTGTGTATTTCTCTTCCTTGTTGGACTCTTTGAACGAATCTCTGAGTTTTAGTCAGAGAAGAGATTAGGATCTCTTGGGGACAACCTATGTTGTTTAGAAATAGTACTGAGAATTTCATTTTGAGAATGGAATCTTAACTTGAGCTTGGTGAATGAAAAGAGGTAATTAGTTTGTAAATCTTCAGTGGAAATTGGAAGTATGCATGCTTTGACTGTGCATTCAGTTTTGAGTTCTCTTTTGGGAACTAGTTTAAGAATTTCTAAGTTTGTATTGGATGGTGGATTTCATTTCATAGTATAAATGAAATGAAATATGGTTTGGGTCCTTGTTGGTATGAGATCCTTTTTCTGTTGACTGATAAGTTTATTGATTGAACTTCTCATTATTTGATTCTCTTCTTTGTCTATATGGAGGGATGAAACATACTAATATCAGATATGTTGTAACTAACTCCTTGCAGATTGGGAAAAAATTAAATGTGCCCTTCTATCCTTATGAATTTATGAAGTAATTCAATGGCAAGACTTGTTGACTGTTTAATAGTTATTGATAGGATCAATTAAGTCTTGTGGTATAATTCTGATGTTGCAGATTATAATATGTTCCTTTCTTAAAAGTAAATTCAGATTTCTTAATTGTACTTCTTTCTAGATGTTATTACTTATGATTATTTGCATGATGTTTTTTAATTGTTTCATAAAAGCAAGATTGTTTAATGAAGCAATTAGTGGAATGCACTTTACTTTAATGCTTAGTGCTTATCATGCTCAGTTCATTGAACTGACCCGTGCTAGAAATTTTACAGATGGACATCGTAAGTGATTAAAGAAGACAAGAACTTTCATGTTGTATTGGGTTATTTAATTTTGAACCTTATGTAAAGAGTTTCGATTCATTCTTGAATTGCATTGAAAAAGAAAAGTTTTATTCTTTTTGGAATGAAGGTTTGTTTGTTATACAACATGCCTGAAATACATAGTCTTGTAAATGAATAAGTTTTTAATGAGGAATTTGAATGTTGGAGATTTACTTGTATTGGTTGTGTAAACTATCTTATATTTATGAAGAAGATGGAATTCTTATCTGGATGATATTATTCATATCTGTTATATGCTTAATTCGGATAAACTTGATAAGTTAGATAAAAGGGAATTAGTTTAATCTCCCTTAATAAGATGCAGCTTGTTAAGTTGCATAAGTTCACAATCTTATCTAAACAATTCTATTATAGTATTGAATGTGTAATGAATATGCGATAAAACTATTGAGTTTGTGAAAGATAAGAAGGGTTGACAAACCCTTACACTTAATCAAGTAGAGGAATGTTATTCCTCACTAAAAGGAAAGTAATCTAAAGAATGGTGATATGATTGTAAATCATTAGACTTAATTTCCCTAGAAAGTATACTCTAGTTGAACCTATTTGGTTGCTACACCTTCATTGAATGATTAAGTTATATTTAATGGAACTCATGATATCGTTGTCCTATTTTGGTTAACTGTTGTTAAACTAAATAAACAAACATTGAAAGCAATCATGAGTTAAAGGAAGTTCTTTAATGCTTAATTGATTCAAGTATAGAACAAGGACTTAAGGAGTGTTGGATTAGGGTTTAGCATAGATGTTGTAATCTGTTTTATAATCCAAATTAATTTAACATTAATAACCTCCTTGGGGTATGTACATCATGATGAGGTAGTTTCTATAGGATGCTGGCACATGCCAACTATAGGACTGTACCTTCGAGAAGACTTGGGTCTTCTCGAGGATACAACATTGCAGTTGACATGTGGTAACACCCTTCTGCATTGATCATCTAGATCTACACACAATAAGGACTTGAACTTAGTTTTTCTCTAGGTCAAGTTAGTAGCATGTTTAGGATAGGGAGTAACTTTCAATAACTCAGGGTACCTTGGCACATCTGGTTGACTTAGGTCAACCGAGTATGCCCTTTTACCCTAAGTCATCGAGAGTGTCTTCCTATAATAGACTATGTTCCTAACCCGGGCTAGGGTTAAACCTTGGACAAGTGGACTGAGTGGTAGTTAATAAAGACCATTCATAGATAACAAAGGAGTGAGGTGAAGGACGTATTCCAAAATGATGTGTATGTCGTCTAGGAATAGTGACATACACATTATGTTGTAAATCTTTGGCCAAAGTATCGCTAAGTTGTTGGTTGCATTGTCCTATGTCACCTAGTTTAAAGCCACATGATATCAGATGAATATTGGTAACAAATATTTAGGTATGTTCTTTAAAAAGATCACTCAGTACCTCAGTTAGGGTAGGAAAACCAAGTTTACAAAGTATACAATAAGTATTCAATACTTAAATTTAAACATGAATAGATCGGTAGGTAACCAAGTCATGGAATGAATAGATCAGTGTAACACCAAGTCATTTACATCTGCATATGGTTATCTGTTATGAGATTGATTGGTATGGAATGTGTGTTCTAAATAATGTTTTATTTAGAACAGTGAACATTATGTATAAAAAAATTCCCCTTGTTTCTAAAGTCTTAACATACCTGATTGGTGTGCAAAGAGGATCTACATTACGAAATGGTCCAAGGTTCAAGAAATGAAATCTACCACTGAGGACGTTGTTGCTAAAGTTTCTGCAAGACAAGGTCACATGTCAAATAGGATAAGATTTGGTGCCCCTTGAAGCAGCTAAAGTATTTGATTCAGGCAGACCTCAATTTATGTCTAGCATGACTGATGATTTTCTAATAAATCTGAGATGAAGATCATTTCACTATAAAATTAGGGGTTTACCATACCCTCCAATAATCCAATGGGTAAGTTAGATTCTGACAAGAAAAGTAATAAGCTTGAGATTATGTTAATTGACGAAAGTAAGTCAACTCAAACAAGAAAATAATGAGTGAGGTAAAGAATAAAGTCCTCGAGTTTAGATTTGGGGCCTATAAAACAACCTAGAAAACCACTACGGTAGGTTATTTTGGGGGTTATGTTAGTTTTTGGTATCATAATGATAGAGAAGCCACTATTGACCTGTAGAGTCTCATTATCATTTACGCTATCTATGGGGAGACAGACACTAGGAAATTGGTATCAATTTTGATGAAGCACAACGACAACGAATGATCCTAATTCTAAATGTAGATAAGATGAAAACTGAGGATGGATATTGGTCAGTTTCATAGCAAATGTAAAGATTATCCAACATCAGAGGAAGACATGGCATGTGATGCTCATACTCAAATATAATGAATTTTAATGAGGGAGAATTCTTGCTCATACTTTCAGAACTTTTTGGGAAATCATTCATAAATTTGTGGAAGAGGTAATTCTACAGACATGCTTCATGTATGGGAAGCATATCAGATAGACAAAGTGTTTAATAATGGCTCTCATGAGATCTTGTTACGAAGGTGATTAGGGCTGATAGAAAGTGTCAGCTTTTAGAACAATAAGTCTGTGTAATATGGACATGTAAGATAATAACTAGGATGTATCTCAGTAAGTCCTCTAAAGGATTTTTGGAACACCTTATATCACCAAACAAGGGAGCTTATGCTGGAGAGTAGACAAATGGATGATAGAGTGAGAAGCTTCTCCCCTCCTATCGGGAGTAATTTTTTTTCGGTCAATGTTTCAATAAAGAGAGGCCATGATGCTTAAAATAGACTTTGAGATTCTTCCCTATAGTTAGAGTGTCTTGGAGATTTCAATAAAATGATTATTGGAAAATCTTCATTGTTTAAAAGGCCACTAATCACATTTTATCTCATACTGATAATGGATGTGGAAATCTACAGATATCGAAATACTGAATTTTGGTTAATGAGTAATCTGCAGGTTCTAATTCACCATTAGGATATTTCCTTATAAATAAAGGGGATCCCATTGCTCCCTGTACTTATCATAATTTCATCCCTACACAATGTTCGGATGCATTTATGCTGACTGTAAATATGATTTCAAATAAGTTGTATGACACGAAATGTTGAGCCTCGTAATAAGTCTGGATAATTACAAGAGGGCGTCACTAGGAATGTTGGGATTTATAAGAAGAAGGAATGCACAGGTGACTTTCATAGGAGGGACAGGGTGGTAATACCATTCTAAATGATGGGATATGGTGTGTGCACCTCATAGATAAGACATGTCCCATGCATGCCCAATCCATAATTAAATTTCTCACGACAACACACGAGGAAATCATGACCCGTCAACTTCATGTAGAGTGCATAAGGTGCAAATTGGTCAGCTGTAGGATCAACCACGAAATATTACCATCGCTTGGTGAATTTGAACACATCCATTATCACTACCATTCCAAAGAATGGGTTCAAGCATGCCCTTGTTCAAAGGAAGCTATGAGCTATTTGGATTCACCTTCACCATGGGCACTTGGAAGACAAATCTGTAAAGCTCAAGATTATTTGGATCCATTACGATAGAAACGTAAAAATATATCACAGACATTTGGGTATGAGGAGAACTAGTTGGTCTTGAGGATTCATAAAAAGAGATTTGAACATTTTGATAGGAAAGTGTATGTAGGAATGAATTCCTATTAGAATCATTTAAAGCTGGGACTTACTCATGCATTGTAGGGAAGAGAGTGGAAATTACCAGCTAGGGATGTTTCTATAACTAGTCTGGTATTACTGGAAAGCATAGCTAGGTTCTTAAAGTGCATGACTCTGATGCTGCATCCTCATATTAGAATTTCTTGACCTTAATGAATGTCATGTGGTTATGGTGAACTCATTAATCTCAAGGTAAGGTCCTTACCTCCCAAGGTTCTCAAGAATATATGTGTTAATGAGCATAAAGTCCTACCAGTATTTCAATTTGGAGATAGGTGGATAAATTATGTATTCTATTACATATTTATCTTTATATGTGACAACCAACTGTCTGTGCTAGGTGGATATTCAGGCTCTTAGAATGGATGCATGGTTCATTTAAAGAAAGGCTACATCTAAACCTTTACACTCAAGGATGAATTCTCACATGGAATGATTTAAAGCTAGTGCTCAGTGTATCAAACGTAGGCCAAAAATGAGCACCTAGAATGGACTGCGAGGAAAGAAAGTGCTAAAGCACCTAGGGCTCATTCAATTACTCTGTTTGCATCAAGTTTTTTATAGGACAAAGAGAAGGCTTAAGAAGATGAGTGTGGGGGAAGGTTCTAATCCAAATCAGCTAAAAAAGGGGTAATCTTCCGTACCTTGTGACCCACTGATCGACATCATCCTCTCACTCTCCATAAGAGAAGTGTGGAAGAAATGGTTGGCAGTCACATAAAGGATGAGGTTTCTCAAAGATTCAACATTGGAATTGAGCTCGATACATGTAGATGTGGTAGAAGATAACCTATACATGAGTTGTAGTGAGCCCATTCTTCTACTACCTTACTAGTTTTAAGGGTATATGAATGGACCTTTCCTCTATATTCTTCTATTTCACTATGGCCATTGACAGTTCCTATAGCATTGCATAAACCTAAAATGTTCTCAGCTAGAGGTTTTAAGATGTATGATTCTGACTTTGACGCTATTCAGTTGAACACTGAAGGAAAGGAGTGTAGAAATCCTAGTTATAGTCCCTGTTGAATACACCATTTCCACGAAGTTATATTCACATAGATTTTCAACTTTGAGTCCCTAAGGGAGCACAAGAGGATCGGTTATCCAAAATTCACCCCCCAGAGTAAATTTTGATAACATGCATTGAATTCTCAAGCCCCAGGCAAAATTGATTGATTCGGGGCAAAAAAATCATGTTTCTAGGGTCCCCTCAGATTTTTTCTAACTCCCCTGGCCAAAGAAGAAAAGAGCAAGCTCTGAGAAAATGTGAAAAGTTGCAGAAAATAAACTTGGGCCAGAAAAAATTGTGAAAATTGGCTAAGTCCTAGTCCTCGCGACAGTTGGGACATTTGGGACGTCGGGGCGCGAATCGGCCGAAAGGCCGCCAGGCAGTCTGCAGGGCAAAGGAACATCTAGGCCGTCGGGACGCGTGGGACGGGAAAGCTGGTTCGGCCGAAGGAGAAGAAAATCAACTAACTGCTCTGGGACATTTGGGACAAGAAGACGCGAAGGACGCGAACCGCCCGGATCGGCCGAAAAGGAGAACTTTCGCACTAAGCAGTTCGGGACATTTGGGCCGTGAGGACGCGAACCGGCCGAATCGGAAGAATTTGTCCCAAACAATCTAGGACAAGTGGGACAAAGGGATGTGGAAGACGCGGATAGCTGAAAAAGCCGAGAGCCAATCAGATCATGACATGTGTCACCAGCAGAAAAGGGACAGGGAAGCCCATTTCGGGCGGATCGGAAGTTTTTGTCCCAGACTGCTCTGGGACATCTGGGACAAATGGATGCAGTGGACGTGAAAATCCAGCAGGCCCGAGGGCCAATCAGATCACGACACGTGTCACAAGGGAAAAGGTCCAAAAGTCAAAGGGTGAGTTTTGAAGGATCAGCCCGAGCCAATCAGAAGAGGACACGTGTCCTATGGAGCAAGGAATGCGGAGCTCGGGAAGGAGTTAGAGAATTTGGCAAGAGGTTCACCCAAAAGCTAAAAGAAAAGGTCTTCCCCATGCCCCTGTCGACCAATCAATGCATGCCACGTGTCGTCCAGGTGGCAGAGCGCGGGAAGAAATTTAAAAATCCTTTTTTGCCTGTTTTGTGCCCTAAATCTTCAGATTGCCATATCTTCCGATCCAGAGCTCGGATTTGCACGTTCTTTATATCAACAGAAAGCTTATGAAATTCTCTACGTGATTCTAGGGTTAATCTTGAATTTTGGTGTAGTCTGGAGAGAGAAAATTAAGAAATGGCTCTGACGCGTGTTCATGGCCAGAAGTGACATTTCAGCGACCAGATTTAATGCAGAATGGGTCGCATTCTCCTGTAATTCGGTCAAAATGATAGGGTATGGGTTTGTAAGGTCCCCCATGCCATTTTAATGCATCTGTAGTCAAGGAGGGATGGGCTCTCATGTTTTTGTATGTTTCTGTCTCCTGGGCTCGACCCATGCAATGTAAAAGCCAGATTTGGCTCATTTCTAAAGGGGGAACAATTTTGACATAGCAACTTCTTCTTTCACCTCCAGCAGGTGGTTGATGCAAGAATCAGACCTCTCCAAAAGATTGTAATAGTTTTTACCTCTCTGAGGTTGTAATGCAGTGATTTGGGTACTGGAAATGATAATGCAAGCTTTGTGAATGGTTTTCAGTCCTTTGTTTGTATTATTTGCTTCATTTCAGATCCTAAGTTATATCTTATCAGCCTGTGTATGTTTCATGTTGCAAATCTCTGGTTTGTGTCTATTTGCTTGACAGAAATGTTTCACCACTCCTTTTGGTGTATCACCATCTTCAGTTAGTTTCAATTTTTTTTGTACTTCTACCCCTGTCTCCTTGCAAGTTAGAGTAGGATTAGGATCTGAACCTCTGTAGTTGTGCAAGCATTAGATCTAAATCAGAGGAGTTTGAGGAACCAGCCTCTAATCTGGAGATTCATCTCTCAGTTTAACAAGTCCCACACTTGGAGAGAGGTTTCCATGTTGTGCAATCACACTGGATGCTAGAGTGATCACCCTAGAAGCCTGATCTGCATCCAGGGGTGCTGTGAGCCTGCAACAACAGTTTTGGCATGCCCGGTGGGACCTAGAGGTCTCATTTTTATTGCAGCAAGGGTTGATGTGCATCTGCTGCATTTTTCTTGCTTAAAAAGAGCTATTATTTGCATATCTGGCGACTCCAAGGGGAAGAATCGAGCTGGTTCCAAGTGCAGGCCTGAAAACTCATGAGAAGAATCACCACAAGGTCAAGAGTTGGAGAAGAAGAAGTGCTGTTTGAATACCTGCAATTATCTCCAAGAAGAAGGCAAAGAGGAAGAAGGATTCAAAGGTCTCCATCTCCACCAAACAGAACTCTCTCAACTCCTCCACCTGGTAGGCCTTTCATTCAGTCAACAAGGGTTTTAAGACCAATTAGAATGGCTCAGAACAATCCCTACGTCAACTTCACAGGCAGCAGCCCACTTGCTCTCAATGCACAACATCCAGTTCCTATTGCAGCCTTGAAGAACATTCCCTACTTCACTGGAGAAAATCAGACTACTCCAGGTGATCATGTTAAAGATATTGCTAACCTTTGTGCAATTCATGAAATCAATGAAATGCAAGTGGCTGTCAAGTTACTGGCATCTTCCTTCAAGGGTAAAGCATTACAATGGTTTAGGAGCCTTGGAGCTGGTTCTATCACAAACTGGAATCAGCTGTGTATTGCACTTCATGAGCAATTTGGAGAGAAGGGAGACAACTTGTCTCTTTTGGAGCAGCTAACAACCATCAAGAGGGCTCCCAATGAGCAGCTGACCGATTTCAACTTCAGATTTCAAAAAACTTGGGAGAGGATTCCAGTGGCAGTCAGGCCAACAGCAGAAGGTGCTTTTCTATACTATCTCAAAGCTTTAAATTCTGATATTTCTATGTTGATTCAGTCCATGGGAGGCATAACTATCCCTATGGCTTATAGCATTGCCATTAGGGCTGAAAATTGTTTAATCCAAGCTGGCAAACTTGCCCCTAGACCTCCCATGCCATTGTTTCCAAGTTTAGAGAGCCCAAACACTAGTCAAGCACCTAATTTGGCTCCCTCTCCCACTCCTAGAAATCAGAGTTCAAATGAAGCTTCCACTTCATCTCCAAGTGCCCCAAATGAGCTTCAAGAGGTCATGAAGCAATTGCAAAACCTAGGCAATGAGCTAGTTACTCTCAAGAGGCAACAAGCCCAAGGTTTCAGACCTTCTTATCAACCCCAAGCTCAGCCTAATAGGCAGCCATACCAACCACAAAGACCACCTAATCCAGCTGCAAATATGAATCAAACAAGGCCTCCTGCCAATAGACCATTCCAACCCTATAATCCAAATGCCATATCTGCCTCTAAGGCATTAGTGCCAACACAGAACAACATTGCTCAGGAATATGATTGGTGTTTTCCATGCAATGAGCCTCATAACCAATCCATGTGTTTCAATGGTGCTCTCAATCAAGCACTAATGGTGACAACTACTGGTGTGGAGGGCGAGGGCAGTCAAGGAAACAGTCAACAACAAGAAACATTCCAACAGCAATCAGCCCCAAATGACACCACATTGGTGAACTGGCAAGCAGAAGATTTCTGTGGCATGAATCAAGCAGTTTCTCAAGGTGTTGCAGCCAACACAAGGTCAAAAAGGAGGAATTTGGGTGAAGAACAACCATTAGCCCCAGCCAATCCACAACCTTCCATGGCTCCACAAATGATTGGCAAGCAAAGTCCAGTTTCAAATGCACAAGGGCAGCCAAGAACAGCCCCTAGGCCAACTCAAATGCCAGTTGTTGCTGCCCACGTGCAAGGAGTAAATGTGCAAACCAAGGGACAGCAGAGAGATCCTTCATCACCATTCAGTATCATTGATCAGATGAAGAAGACAAATGTCAACATATCAATGTGGGAATCCCTATCTATCCCAGGCCAAAGAGATCTGCTGCAAGCTGCCATGAAGGATTGGCCAACTTCGAATCAGTAGGTTCAGATGCAAGACAAAGTGCTTACAAATGCTGCCCAGCCTGAAGGAAGTCATGGAGGGCAACAAGGTAAAATGTTGAAGCCCCCTCCTTTCTATGTTTCATTAATCATTGGAAATCAGCTAGTACATAATTGCATGATAGACTCTGGGGCAAGTAGCTCAGTAATGCCTAAACAGATAGCTGATCAGCTAGGGCTCCAGTATGAAATAACATCTAAAGGGGTAGTGCAGCTAGATGGGACAGCAATAGCAACAGTTGGAGTGATTAGAAATTTGAGTCTTACCTTGCACGCATGTCCAAATGTTGTTGTTTTACAAGATGTATCAATCATAGACCTTCCACCACTCTTTGCCCTTTGCTTGTCAAGGGACTTCACAGCCAAGATTGGGGGGTATTTGTCTACTGATTGGTCACACATGCTATTCAGAACAAGGTATGGAACCAAGGCCACAATCAGGTCTGAACCTATTGCAAACTTCCATATTGAGCCTTACACTCCAAGTCAGATTAATGCCAATTGCTCAGCATTTGATCAAGAAGATCACCCTAGCACTGATGAGGCTGACACCAAGGTTGGAAGTATCCCAGGATCTAACTCTTGATGAATGGGCAAACAAGATACATGCTTTTGATCCCTATCAAGAAGTAGAAGAATCTGCGCTAGGAGTTTATTGTTTACATGAAGAGAATCAACCTCTCCCCAGCATCACCAAGCCAGGATCATAAAGACAAGAATGAAGTATGGCAATTGTTCTTTGATGGGTCAAGGAGTAGACAAGGTGCAGGAGGAGGAGCTATGCTCATTTCACCACAAGGTATAAAGTATTACTCAGCCTTCCGTTTTCAGTTTTCTTGCTCAAACAACACGGCTGAGTATGAAGCCTTAATTCATGGACTGCACTGGGCAATGAAGAAAGGCATCAGGAATTTACAAGTATTTGGTGATAGTGAGCTGATCGTAAACCAAGTCAAAGGAAAAAATGCTGCCAAAAATGATCTGTTGAAGAACTACAAAAATCGGGTATGGGATCTTATTGAAGATCTTGAAGCTTTTAGCATCAATTCCATCCCAAGAAAAAAGAATGAAGCCGCTGACAGACTAGCAGCAATTGGGGCTGCATTTGATGCTTGTGGAAAGTATCAAAAGTGAAAAATCTCAGCCTCATATCAAAGTGGTTGTGAGACCAGCTGTTCCGGATAACAATACAAGTTGGCAAGTCTTCGAGAATGATCAGCAAATTGTTAATTTCCTACAAGAAGAAGCTGAGTTCTCTGCCAGGAATCAAGACAAGCTGCATCAGCAGTATGGTGACCAAGTGGTGCAGCTGAGAACTAACAAATTACCAAAAGGCCTCATAACCTTGGAGTCAATCTTCAACCCGAATGATCAGTTCCGGAAGGAGAAAGCGAACATTCAAGTAAAGGGTGAAGATTCAGAGCCTATTTTAGTGGAAGAAGGAAAAACATTGCAGATTGGCAAAGTAAGTACCTCACAAGAGAAATCTGATTTTGTTCAGCTTTGTCAAGAGTTCCCAGATGTCTTTGCTTGGACTTACAAAGATCTAAGAGGTTTCAACCCAAAGTTGGCACAACATACTATTGAGCTGGATCCAGAATCCAAGCCTGTCAGGCAAAAGCAAAGGCCAGTGAATCCCCATATTGAACCTCTCATGAGAAAAGAGTTAAGCAAGCTTATTGAGGCCAGTATCATCTTCCCCATCAAACACTCAAGTTGGGTCGCCAACTTAGTCCCAGTCAGAAAGAAGAATGGAGAGATCAGGTTGTGTGTCGACTTCAGAGATTTGAATAGAGCCTCTCTCAAGGATCATTATCCACTCCCTTCCATGGAGCAAATATTGCAGGTTGTAGCTGGTTCAGAAAGGTTTTCACTACTTGATGGCTACTCAGGCTACAATCAGATTATGGTGAGGGAGGAAGATCAGTTCAAGACAGCCTTCACAACCAAATGGGGAACATATGCCTACAAGAAGATGCCATTTGGCCTATCAAATGCTGGAGCCACCTTTCCAAAGGGCAATGGACATGGCATTCAAAGGGTTGATCAACAAAATAGTGCTGATATACCTTGATGACATCACTGTCTTCTCAAAGAATGTAGCAGACCATCTCTTTCACCTTAGGCAAGTATTTCAGAGGTGTAGAAGATTTGGGGTATCATTGAATCCCAAAAAATGCATATTCCTGGCTCATGAGGGGAAAATTCTAGGCCATATTGTCTCGAAAGAGGGACTGGCAATTGATCCAGAGAGGGTTGAAGCCATAAGAGCACTACCATTGCCAAGTCACAAGAAGGCTCTTCAAAGCTTCTTGGGAAGGATCAATTTTGTCCAGCAGGTTTGTCCCAGATTTTGCAGCCCTTGTCAAGCCCATCACCAAAATGTTAAAGAAGAGCATGGCTTTTAAGTGGACAACAGAAGGCAAGGAGAGTTTTGAAGCAATCAAAGAAGCTATCTCTCAAGCACCAACTCTCATCAACCCAGACTTCTCCAAGGATTTCATCCTCTATGCATTTGGAGGTGATGACACTATTTCTGCCATTCTAGTACAGCAGAACAAAGATAATGATGAGCAGCCGGTTGCCTTCTTCAGCCAGAGCCTAGATGACTATGAGGTGAGGTACTCTTTTATTGAGAAGCATGTGCTTGCAGTAATCAGAAGCTTGAAGAAATTCAAGCATTTAATCTCAAACAACAAGGTCCAGTTGCTGGTCTCACATGCTGGAGTTAAGGACTTCCTCCTCAACAAGGATTTGAATGAGAAAAGGGCAGGTTGGATCACCCGTGTCATGGAATATGACATTGAGATCAAGGTCACCAAGCTGGTAAGAGGGAAAGGATTGTGTGAGCAGCTGGTTTTGGGGAAGCAAAAAGAAGTATGCAACAAAGAAGAAACTGTTTTGACAGTCCAGGACAGCCATGAGCCAAGTGGCAATCAAGAAGAAGACAATGCTTCCCCCACTCCTTGCTGGACCCAAGGTATTATGCACTTCCTAGGCACAGGCCTATGCCCTCCAGAGATGAACAAGACCCAAAGGAGACACTTCAGATTGCAGGCTGTCCCGTATGCCATTGTTGATGGAGTTTTGTTCAAGAAAGATGTGAATGGAGTGCTGCTGAGATGCATTAGCACAAATCAGATTCAAAGGGTGTTAGAAGAGTTTCATGGTGGACCAGCTGGTGGCCATTTTGCACCAAGAGTGACAGCTCTAAAAATCATGAAGGCTGGTTATTATTGGCCTAAAATCTTCAGTGATTGCTATGCATGGATCAAGAGGTGTAAGAATTGTGCATTCTTCACAGGAAAAGAGAGACTTGCTGCCCTCCCATTGCATCCAATCTCAGTTGACCAACCATTCATGCAATGGGGTTTGGACTTCATCGGAGTCATTAATCCCATTTCAAGCCAAGGGCACAAATGGATTTTGACAGCCACAGACTACTTCACCAAATGGACAGAAGCAGTAGCACTCAAAGAGGCAAATGAGTCTAGTATCTTAGAATTTTATGAGGGAATAACAACCAGATTCGGTGTACCTGCTACAATAATCTCTGATAATGCATTGGCATTCATTGGATCTAGGGTGACTAAGTGGGCTGTCAAGAACGGTATTTACCTAAGCACTTCATCAAACTATTACCCTCAGGGTAATGGCCAGGCCGAGTCTACAAACAAGAACTTGTTGAGGATCATTAGGAGGACTCTTGATGAGAATCAGAGGTCTTGGCATACCAAACTGAAATCAGCCTTATGGGCTGATAGGATAACTCCCAAAAGATCCACAGGTAACTCTCCATTCAGGCTTGTCTATGGAAGAGAGGCAATCTTGCCCATGTCACTTGAGTTGCCAATGTTGGAACTCATGAAGCAGCTGGAGTTGCTAGAGTTTGAGCCCATGGAGGTGAGGTATGCAGAGTTGATGGAGCTGCAAGAGATCAGAAATCAGGCATCCCAAGCAATGGAAAAGGATCAAGCTTTGATCAAGAAGACCTTTGATAGGAAGGCCAAAGATAGATCTTTTCAAGTTGGAGATCTAGTGTTGAAATGGGATGTGGATAGAGCAAAACCGGGAAGGCATTCAAAATTTGATGCCATTTGGAGTGGCCCATACATGGTCACAAAGTGCAAGAACAACAATGCTTTCCAATTGGCCTCATTGGATGGTGAAGAACTGCAGATTCCAGTCAATGGAATCTATCTCAAGCGTTGCTTCTAGAGGGAAGTTCACTACCTCTGTAAATATTAGATTAGATTTTCTTTCCTCCAAGTGCTTGTGCACATTGTTTTGCTGTAGGTTAGTTTTGTTTTCCCTAAGTGCTTTGGCACAGCTTGCTGTCCATGGAGATGTTTAGCAGTCCTTGCTTTCATCAGGTGACATTCCATCTTCCTCCTTGCACATTCTGAGTCAGTTGAGGTTCTAAACTGAATGTTTGATAACTCCATGCCCAATGGACTGCTTCTGGCTACTGGTCTTTTCACCTAGCAGGCAGGTACCCCCGCTGAGTCGCCAATTGTTATCCAAAATTCACCCCCCAGAGTAAATTTTGATAACATGCATTGAATTCTCAAGCCCAGGCAAATTGATTGATTCAGGGCAAAAGATCATGTTTCTAGGGTCCCCTCAGATTTTTTCTAACTCCCCTGGCCGAAGAAGAAAAGAGCAAGTTCTGAGAAAATGTGAAAAAGTTGCAGAAAACAAGCTTGGGCCAGAAAAAATTGTGAAAATTGGCTAAGTCCTAGTCCTCGCAACAGTCGGGACATTTGGGACGTCGGGGCGCGAATCGGCCGAAAGGCTGCCAGGTAGTCTGCAGGGTGAAGGAACATCCGGGCCGTCGGGACGCGTGGGACGCGGAAAGCCGGTTCGGCCGAAGGAGAAGAAAATCGACTAACTACTCTGGGACATTTGGGACAAGAAGACGCGAAGGACGCGAACCACTCGGATCGGCCAAAAAGGAGAACTTTCGCACTAAGCAGTTCGGGACATTTGGGACGCATGAGGACGCAGAAAGGTGAATCGAGCCGAATCGGAAGAATTTGTCCCAAACAGTCTGGGACAAGTGGGACAAAGGGATGCGGAAGACGCGGATAGCCGAAAAATCTGAGAGCCAATCATATCACGCCACGTGTCACCGACAGAAAAGGGACAGGGAAGCCCATTTCGGGCGGATCAAAAGTTTTTGTCCCAGACAACACTGGGACATCCAGGACAAATGGACGTGGTGGACGTGAAAATCTGGCAGGCCCGAGAACCAATCAAATCACGACACGTGTCACAAGGGAAAAGGTCCAAAAGTCAAAGGGTGAGTTTTGAAGGATCAGCCCGAGCCAATCAGAAGAGGACACGTGTCCTATGGAGCAAGGAATGCAGAGCTCGGGAAGGAGTTAGAGAATTTGGCAAGAAGTTTCACCTAAAAGCTAAAAGCAAAGGCCTACCCCGCACCCCTGTGAAGGATAGACCAATCAATGCATGCCACGTGTCGTCCAGGTGGCAGAGCACGGGAAAAATTTTCAAAATCGCGTTTTTGCCTGTTTTGTGCCCTAAATCTTCAGATCACCATATCTTTCGATCCAAAGCTCAGATTTGCACGTTCTTTATATCAACGGAAAGCTTATGAAATTATCTACATGATTCTAGGGTTAATCTTGAATTTTGGTGTAGTCTAGAGAGAGAAAGTTAAGAAACAGCTCTGACACGTGTTCATGGCTAGAAGTGACATTTCAGCGACCAAATTTAATGTAGAATGGGTCGCATTCTCCTGTAATTCGGTCAAAATGATAGGTTATGGGTTTGTAAGGTCCCCCATGCCATTTTAATGCATCTTTCAGTCGAGGAGGGATGGGCTCTCATGTTTTTGTACGTTTCTGTCTCCTGGGCTCGACCCATGCAATGTAAAAGCCAGATTTGGCTCATTTCTAAAGGGGGAACATTTTTTGACATAGCAACTTCTTCTTTCACCTCCAGTAGGTGGTTGATGCAAGAATCAGACCTCTCCAAAAGATTGTAATAGTTTTTACCTCTCTGAGGTTGTAATGCAGTGATTTGGGTACTGGAAATGATAATGCAAGCTTTGTGAATGGTTTTCAGTCCTTTGTTTGTATTATTTGCTTCATTTCAGATCCTAAGTTATATCTTATCAGCCTGTGTATGTTTCATGTTGCAAATCTTTGTTTTGTGTCTATTTTCTTGACAAAAATGTTTCACCACTCCTTTTGGTGTATCACCATCTTCAGTTAGTTTCAATTTTTTTTGCACTTCTACCCCTGTCTCCTTGCAAGTTAGAGTAGGATTAGGATCTGAACCTCTGTAGTTGTGCAAGCATTAGATCTAAATCAGAGGAGTTTGAGGAACCAGCCTCTAATCTGGAGATTCCTCTCTTAGTTTCACAAGTCCCCACACTTGGAGAGAGGTTTCCATGTTGTGCAATCACACTGGATGCTAGAGTGATCAACCTAGAAGCCTGATCTGCATCCAGGGGTGTTGCTGATTCTGCAACAACAGAACCATTGGGGAAATAAATCCCTTTGGCTATGAAGATCTGTGAGGATGTACTTTGAGGAGTTTAGAGTGGCTAAGGTGTTCCACCTATGGCTGAGATAAAAGGTCTTAAATTTTTTTGCTCTTTGCATATTTGCAATCATGGAGAGATAGAGGAAAATTTGAGTATAATTTTTGATGTGCAATTGAAAAGTGGATTTGGGTGAGACCCTTAACCCACAGTATGGAGGTATCTCATTAAAGTGAGATGACTAAACAACACCCCCAAAGGTTGCAAGTATGATGGATTTTATTTTCTAAGGTAGGAAGTCATTTGGTGTGATTTGCATAACAGTTGGATCATTCCCCAAGCTATGGACTTGTAAATGGGAATGATCCTCCATAGACAGGCTATGTTCCTCTTCCTAATCCTAGCACTAAACTATTTCTAAGGAGAGGAAATGTGACTATCTAGCTCCTAATCTAACAATTCCAAGGGGACCAAGGAGAGAGAAAGAGAGAGAGAGAGAGAGAGAGCATGAAAATAAACCTAGCAATCCTACACTATAGAGATTGATATTCAATGAGAAAAGGAGAACTACTGATCACAAACCCCAACTACCTGAAATGGAAAGAGGTGAGAAACTGGAGAGGATGGACAGATGCATCACAGACCAAGGATATAAGTTCACATTTGGGACATCCATGGATGCAAACCCCTTAAACATTCAGCTTTTTGGAGGAACCTTTTAATAAGGTGTAAATACACAAGATATGCATAGTATCACCCTGCAATGGTGAGAGGCAAGAAGAGACAACAAAACTGAGAAAAGAATGGGACAAATCGCATCACGAAACAAATTTTATTACTCCAGGAGTTCACATAGTGGGACCATTAACGGGAACACTAGGAAAGACCAATTTAGGCCATTTACAAAGCCACATGAGGAGGATTTGGCTTATATAGGGGCTCATTCGATCCTGGAGAAGATCTAGAGAGATCTGGTGGATCAGAGATGAAGAATGAACAACCCTTTATAATTAATCCATGCCCCTGTATTTATAGATTCGATTGGAGAGAAGACACTAGAGATGGAACCAAGGCTCTAGATCAGTGAGGTTAAAGGCCTCAACCACCTGCTATTAATGTATTTTCATAAAATATGCCCCAAATCCATCTTACTAGACTGCATGATTCCTTGATTCGGATGCCTTGAAAGAAGAGGAAATGGTAGAACACAGTGTCGAATCTGATCTAGTTATTGCATGATGAGATGGGATCACTACCCCAGACATTGAAGGCCCGAAGACAGTTTCCTAACCAATTTGTAAGGGTACCTGCATACCTCCTCAAAATTAAAGTCTCAGACCTCCATGGCATAGGTGAGGTTGAGATCTTTCCAATGGTGTCATATTTGTAAGGATGCCTTGAGCCCTGAGTCGAAAGCTCCATATGCCCCTTCAAAGTTTATATCGGATCCGTATGAATGGATGGGGAAAATAGTTTGTAAATGGGCGCCCCTTTTGAGATGGGACATGTAGCAACCGGAATCAGAGAAAAAATGCAGGAGTATGACAGGTTCGTAATTTACCTTTATCCTCTTTTCATGAAACAAAAAACTATAGACATTAACCCCCGTGGCCCCGAAGCTTCGCTCTTTTGACTCTGCTTGACAGGATTAATCCCACTGCCTCCATTTTTGTCACTGAGACACATGGAGATGCAGTGCTTGTTTGAGATTCTCTTTTTGAGATTCACCTTTGGAGGAGCTACCATTAGGACACATGGTTCCCTCTATTGGCTCTTACATACTTAGTCAATTCTGGATTCTTAACCTGAATGGTTCTAGAGCCTCAAAGACCTTGGATCCTTGCCATTTTTCCTTTCTTTCTCTTGAAGCTCTCTTGCGGCACTGCCCCTGCTTTCTTTCTTCTCATAACCCTGAAATTCTGGTGTATTGAGTCCTCCCTTGACCCTTTAAATAGCATTTAAAGACATGGAAACACCCTCAGAAGAACCATTTCATCTATTTCTTCTTTTGTAGGGTTGAATTTGACTTTCTCATGGGGATCATGTTTTCACTTTGCCTAGTCCTCTGGAACTTGAGCTCGTGGGTTTGATTCATTTCCCTTCATTTTTTCTATTGCAAGATTTATAGGCTCGTTCTGACCAAAATTTGTGGGGACCAATTTGGGACAACAGGTATAAGGAGGTGTTCTCAATTATTCCCTCTTCTTTGGCTCTAAATTGAGCCTTTGTGATGTATTTAAATTACAAGTTTTTGTTTTTTGTTCCAAGGATGTTGAAAATCACTATTATTTGAACACATGTATGTTTGTAATGTGTGGAAGCATATCTGTTGTTTTCATGGTTGTGAATATTCTACATGGTTCACAGTAACTGCGTTGGAGCTCAGGGGCCAGTTCTCACGAGGGAGTTGGTTATCACCCCTGTGGATTGATAGATTTGGCATTGGAGGAGAGCATGAGTGCCTAGCTCTCTCTGCAATGTTCATGTGTGTGCTAGAAATGAAGGAATAAGTACGCAGGAGTGCCCTAAAGTTGATTGAACATACGAGTGCAGAGATTGACAGTTTTGGAGAGAAATTGCCACTGGGATGGCTCCACTATTTTGTTGGAGGGCTTGTATCACTCGTAGTGCATTTTAAAATATGTTAAGTTGTATGGGTTTGAAGTAAGGATATGGAAAGGTTTGTACTATTAACAATGTATTGTTAAAGGCTGCATGCACAAGGGAATAATGCCTTTGATTAGTGATCATATTATCATTTGGGAATAAGTGGTAAATGGGAATATTCATACCCTATTACATTAGTAATTTAGAAATGTTAGTCAAGATATTATGTATTGTTATATTAGAGTATCATATTTGTGTGAGAAAAATAAAAGATTGTAATATTATTAATATGAGTGATAATACAACTCATTATTAGATAATATAGGATATGTATTAGTTGTGAGTTTGCTTCGAATAAACAACTCACGTAGATTATTGTGTCAAGGATAGTATTGGTGGGATAATATGAGAGATCATAGTGGTGAGTGATCATAAGATAGATTCTCTAGGAGAGATTAGTGAGATGATATTTGTAAGCCTCATCTCCTTATTTATATTAAATAGAAAGGCTATATATTGTAAACTATCTCACCATATAATCAGCTCCAAAATTATTTAATCAATAATATAGTGTGTTTACATTGAATATATTTGTTGTACTGGATTTTGTGTTTCTTAGTTAATATCTTCAATCTGGACACATTGTCTCTTATTGGATTTGTACAATGTATATAATCTGTATATGCATGATATAAAATGGTAAGGTCCACATTACAACCATCTTCAAATGTGCTATATATGGTGAAAAAGACAAAGAAAATGCCCATTGGAGTCTTGAAAGATGCAGTTACCACTATTCAAGGGCTAAGTTCACTAGGGACTTTGAAGTCTCGGCACTTGCCAAGGAGGATAATTTCCCAACATTACTTGGGTTCCCTTAGTATTATAAGAAAAATTCCAACCTGCGGTTTAACAAGGGGTATATCAGCTTTGAGAACAAGGAAGAAAGGGTGATTATCCCTTTAATAGATGAGAAATCAGCACCCTATACTGAGCACTTAGGAGAGGAAGTCCTCAGCATAATCTATGTGCGCTCCATCAGAGATCTAAAGGTAATTCATCCCATGTAGGGGGTTATCTAGTTTGAAGATGCTTAGTCCTTGAGTGATACCACTAACATGCCATGTGAAAATTGGGCGCATGGGACTTATGAGTTGATTGGGTGACAGTTGAGAGGATTTTAGTAACAAGGGTAATGAAGGCATGATCAGTTAAGTGCCTGGGAGGGAAGAATTTGCCAAGTTACTCTAGAGGAGCATACCCTAAAATTTTCATACAAGAAATGGAGGCTCAATGGAAGAATGAGGACAAGAGAAGGGGAATGCTAAGTTATAGCCTACTCGAAACTGCAGCGCACTAGTGGGCTACTCATTGGGAAATCCTCCTAGAATGGTGCAAGGTAGAGTCACATTCTCTATAAGGTTCTCTAGGAGCAACACACCCTCTATGATCCAAGACTACCATGGTAAAGAGACCACCTCATTATCATGTCCAAGCATGTGACAAGACCTAGATGGGAAGCGCAGAAATGTTACCACCTTGTTGGTAAGAAAATTTGTCATGTGGACAAATAGGCAGGTTTCAAGCCAACGCTATGGGAATATAAGTCTCTCTACTTGAACAGTGTAGCTTCTATAGGTGCACGCATAAAATATGGGTTTCAATCGTGGCCTTTCGACCAGAGATCCAACATGGGCATTCCACTGACCTTGTGGAAAAGCTAGCAATGTCTCACTAGAGAAGAAACTTTGTCTTGGAAAGGGGAAGGGGAGTGGAAATGGAGGTAGGAGAAAACTAATGTTGTGAGTAGAATATCAGATGCCCACACACATTAATTAGAAATTTCATTTACATGCATTTATAGTTAGAAGAAAAAAAATCCGTAGGAGAAGCTACAAGACCAAATGAAATTCATTGGTCACAAGGTACCAATCAATCCCTCAATCAAAAAGGCAAAAATTCCTTCTTTTATTATTGAAGCTAAAGAAGAATTTGTACAGAGCTTTGAGAATAGAGGAAAATCTAAGGAGAAGGGAAAATAGAAGAAGTATGGCATTTTCTATCTTTTCCAGGTACAGAGCACTCTGGTCTTTTTGAAATCAATCACATGCCCTGAAATGACTCTTAGGAGCCATTATATCTCATGCCAAAATGGTTATATCTTTATAAATCATTTACACCTCTTCAAATTCCTTCATTGTGAAGAAAATGCTCATGGCAGGTTAAAAACCAGATCTTTGCAACGCAGACATTACATTTGATTTGCTAGTTTGAATATAGACCATTTGATTTTCTCTTATAACTTTGAAATCAGGTTGTCCACATGGTAGGAAGAGATTGGAGTGGGTATAGGGGAAAGCCCTTTGCATTTTACGATTTTTTAGAGATTTGGAAATCCAGAACAAATTGGTCCACACCCCACTTCAAATTTTTAACTTAGGTATGTGGCACATTTTCATTGGAAATGGGGTCGCAGCCCTTTTCTCAAAATTTTACCCTTTTTTAAAAAAAATCTCAAAAACTCAAATTCCTTTGTCAACCCGCTACTCTAATTGAACATGTTTGATTGGAAATGGAGTCACGACCCTTTTCTAAAAATTTTAACCCTTTTTGGAAAAAGGATAAAAACTCAAATTCCTCCACTGACCCATTCTCCAATTAAACTATTGACATGTGGCATCCTCTGATTAGAAATGGAGTCTCCTCTCAACATTTGAAAAAGGCTTTTCAACCCGCTCTTCCGCTTTGAATTTTCAACGGCGGGCCCGAGGCCTTGGTTGAGCTGTGGAGCATTCTAGAACTTTTACTTCACTTTTGAGAATTTGGTTAAATTTCCAAAAGTGCCCGCGATGGCCAGCTCTCCCGCTTTGACTTTTCAAAAATGGGCTTCACTTTTGACTTTTTCCCTGCAGGCTTCAACTTTGAATTTTTCCTTGCGGGCTTTTAAAAGCTCAAAATTTGACTTTTACCTTTATAGCATGATCGGGGCCGTGGGTCACTTTTTAACTTTTCACCTTTTTTTACAAAGAGGCTCAAAAACAAAAATTTCTCTACCGACCTACTTCTAATTAGGTATGTCCATGTACCCATGGATGATGGGGCTAAAATTTGATGGGGAAGAAAACACCCATCATTCTTGACTGTGGGAAAAATACACAGAGGAAGAGAAATTCATCATTTAAGTCCAATTTTTGAATTTCCTTCATGCACGACCCAGAGGCATGGAGGCAAAATAATGATTTGACGACCCAGGCCATAGAATAATTGAACAATTTCGATAAAAAAAAGGAGATTGTAAAGAGGATATTACGTGCACAGACTGGGAGATGGAGAATTTCTCAAAACGAGCAAAACAGAGATTTAAACAACACTAGGGCACAAATTTTGCTATTTCTTCAAACTTTCAACTTGGATTAAATACTTTAGGAGGGCGAGAGCTTAAAATTTCAAAATTAACTTAGAAAACGAAAAGTAGTTTTCGGGAGACAACACACCTTCATTATGGCTGCATAAGCTATATTCCACCTTACAAGGCATGGACATGAGCATGGTATATTCATTCAGAGATGCGCCGTCATGCAGGTAATTGGCAGGAGTTGGCAGCTGATCTCATTTAAGGTTTTATAGGAGTACACAGCCATCAGTGGATAAGGCATTGACAAGTAATCAAGCACCTTATCCATTGGAGAAAGTGCTATGATGGAAGATAGAATACATGAGCTACTAGGAGAACCTAGTTTAGAGACAAGAATTGATGAAGAGGAATCAGAGAAAGTAAAGTTTGAGTGCACATGCATGGAAAATGAAAAAGGAAAAATGGTCTATGTAGGAGATGGTGAGGAAATGGAAAGTTTGGACTGATTCACAGTGTGGGTTTTCACTTCCTTCAAAGAAAATATTATTGAAGTTATCCCTTTGTTTTAAGAAGACTAGGATCTGATTGTCATCATTGAAGACCTGCCAGTGATTTGCATTATCTGGTACACTAGGTCTGAACACAATCTCAATGGTCACTTTATCCTTGCCAAAAGAAGGATGAGGTGTCACTAAGGAAGATGACACTGCTAGAGAATCAACCTTTTCATTCTGCTCCCTAGGGATAGCTTCAATGGAGAATGCATCAAAGGATTCAATGCAGTCCCACACTCTATTTCTATAGTGTTTGAGTATGAGGTTTTTCACCTGATATTATTGGTGGACCTAATTTACCACAACCTCTGCATCACCTTTGCATCTCAACTTATTGATTCCCATGTCCTCTACTGTATTCATGCCTAAGAGTAATGCTTCATACTCTGCTGTATTATTTGTATTGTCAAATTACAGCTTGTAGGCAAAAGGATATACCTCATTGGAGGGAGAGTATAATACTACACCAGCTCATGAACCTACTCTGGAATGACTGCCATCAAACTCCATTGTCCAGAATTCAGTCTTCTTCTTCCTCCATGAGAAGTGGAAATTCCTCTTCCTTCTGTGATGTAAGGAGGTAATTTGCAAGCCCACAATCTTGAAAAAGGATATCAACTCTTGGATCATCATACTTCCTTACTGTGAACTTCATTTTTCTGACTGAAAACAACTTCTTCATTTCTACTTTCATTGGGATAGTTGTAAATGACTAATCCATTTTTATTTCTCCACCTAGATCTCTGTAAAAACTTCTACTAGAACAGCATACCAAAAGATGCTGGGATGTCTACCACCAAAATGGTCAGGAGCTATCTTCTTGTCAGGGTAATCAGCTAGTGCAACCTGATTATCCTTAATCCTTCCTACCAATGGAACTTATTTGGATTCCATTAAGTAGTGTGTGCCATTTACCCAGGTCAAAGTGAGGCCAAGAGAATTTGAAAATTTTGCTGGCATCACATTATCTAAGGCTCCAGAATCTATAATGGAATTGTTCAGCTGGAAACCTTTGATGAGAAGTGACAGGTAAAAAGGCTCAACTCTGTTGGTGGTGGAGGCACTGAGGGCTAGCATGTTTTGAGAATATGGTGTGGATGGTGTAAGAAGTAAGCATTTAGAATTAGAGATTGGGGATGTAGAGTTACCACCCCAGACTGCCTTGATGAATTTGTCAAATTGGGCAAGATGTGTTTGTAGGTATTCAATTTCAGAGAGTTGGACTTTGGTTTTGTTAGCATGCTCTACAAAGTCAAATGAAGTTATGGTAGATGAGGAAGAGGTTCCAGCAATGAGGAATTAAATGGTAGATGCATCATTACTTTTGGTGTTGGGTTCTCCTTTTCAAATGTAGCAATTGGCTTGGAAGGAGATGGGGGTGTAGCCTTTGATTGAAATTTAGATGTTCTTGTAGAACCAATATTTAGAAGAGAATTGCTCTTAAAAAAATTTTGAGTTGGGAGAAGAATCAAGATAACTTACTTGAGCACAATAGTGTGATCCTTGACAACTAAATCTGATTTCTCTCTAGCTGATTCCATGGAAGGTGGTAATGGTGATCCCCTGTTGATGATCTTGTTTAGTGGAGGCTTTGGAGAGCTATCTTCTTTGTTCTTCCTACTCTCAGCTATAACTGCTGAGGCTGAAACACCATTCTTGGATTGTGCATGAGTGAAAATAGCACATGAAAAACTTGAGCTTCTTCATCACCTTCCTCCTCATCAACAACATTTCAATCAGGCCATTGTGCATGCCAACCTCTTCAATTTCAAGATAGTTTTCATAGTCATCCATGCATTCTTCTTCAGTTTCCTCAATGTCTGCTTCTTTTGATTCCCTAGTGTCACAGATGGCATTGAATGGCGGTGCTTCAAGAGCAAGCCTATGAGGAGGTGGAGAAATTCTTGGTCTATCAGGAAGATTTGGTCTCCTTGGAGCATTCCTCATTGTGATTTGTGACAGCTGTTTCTTCAAAGAAACTAGGTCATTTGCCATTTTTTGGAACATTGGATCAGTGGTGACTGAATTTGAACTCTGACCTTTTTTCTTCCCATTTGGTCCTTTCACTTTTCTAGAAAGAATTAGATCATCATCAGTCTCAATTACAAAGTCTTGAACTTCCCTCAATGTTCTTGGTTGGGCTTCTTCTGAGGAAGAAACCAACTTCTGATGGAAAAGCACTGATGAAGAACCTTTTCAAGTTGTTTTCATGGGGTACCACATCTTCTGGGATCCTTCTTGTCAACCTATCATACCTTACTACAAAATCTCTCATTGATTCAGAGGTCTCCTTCTTCATCTGAACCAATTGGACCAGTAGATCCTGACAATCTTCTGTGCTCTTGAACCTATGTTCAAATGCACTTCTTATATCTTCCCAGCATGTGATAGATCTTGGGGAAAACATGTAGAACCATTCAGCAGCTTTTTCTTGGAGTGACTCCACAAAGAGCCTAACTGAAACATCTTCATTTTCAACTCCCAACACTCCACAAGTAGTGATGAATGCTGCTACATGTTCTTTGGGGAGCTGAGAACCATCCCCTCTAAATTTCAGGAAGTTTTTTCTCGAGCCTCTCGGTAGCTCATGGAGTGGTTGAGCAAGAGCCAGTGGACCAGTGTTTCCTCCCCATGGTACATTAGGCCTATAGGCTTCATGATCCCTTTCATGTTCATGATCCCAATCCCCCATTCTGTGTCTGTTTTTATCTTCCAGCCTTGCTAAGGCTGTGACTTCTGCTACTGCTCTTTCGTCTACCTCAGCTTGAAGTCTCTCGATTTCTTCGAGTTGAGCTCTTATTTCTTCATCAGGTATTGCTTCTCTTTCTCTAGCTTCTTCTTCAGTCTTCACATCAGTGAAGTCTACAAGGTTCTTGTTTATGTATGAAAATTCACCGTCCAAAGGATTGGCAACACTCAGGTTCCCAACGTGACTGGTTGCTTGAAAAGGAAGCCTCTGGATTCCGAGTAGCTCTTGTCTCCTTTGAAGTTCCTAAAAAATGGGATCAGTTTTTCCTCCTTGTCTCTGTTGCCGGGTGAATCTTCTATCCACCAGCTTGAAAATCTATGCTCTTCTTTGGGGTGTTAGAATTTGTCTCTACCTTTCCAATTCGACAGCACGTTCCTCTTCCAGGTCCAGAATCCTTATGGCAATGAAGTAATGATTGACACTTCATCTATTATGCCAAATAGCTTCTCTCAGATCAGAAGCAATGTCTTCTTGGATGTGAAAGAGTAAATCAGGTCTCTCAACAGGAGGATTTCCTAGAATAGCCATGATTTACATCCATGTAGTTTGTGTGATTATTTCAATTTCCAGAAACTTTTCTTCTAGAATCCTTTTTTTTTTGTATTTTATGACCCTGAGGTCGTTTTTAGGTGCAGATGCTACAAAATCTGCCCCACGGTGGGCACCAAAAACTATTGGCGAGAAAATTTTTCTTGTGGACAAATTGGTGGGTTTCAAGCCAATGCTATGGGAATCTAAGTCCCTCTACTTGAACGGTGCAGCTTTTGTAGGTGCATGCATAAAAGATGGGTTTCAATGGTGGCCTTTCGACCAGAGATCCAATAGGGGCACTCCACTGACCCTGTGGCAAAGCTAGCAATGTCTCGCTAGAGAAGAAACTTTGTCTTGGAAAGGGGAAGGGGAGTGGAAATGGAGGTAGGAGAAAACTAATGTTGTGAGTAGAATATCAGATGCCCACACACATTAATTAGAAATTTCATTTACATGCATTTATAGTTAGAAGAAAAACAAATCCGCAGGAGAAGCTACAAGACCGAATGAAATTCATTGGTCGCAAGGTACCAATCAATCCCTCAATCAAAAGGTGAAAATTCCTTCTTTTATTATTGAAGCTAAAGCAGAATTTGTACAGAGCTTTGAGAATAGAGGAAAATCTAAGGAGAAGGGAAAATAGAAGAAGTATGGCATTTTCTATCTTTTCTAGGTACAGAGCACTCTGGTCTTTTTGAAATCAATCACCAGCCCTTGGAATGACTCTGAGGAGCCATTATATCTCATGCCAAAATGGTTACAACTTTACAAATCATTTACGCCTCTTCAAATTCCTTCATTGCGAAGAAAACGCTCATGGTGGGTTAAAAACCAGATCTTGCAACGCGAACGTTACATTTGATTTGCCAGTTTGAATACAGAATGTTTTATTTTCTCTTATAACTTTGAAATCAGGTCGTCCACATGGTAGGAAGAGATTGGAGTGGGTACGGGGGAAATTGATTTGCATTTTGTGATTTTTAGAGATTTGGAAATTTGGAACAAATTGGCCCGCACCCCTGCTTCAACTTTTTAACTTAGGCACGTGGCACGTTTTCATTGGAAATGGGGTCACGACCCTTTTCTCAACATTTTAACCTTTTTTGGAAAAAGGCTCAAAAACTCAAATTCCTCCGCCGACCCGTTGCTCTGATTGAACTCTTAAAACGTGGCACCCTCTGATTGGAAATGGGGTCACAACCCTTTTCTCAACATTTTAACCTTTTTTGGAAAAAGGCTCAAAAAATCAAATTCCTTCGATGAACCTGTTGCTATGATTGAACTCTTGACACATGGCACCCTTTGATTGGAAATTCACAACCCTTTTCTCAACATTTTAACCTTTTTTTGGAAAAAGGCTCAAAAAATCAAATTCCTCCGGCCCGCTCTTCCGCTTTGAATTTTCAACGTCAGCGGGCCCGAGACCTTGGTGGAGCCGCGGAGCATTCTAGAACTTTTAATTCACTTTTGGGAATTTGGTTAAATTTCCAAAAGTTTTCTGATGGCCGCACTCTTTAACTTTTCAATAGCTTTGACTTTTTCCCTGAGGGCTTCAACTTTGAATTTTTCCCTACGGGCTTCAACTTTGAATTTTTCCCTACGGGCTTCAACTTTGAATTTTTTCATACAGGCTTCAACTTTGACTTTTTCCTATGGGCTCAAAATTTGACTTTTACCTTTATAGCCTGATCGGGGCTGCGGGTCACTTTTTAACTTTTCACCTTTTTTACAAAGAGGCTCAAAAACACAAATTTCTCTACCGACCCACTTCCAATTAGGTATGTCCACGTACCCATGGATGATGGGGCTAAAATTTGATGGGGAAGAAAACGCCCATCATTCCCGACTGTGGGAAAAATACACAGAGGAAGAGAACTTCATCATTTTGAGTCCAATTTTTGAATTTCCTTCACGAGCCGGAGGCATGGAGGAAAAAAATGATTTGACAACCCAGGCCATAGAACAATCAAATAATTTTGATCAAAAAAGGAGATTGTAAAGAGGATATTACGTGCACAGACCGGGAGATGGAGAATTTCTCAAAATGAGCAAAACAGAGATTTAAATAGCACTAGGGCACAAATTTTTCTATTTCTTTGAACTTTCAACTTGGCTTAAATACTTTAGGAGGGCAAGAGCTCAAAATTTCAAATTTAACTTGGAAAACAAAAAACGGTTTTCAGGAGACAACACACCTTCATTATGGGTGCATAAGTTATATTCCACCTTACAAGGCTATGCATGCACATGGTATATTCATTCAGAGATGTTTCGTCAAACAGGTAATTGGCAGGAGTTGGCGGTTGATCTCATTCAAGATTTCAAGTATAGGAGTACAAAGCCATCAATGGATAAGGTGTTATAAGTAATCAAGTGCCTTACAATGGGAGATAGTGCTATGCAGAAGATAGAATATAGGAGCTACTAGGAGAACCTAGTTTAGAGAAAAGTTTTGATGAATAGGAATCAGAGAAAGTACAACTTGAGCATGCGCATGCATGGAAAAAGAAAAAGGAAAAATGGTCTATGTAGTAGATGGTGAAGAAATGGAAAGTTTGGATGCTAACCATTCTAAAGGTACACATGAATTCATAGATAGTGCTGATGAGTGAGCACGTGCCTACCATGAGCCCTTGAAAACAAAGAAGGTTAACATTGGGACAAAGATAGAACCTAAGGAAGCTATCATTGGGGACTATTGGTTGGAAAAAGAAGTTTCAAAGGTCATTGATCTATTGCACGAGTTCCAAGATTTATTCCCTCATGGGTACCATGAACTCAAAGGCATCCACCATTCCTTGGGGAGATGAAGATCAAGTTGAAGGAAGGTGCACACCCGATCTGAAAGAGGCCTTATCAGATGAATCCAAATTTTGTGCATACGGGTCAAGGAAGAAATAGACAAGATGATAGCATCTGGTATCATTGAGGCTATGGAGGAATCAGAATGGATAAGCCCAATGGTCATCAATATCAAGAAGGATGGAAGAATAAGGATCTGTGTTGACTACAGGGACCTGAATGTAGTATGTGTCATCAATCCTTTCCCAACCCCCTTTACTAAAGAAATTCTGGAGGGAGTGGCCAGGTGCGAGGTCTACTCTTTCACGGATGGGTTCTCAGGGTATCACCAAGTCAGGATTACAAAGGAAGACCAGAGAAAGACAACTTTCACCACTAAATGGGGAAGTTTTTCCTACACGGTTATGCCTTTTGGATTGAAGAATGCACCTGTTGTGTTCTCGTGCATCATGGTACAAGCATTTCAGGACTTCATCCATAAATTTCTTCAAGTTTACCTGGATGACTGGACTGTGTATGGGTTGGTAAAATACCATTGTGACAATTTTAGGCTGATGTTTGAGAGATGTAGGCAATTGAGGATATCCCTCAACATTAAGAAATGTGTCTTTGCTACTCCATTTGGAACCCTGTTAGGACATATTATATGTAAAGAAGGCTTACTAGTGGATCCCACCAAAGTTACAGTTATTGTGGGATTAGGGGAGCCTACTAGTCAAAGCGCAGTGCATGCAGATTCCTTGGACATATGGGGTACTACAGGAAATTCATCAAGGGGTATGCCAAGATCACCACGTGCCTTGGAGGAATTACTAAAACACAAGAGTGCCTTTCATTGGGGAGAGGCACAACAGAAGGCATTTGACACTTTGAAGGATAGGCTTGTCACTGCACCCATACTACATTTTCCTTCTTGGGATAAGCCTTTCCATGTGCATGTTGATGCCTCAGGAACAACCATGGGAGTAGTACTAGCATAACCTAGTGAGGGGATTGTTGATCACCCCTTGTGTTTTGCAAGTAGGAAGTTGACACCAGCAGAACAGAATTACACAACTACTGAGCGCGAGGCACTATCAATGATCTACGCACTACATAAGTTCAGACAATACCTGTTGGAAACACCCTTTATATTCTATACAGACCACATGGCATTGAAATACTTGGTGAACAAGCCCATTTTACAAGGGTGCATATGCCATTGGGTCCTATTATTCCAAGAGTTTGAGTTCACAGTGGTTGTAAAACTAGGAAAGAGTAATTCAGGACCTGACCACTTATCAAGGATTAACTCAGGGGAGGACATGCAAAGCATTGAGGATACCATGCTGGATGTGTAACTATTTAGGTTGTGGCACATGCACCCTCAGACTTGGAAGATATCACAGTATTCTTGAAAACTGGTGTGGCACCAGACGGGATGAAGGCTTTGGAGAGGAAGTAGTTAGCAATACGCGTCACACCCTACATGTTGATTAGTGGAGATCTGTATAAGTTAGGACATGATGAGGTTCTACACTGATGTGTATTGGAACATGAGCATGTGGAAATTATGGAGGAAGTGCATGGTGGGATTGCAGGAGGACACTATGCAGGAAATGCAACCACACGAAAGATTCTACTGGAGGGGCTTTGGTGGGAAACCATCTACCAGGATTGTATTGAGTTTTGCAAGGCCTGTGACCATTTCCAATGCCTTGGAAAAACTAGAAAGAGGGATGAAATTCCCTTGTGACCAATAGCCAGTGCTGAACCATTTGAAAAATGGGCAATCGACTTTGTAGGGCCAATTTCACCAGCCGTGCGAAGGACTGGTTCATGGTATATCATTACTTGCACTGATTACTTGACACAATGGGAAGAGGCAGTGCCTACAAAGGATTGCACTATAATGACAACTGCTAGATTTTTATGGGAGAACATAATCAGTAGGTATGGTTGTCCTTTAAGCTTGACTAGTGATAGGGGTACACATTTTCTCAATGAAACGGTCAGGATTCTACTAGCAAAAATTATGGTGGCCCATCACAAGACTACCCCTATCATCCATAGGAAAATGGAACTGCTGAGGCATTTAACAAAATACTAAGTCACACATTTGACCAAGATCTGTGACATCAGAAGACAAGATTGGGATGACAAAGTATCAACCATTCTATGGGCATACAGGACAACCTACAAGAGGTTGAACAAGGCCACACCATTTCAATTGGTGTTTGGTGTGGAGGCTATTTTTCCAGTTGAATTCATGTTACCATCGCTACGTATAGCACACAGGAGGGTTGGATGATGAACAAGTGCTGGAAGAGAGGATTGATAAGTTGATGCAGTTAGATGAAAGGTGATCACTTGCTAGATGGAGTCAGAAGATAGAAAAGGCAAGACAAAAGGCATGACATGATCGTCATATCAAAAACAAGTAGTTTGAGGTTGGGCAGATGGTGTTGTTATATGATTCCAAGTTTCTGTGCCATCCGGGGAAGTTGAAAGTCCATTGGCTAGGACCTTACATCATCTCATACATCCTTGATTCAGGTGCTTTCCAGTTACAAGTGCTAGATGGGATGAGATTACCAGGTCATTTCAATGGGAGTAGGCTGAAGCCCTACTATAAATAAGTCTTCTTGGTGTTTGTAAATAAGGTAGTATTTCCAGTTAGCTTAGGATTTCCCTTTATGCTTTTTCTTTTCTTGTGTTTCCCTTTCTCGTTGCTTGTTCCTTTCTTTTTGTTTCATTTTGCACCTTGTGCACTGGTAACCACATTATTTTCTAAAGTTGTGTATGCGTAGAGGACCACATCTATTTTAGTGTGGGGTGGAGTAATGCAAAGTAAAGTATAAGCCAATAGTAAAATTTGAGTGGCCCAGTAGAAGGAAGCGCATAAGATTGAGAAAGCACATGGGGAAATGGTGGATAATGAATTATGGTGTCAAGAAGGCTATAACAAAGACCATGTACAAAGAATGAAGAGCACAGGAACAACATGAGGTAGGTGAGGGAAAAAATTAGGTAAAGGATAGAAGAAGTGCCTTTGGCATTGTAGACACACGCATAAGAGTCTTTGGTCAGATTGGATTTTTGCATGCCAGAAGGTTGTAGAAGGTTTTTCACGCAGGATTGGGTAAGGGCGCTTAAGGTCGGCCTAGTGGAAAAATCCACATTTAATGTTAAGTACATTGGTAGGTGGTATAGAATTTATTGCTGGAGAGGAGAAAAAACTATAAATATGAGGTCGGGAAAGTCATTATTTTACCTTGCTATTATGAAGCGGAAGCACTCTTGTGAACTAGTGCATCTAGAGAGATTTGTGTGAAGGAAGAAGAATCATATAAATCTAAGTGTGTGACTAGGGTGGATCTGTAAACTAGATTGGAAGGAGTACACGGGCATGGGGAGAAAAGTTTGTTTGAAGTGCACCATCTTGTGGAAGGGTTTTCCTAGTTAGGGTTTGGCAGCTAGGGCATGGAAAGAGAAGGATTTCTTCACAGAGTTAAGCCTTAGAATTGAGCAGAGTAGTAGAGCAGAGCAAGGAGTTTTAAATTTTAACCCAACAAGAAGAATGACACCAAAGAAGGTGACCATTTCACCAAAGAAATAGAAGGGCAAGGGAAAAGGAAAATAAACCACTACCATCGCTAGCTCCAATGAGGAATGGTATGCAGAAATGTAGTACCCAGATGGAGTATTACTGGGAAAAGAGTGGGTGTCACACTTGAGACAAATGGAAATGAGTGATTACAACCATCACATGAGCACTACAGAGAAATAAATGGCATTGGAGCTGGTTCATCCAACTAACAAGAGGACACTAGATGGAATGCCAATATATAGTGACGAGGTGAAAGTAAAGTTGGAGAAGGATGGGCTATTGCAACTGTATGAGTTGCCTTATTTTGGCAAGCCTGAGTGGCTATATCAGTGGTTGATGTCACACATACATGAAGACCATTTCTACTTTGTAGGCTACAAGATGCACATAACACCTCAGTTGATATCCAAATTCACTGGCCTGAATTGTGAAGGAGAATCCATAGATGATGATTTGAGTGATAAGGAGGCCATCAAGGAAACTGTGGAGGCTTATGACTACAAAAAGGGTTTCTGGTACTTTGACATCATAGAAATTCCAGACCCTGTTATGAGGATGGCCGTGTGCTTGGTCACCAAGCTTAATGATCAAGAAATATGGACAAATAAACAAGGCATAGTTAAATGTATGCCAAAAGATCTCAGAAGGGACCATCTATAACTTGTCTTCCTTTATTGCGGATGAGATCATAAGAAGTTTGCAGGAAGGAGAAAAGATACTATTTGGCAACATTCTCCTCACCATCATCTTCTCAGAGATTGGAGTGCCCAATGGGCCAGAGAAGTTTGTTTGGGAGTATCCAGAAGACAATCCCTCACCCGCGAAAAGGTTCGAGAAATATACTTGTGAAACCATGACGGTCACTCACAAGGCACACCTAGAAAAGTGGTACAAGTGAATGCATGATGCATTTGGGGTAGAGTGGAGGATCCCTGAGCAGTTTCCCACACTCATGGATGGAGAGGCAGAGTTTGTAGTTTATCAACATTTCTGCATTGGCAGGTTTACATTGACAAATGGGACTAAGAGCCCATGGTGCAAGCTACCCTTCTCCTTCACCACACAATACTTCCAAGCAGGGGTCAACCAGTTCAAGGAGGCCAAAAGGATAAGGTTCAACCTTAGTGAGGTAGACCAAGACCATCATGAGCTACTTTGAAAGCTCATATACCCTAAGAAGTGTGCATACATGGAGAAGTATGTCTCCCATGAAGTACAAATGATGAAGCTGATAATGTTGCCGATCATTGAAAGGGCTGTATGTAGGGTATATTTATGCATAAGGCCTAAGTTTGAGAAAGGACCTATCTAGAGAGTGATGTCTCCATTCTAGAAGACCCCATAGGTCAGAAAAAGGCCACACCAAAGAAGAGGGAAAGAGAAGAGGTGCAGGAGAAGAAGGCACCAAGTGTGCAAACCACACAATCGGTGGGCACGCCAGAAGCAATCACTAAGCCTAGCACTTACGCACATAGGAAGAAGTCCCCAGTCAAGGAAAAGACCCTAGAAGAAGAGGTGCCAGAGCATGAAGGACCCCTCACACATGAAGAATCACCAAGGAAGATGTCACCTATTAAGGAGAAAGAGAAGGAAGAATCTCCTATACTGGAATCACCAGTTAGGAAGAAGCAGAAGGTGGCAGAAAAGGAAGACTCAGAGGAAACAGAGAGCCTAGAGGCCTACATTGGTGACAGGGATGATGACGAGCCTGAAGGAGGTCAAGACCATCTAGTATATGATATACATGACTCTAAGGAGGAGGAAGATGAAGAGGAAAATGATGAGGAGGAAGCAGAGGATCAAGGCAAGGGGGTGAGCGAAGAGGTAAGCACCAAAAATTAGGGAACCCCAAGCCTCACCAAGGAACAAGTGGAAAAATCCATGGAGAGAGAAGTGGCGGGGCATCATTAAGGATTTGGTGGAGCAGGAGTTGGAGTGGAGCACAGATGAAATTTTGAAGGAAATAGAAGAAGAAAGCGTTGGGAAAGAATATGGCAGCATGGGTGGGAATCCCAATTTGGCGGTAAGCTTCCCAAAGGCTGCACAAACAGGTGGGAAGGGCATAGTGGTAGCACAAGGGAAAGGAATGGGATACATCAATGATCCAAGCAAGGTGCTACACATGCTTCCAAAGCACCATACCAATGAACAACTCCTGGCTATGACTTCATTTGATGAAGAAGGCACATATCCCCAAACCAGAAAGATGTTATCTTGGGCATTCGAGTCCCACGTGGATGAACCTGAGTTTGAAGTAAGTCAGGGAGTGTTGATGAAGGTGCCAGAGACAAAAAGGAGTAAATCCCTTGGTGAATTATCAACAATTATCAGATGAGCAGGTCTGCAATGCACTCAACAAAGTTTCAGTTGAGATTGAGGCCAGACTATTTGGAAGGAATGATAGAGTGAGATTCCTGGAGGAACAATTGGAGAAGGAAAATAAGGAGCTCATTGAGAAGAGAAAGGACTTGAAGCAAGAAGAGCTTATCAGCATGTAGTTAAGGTGTGAACTGAAAGAGGAGAAAGAAAGGGTGCATGAGATACACAAGAAAATTGAAATGATTACAGGTGTTATTGTTTTAAAGCATCCTGACCTAGTGCCACCCAAGAAAAAATATGAATCAACCTTGCAGTGTCTGGAGGATTTGACCTACATCCTCATGATGGAAAGGTGACCACTTTCCTTATACTGTACAGAAGAAGTGTTGGCATGCCAATAAAAATAAGAAAAGATGAAGGTTGTCGAGATTGTTGCTCAATATACCAAACTCCTTGTAGAGGTAAAGGCCACCGTGCAAGTTGCTGAAGCTGCATATGACAACTGCACTGATAGAGATAGAGTGGAAAGCATCCTGGTCACTACACATGAAATGGAACTCAAGGAGTTTCAAGAAAATAATAAGGGGAATAGGGTAGAAAGAGATAAAATCCTAGGCTGAGGTAGAAAAGAAGTCAGAAGCTATCGAGACCTTGCGAGGCTCGATCAAAATCTGGCTAAAGGAATTATACCCCCAGATCACCCGCAGGATGGATGCACTTGATGACTTGGGAAAAAAATTGGAGGGTATTGTTGAGACAATGAGTGCCAAAGGGGAGGAATTAAGTTTTGAGGAGGTGAGCACCTTAGTCAGAGACCTCTGTCAGCAAGCGTAGAGTGAGGTTGATGCCTAGGAAAAGCTAGAGGTAGAAATAGGGAAGGATTTCCCTCTCCTCCTTCAAAAATAAGCATTGTTCTCTTTCATTTTCCCCATTCTTTCATTCTTTCTCCCAATTCTTCATTCCTTCATTCTTTTTCCCACTATTCAGAGCCCGCCATTCTTTATTCATTGAAGAGAAATGTTTTCGAGGACGGAGAACAACGTAGTGTGGGGTGATGTTGGGCCCTAGAATATTGGCTAAGTACAAGAAGGCACATGGGCGCGTGGGACCTATTTGAAGAAGGGCGTGTGGGTTGAAGGTGCATAGGGAAGGGTTCTAGTAGGGTTTAGCAGAACACATGGCACACGTGCATGTAAGACAAGATGGGTTTTGGGACTTAGCCATATTCAACATTCCAGGTAGCACATGAGGAAAGCATGACCCATCTAGCATGCAGAGTGGATAAGGTGCCAGCCTGACAGCTATATGGTCAAGAATGGAATATTCCATGCATGTGATGGAAGGATCCAGAAAGACATCATTGCAAAGAGTGGAGAGCTCGGATCAAAGGAAGCATGCTCCATTGGAGGACCACATGGACACTTGGCAACCAATCTGTTATCTCAGGAAGGCATGGTGGTGGAGACTAAAGCTATATATAGAGATGCTCGGGTAGAAGAGACAGGGGGAGAGACAGGAGAGAAGAGTGGTGATCATAAGAGATAGGTGAAGCTCTACAAGAATAATGAAGGATCCTTTGGGTTGGGATTAGAGAAATATAGGAGTGATGGCATATTTAGAGGGATGGGTCTGTAACCAGTTTTGTAATGTGGAAAGCATGACTAAGGGTCCTGGTGCATATATGCATTGTTATATTGGTTTGTTATGGCCTTAATGAATGTAATGTGGTTATTGAACTCATTAATATGAATATAAGGTTCTGTTCTAAAGAATATATGTGTTCATGAGCATAAATCCTAGTGCATTTCCTTTGTGTTATGAATCAGTTTGTATTCTGTTAAATACTTCTCTTTTATCTGAATGGATGCATTGATATGATAACTCATCCTAGGCTCTTAGAATGAATGCATGGTTCTTTTCTTTCCTACATCTAAATCTATCATATGATTAAGGATGTATTCTCACAAAACTCATATAAAGGAGGGGCTCAATGCCCATGCATGCCTCGGGTGAGCACCCAACACCCACTGGGTGATAGGCTGGTGCACATGGGATTAGACTATTATTCCCAACTAAAATTAGAAATATTATTACTTAGAATTTAGACATAGATTTTTATGGTCGGGAATGAACATCATAAGATATAATTCCTTTGGTGGCATGGGATAAATCCTACCCTTCAGCTAAAAAATGCCACTCACTGGGTTGCTCATTGAAAGATATCAAAAGTATAAATCTAGCCCTTATGTATCTAAACTAGGTTGGCTTTTGGAGCATGAAGATGTCTAATGGGTTAGAATTCTAAAAGGCTAAGTATTTATATTTTGATCAAGCCTCGTTTTATATCTAATGTTTCTCTTCTACCGATGGGTCCTTCCTTTGGAATGGTATGATACGTAAATGCAGTGATATTTTGTTGAGGGGTGGTAAGTGTTTAATAGGAAATGGTACAAAAAATTAGATTTTAGGAAGATTGGTGGTTAGATGACTCTCCTTTATATTAATAAAGTTTCAACTGGAGAGATGGTGGTTGTTCACTTTCAGATCAGGTACCCACTTGAAGTTTGATTAGAGATTATTGGGATATATCTTATTGGGGTTGGGAACATGGAAAGAATACTAGAATAGAAGAGTGAGGATGAAGAAATTAAGGAAATAATCATGAATATTAAATGTTAATCATAGAGGATTACACATTCCTATACTCTACAGAAATAGGATGAGTTACATATGGTCTTCGACAAAGGATGGTATGTACTTCGTAAAAATTAGGTATGATCTAGCAAGAAATAGCTCCTCCTTCTCAACCTTTTTGGAAAAAAATATGGGATAAGAATCTTACTTCAAAGGTTAATTTTTTCTTTGGCATGTTTTCAAGAACGGAAAATTTTAACTGTTGATAACTTACAGGTGAAAGGAATGATGATCCATAACTGGTGTATCTTGTGTAAAAATGATAGTGAATCTGTTCAAAACAATGTCCTTTTTCTATAAGGGTTATGATTCATGTTATGAAAGTCTTCCAGATTTTTTGGGTCTTTCAGAAGACTATTGCTGACTGGTATGGGAAATGGACAAGTCCTTTTGTTTCTTTAAGTATTTCACAAGGCTTGGAGTTTTGTGTTGAACCTCATTTTTTATGGGGGATTTTTCTTGAAAGGAATGGTCACCAATTTTTAGGGATTGAACATAGAAAAACTCTTTGAGGGTGGGGAGTGGCACATTAGGTGCTCTAGTAAATAATATTTCTATTGTGAAGATTAAAGAGAAAGGTGGATATCCTAGTCATATAGAAGGAGATTATTCAAGCCTTAGGTATTACTACGTATGTAAAACAAGCTCCTTTGTTAAAGGCTATGGTTAGAAAAAGTGATAAATGGGTAATGCCTACTGAAGGATGGATGAAATTGAATTTTGATGGAATGGTTTAGCTTCAGTAGGTGGTAAAAGATGAAGTACCCCTGGTTAGCTTCAGTAGGTGGTATTATTAGAGATGAAGTGGGTGCCCTGGTTTTAGCTTATGTTGAGCCTATTGGAAATAATTATAATAACTATGCTAAGGCTTATGCTCTTTTAATTGGTTTACAATGGGCCAAGTCTTTGCAAATAAAGAAAATTCAGTTGGAGGGAGATTCCTTAGACATTGTTAATGTGATGAAGGGCCTTTCTAAGCATCATATTAATATAGATTCTATTAATAGAGATGTTAAGACTATGTTAGTAAAATTTGATAATATTCAATTTAATCACGTGTTCCGTGAAGCTAATACGTGTGCTGACATGTTAGCCAATATTGGGGTTCGATTTTATAATAGAATGTGGTGGCAGAATGAGGTATATTTTCCCCAAAGTATACAAAAGCTGTGCTTAATGCAGAAAGACAAATTCGGGTGTGAGAAAAGGATATGTGATATCCTGGAAATAATTTCACAATGGGTGGGATTTATTGTGAAAATCATCACAGGGTACGCATTGGTATGGATTAGTTATTTAAAGGTTTGTTTCAAGTTTTATGTTGGTTCTTTCAAGTTTGTTTCAGCTGTTGTTTCGAGATGGGTCGAGCTAGGGTTAGGGTTGAACCTTCTTCGTCGACGAGTTTGGAAAGAGACTCTTTTCTTTGGGATCTTTTTAAGGATGGTGGAATTTTGAATTTTATTCAAAGCTTAAGGGGGTTAGATGAAAATATCTCGAGGGAATTTGCAATGGCTTGGGATAATGGGTTTGTTACTATGAGGGGTGTAAGTTTCCTGGTTTCTGAGGAGTTCATTGGAAGTGTTACAAAGATGGATTATGGGGGTTGTAAAGTGTTTAAGGATAGGACACGACTCCAGGAGGAAGTCCATATTTTTCTTGATAATGATGAGAAAAATTGTTTTATGGAGGATGTGGGCTGAATTTTGTTTCTATATCATGAAGTATATTACTCTAGATGGGAAGTACCGGAAGCTGCATTATCAGCATTTAATGTTTCTGAACCATTTTCATAGAGGTAGGAGGACGAGTATTCCTTTTTACTTGTTTAATTCTCTGCAATTTTTGGTTAAGAGTTTTAAGGAGGAAAAAACAAAGGTCCTTCTTCATCAAGGCTTAATCCTCTTGTTGGTTAAATCGGGTAAGCCAAATTTGCAAACTATGAGGATTGGTATAAGATTGGGGGATGACTGGGAAGATCATATTTCTTTAGCTAATAAGATTAGGCTTAAGAAAATGAAAGAGAGAGTTGTGAAGAGGTGGATGTGGTGACAGCGTTACAAAACCTTGCTAGGGAATGCTGAAGAGTATAAGCCTAAGGAAGGGTTGGTGGAAGGAAACATTGTTTTTAACTTCTTTGCGAGTAAAATTGAAGCTTTGGAGGATACAGTTAGTCAGGTTAAAGCTCATAATCAAAATTTGTTGTGGGGGTTGCAGAGGTTGAATGCCAAGATAAAAATTTTAGAAAACAAGTTAGATACCCTCCAAGGGATGGTTGCAGAGGACAAAGGAAAGAAGAGGCAGCTTGATATCACTAGTTCTGATGAGGAAGAGTTCCAAGTGGATGGTGTCAGTGCTGAGCTCGAGGACTAGGGAAAAGTGTGTTTAAGGCCAGGTTGACTGAACTGTTTTGCTGATTGGTGTTGTGTTTTTTGTTTCTATTTCTAGTTTATGGTCGGGCTCTATTTGAGTCAATCTCTTTTTGTAAAAAGACTCAGTAAAGTAGGTTTTTTGACTGTGTCACACTGTCCTAGATGAGGAATGCGAGCAATATCTATAATTTTGACCTATGAAAACTACAATTATTATTTATTTGTAGACATAATAAACCCTGAAATGGGTGTCTTAAAAGGTAAAGATTATGTCATGAATATTTACATAAATAAATTTATGAGAAAGAATGAATTTTTCTTGACCTAAGAGGGTTTGTGAGCAAAATTGCAAAAAATAACAGAGAGAGAGTTGTGCTAAGATTCAGGTCCTCAAATTTTAAGTGCACATTTGAGTTGCTAGGGGAAAGCTAATGAAAATTTTAAAATTTTCTGGGTTCCTCTAAACTCTTCCAACCCTGGATGGAGCACTGAGAATGGTATTAAGTATGAATTGAAGGGACTTTGGTCAATCTTCTTAAAGAGGTTGATTACATACTTTATCTCTATCTTCATAATGAAGGAGATAAACTTGTTTGAGTATATGTGATAGGGCACAAAAAAGTAAAGAGGCCATTGAATGTAAAAATACCAAATTTCACCTATTTGGGACCTACTACACCAAGAGACTAATGAAAGGTATATGAGAGTAAGCTAGAGTAAAGGTAGTTTTTGAAGGAAATTATTTATTTTACCAAATAAATTGGAATATAATGAACATGAGGAGGTAGGGCATGGAGTTGAGAGAGTATTTTGAGGCTTAAAAGATCAAGATTTAAGATTGAGTTATTCTAATTTTCAAAAGGATCTACAAGACATGGGTTCATATTGAAAATGAATGTTATTGGTTGTGTTCTAACTTGGTGAATGACCAAACTTGTGTTGGATCCTGCATCATTACGTCATCATACTTCACATTCACTTTTTTGAATTGTCAACACCTTTACTTTACTTCATTACTCTCTTTTAAAGCATTCACTTTTCTCTAACTTGAGGACCTTCATGAATCACATCACCTTTTTCTATTATCTCCACTTTTGTGAGATTGAAACCTTCCTGTGTTCATATTAAAATTTCCATGCTAATTGAAAGAAACTAACACCTATTATTTTCAAAGAAAAACTAAATCTAACATTAAAATTATGATTAGAGCTTAATGGAAACAATGAATGTGGGATAAAGTGATATAGTAATATTTAGAAAGTGATAATTATGATTAGAAGAGATTAATTAGATGATTAACAACTCATAGAAGTTATAGGAGGAATTTAATTAATCAACTAGGACTACTTAGTAGACCAGAGTTAACCTTATAGGATGTTTCGAGGATATTTAGGGATAGATTAGTAGCATTTTGAGGGTTTGAGATGGGGATTTAACTAATAAGAAGGCTTATTGATTAAATATATAATTTAAAAGGCTTAACTAATTATCAATGGTTAATTAATTAGTTAAAAAAGGAATTTTAACTAATGAAGCAACACCAATTGGCATCCAAGAAGAGTGTTAAGGATAATCAATTAATGAAATGTCATTAATTGAATGAGATAGAAGGGGTATATTAGCTAATTAGTGGAAAATCACTAATTATAAAAAATGATGGTAAAGAAAATAATTAGTACAATTTTAGTATTAAAATTGCATAGTCAAATTTAGGTGTCTACATTTTCCCCTCTTTGGAGTGAGGTAAGTATGTGTTGAAATAATTATCATTTATTTAAAAGGAATTTTGAAGGAAAAATTAGTAGAATTTGGATGTCCTTAAGTGTCAATGGATGTTGATAGAGGTCAATTTAGCTGAAAATATGAGTGGAAAAGTGTTAGAAGAATATTGTTTTTTCTTTAAAGTCTCTTTCTATTGCTTCAGGAGTTATACAAGAAATATGTTGGTCAGGAAAATGCTAAGGATCATGATTAGAAATGTGAAAAATGTAACCAGCATAAAATTAAGGATGGAAACAGGGTTGTTTCATGGGACTTTTGCATACGATCTACCATCGGTCCTTTAGGTTAAGGACATAGTCATATTACAAAATTGAAAATAACATGAAAAAGCTATAATAATAGACTTGGAGTACTAATCACACTAAAGAATAAAAGCATAATAATTGGCTCTTAAAGTAAAGTCTATTTTGAGGAACAATAACATGTACAAAATTGACATACTAAAGAAAAACAAAGTTCAGGGATAGTTGCACCATGTTTTTATTATTCAAGACTTATCTGAATGAGGTGCCAAATCTTGAGTGAAAGTAAGACTATAAAATGGTTCTGTTAGCTGGGACCTACATTTCAAATTGAATTTTAGGATGTTACATGTAGATGAAAAAGCGTATTGACTATGAAATCTAAGAGACTTGTTTAAAGTTGGAGTACAAAATAAAAAAAGATAGATTTAAATGGAGGTAGAACACTAGATGATTTAATTCATGGAAGTCGGTGGAAGATACAATTTATCATGATTAAAGAAAGATGTTGTATAAATTATTCCTAATAGAATTGTATTAGGATGGTGTGGAAGTAAATGCTTCAAAAACATCTTGGGGTCCTAGGCCAAGGATTTGGATGCATGAAGATTATCAGAATTTTTTTAATTTAAGATGAGGAGTGGACTAGAACTATACCAATTTCTGGTGGGATGGTGAATTGCATAATTATACATTGGATTACATAATTACCATGTATTTTTGTCTAGAGGAAGTTGAGTTTAAGTTATTGTGTGAATGTTGGATTCTTACTTGCATGTGAAGGGCATACCCTTAGTTGTGTCAAGAAATGAAGATGGGATGCCCCCAACGATATTGGAATTTACAAGGTTAAATCACCTAATGCCAACCATTCCTACTATTTTGAAATGTATGATTACTTCTAAAACATGAGCCTCTTTAGATCATGAGTAATCAAATTTGTGTGTTTGATCTCCAAAGAGAGGGAAGGATCTCACCAAGAAATGGCTACAAGGCCATAGCTTAGATCTTCCTTTCTACTCAACAATGGTAGAATGGATGCAAAGATGAAGTAGCTATTCCAAAATAATGGAGAAGGATCTTATCATATGTCTTATATGAAATACTAGCAAAAGTATGGTGTAGGTGTGAGAGGATGTAGGAGGGTCCTTTATATAGCTTTCCATTTGGGAGAAGCTTGAATCCCAATGAATGTGGGATAAAGGATAAAGTATATTTAGACTTGTTAAGCTTGATTAGAGAATTAACAAGTGATTAACAACTCATGGGAGTTGAAGATGATTTAATTAATCAACTAGGATTAATTAATAGGCTAGAATAAGATTTTTAGGCTATTTGGAGGTGATTTAGGAGGAATTTGATATGATTTGAAGCATTTGAAAGAGGGATTTAGCCAATAAAAGGGTTTATTGATTAAATACATTGTTAAAAAGGCTTAATTAACTAATAATAGTTAATTAATTGATTTGAAGAGGATTATAACTAACAAAGTGTCGTTAATTGGTATCTCAGAATGTGATAAAGGCTAGTTAATTAACAAAGTGTCGTTAATTGACCAAAATAGAGGGAAACATTAGTTAATTAGTGGAAAATCACTAATTATAATGGAAATGATAGGAAAGAGGATAGTTAGTACAATTTTAGTAATAAAACTACGTAAGTGATTTTAGGTGTCTACATTTTCCCCTCTTTGGGGTGGCGTAAGTGACACCACTTCAAAGATAGTAGAAAATTATAAACAAGTAAATTTTGAAGAGAAATTAGTAGAATGAAGGATGCCCCCTCGAGTGTCGATGGGGTGATAGAAGAGGTCGATCGACGATTGAAAATATGAAGGAAATAGATAGAAGAAACAAGGTGGGGGAGGGGGGATAAAAATGATCCCTATTGCCCCAGGTGTTTTGGAAGAAAAATTGATAGTGATAAGACATGATAGTGAAGAATATGGAAATAGATTTTACATCCAGCTCGTTCAATAAACAACTTTGTTTCATCACTTTTCTCATATGATCTACATCATCGACTCTAATTAAAATATACACATAGAACAAAAGAGTAAAATAACATGAAAATATATAATAATAACATTTTTTCATTGCTAAAACACTAAATCAATGCAACATACATAACATAATGCAATACGAGAAAGTAAACAAGCTAACCTAACAGGGAAACAAGTACAAACACACATACTCAAACAAACAACATTCAAGACAGTTGCACCAATGTTTTTGTTATCAAGCTTCAGTTCCCAAATGTTTGAGTTAATGAAAAGGGTTAAAAACCCCAAGAAAGGATACATGTGAGGTGAATAAACGGAGGACACAAGGGTCCTATGAAAAATCAATCGTGCACTATGAAACAGTACCAAACAACTCATTGTGCAAGGGAGTACAAACATAGTAAGAAAACCAACTTTGTTAATGGAGGTAGATCCAGATGATTCATGAGTCATTGTGTGAGAACAAGCAAGGACCAAAGAAAGATGTTTTGTAGGATAAATTTTGATGTTTGAGGACAATGCATCTGATAAAAGCTTCAGCTGTGTGCATGCTTTTTACCAATTTTTGAAACAAAAATTTTTTGAATTTTACAATTTTTGGATTTTTGATTTTTTTTACCAATTTTTTGGATTTTTGAAATGAATTTTACCAATGTTTTGGATTTTTTTTTAATGGATTTTTTGAATTTTTAGGGATTTTTTAAAATTTTCTGAAGCTATGTACAAGAAAACAAAGAAACATGGCTGCCCCCCAAATAGATGGGATGTACAAGGGAAGAATGCCAGTATGTGCAAGAAGTGAAGATGCAAAGTTTATAAGGGAATGTAAAAGGAAAAATATCCACATATATACAAGAGGAAGATAATTAGATCAAGGCCAAGATGGATAGGTTCAACGTGATGATGAACTCCAACCAATGAAGAGCTAATAAGGAGTGAGCATGCCCCCAGTGTAAGTTGGCCAAGAAACACATGATAGAAAAGAAGTAGAAGATTGTTTATTGAAAGAAGGGACAAAGTTTCCCTCAAACATGGTAAAAAGGAAATCTTATACACATGGATGTTTTGAACGAAGTAGAAGAACAATGAATGTTATGAAAGGATATGGAAAATGTAGCTAGAAGACTCATGATGAAAAAGTGATTAGCCAAAGGCACAAATCATGAGACAAGATACATACTAAAGAAAGAGTCTGAACAAGGTCTAAACAACACTTGGTAACATACTAATCTTGTTTTCTCATTGAGATCTAGTGTGTGCACATGGAAATTAATTACCTCTTGAAGTGAAGATTTAATAGGAATAAGTGAAGACAAACTAGCCAATGTGTAGGAATGATTTATTTTGAAAGGTGATTTGTGAATGGAGGGTGGAAGGAGAGTCATACATTGCTCCTGCTGCCAGCCAGGCATCCATAGCCCCGATGGAGATGTATTTGATTCTAGTCACAACATTGCTCTACTTTCCAGCCAGGCATCCATAGCCCTGATAGAGATACTGGAAATACCCCAAGAGAGAGTTATATATTAATTTTCTTTTTCTTTTTAAATTTTTTTATTGTTTTTTTCTTTCTGAAAACTTATTTCAGCTCTCTCAATTGTTTTGATAAGGGGTTAAGAACCATTGATGGCTTGATGGAAGGATGTGGAAGTGATTGTGATGATGACATTGGCTAGTGTCAACAAATACACCAAAATTCTTCACAACAAGTTTATTAGATGTAGATAGTGATAGGATCTCTAAGAGGTCAGTCATTCTTTAATTTACCAAGGTGATTAAAGACCAAGGTCAAACAGATACTATAGAGATAAATGTCACAAAATGAGTGTGAATAGACTAACCAAAAGATCATCGAAGGGATGAAAATGGTGGGAGACTTGCAGAGGAATGGAAAGAAAGGGAAGAAAGAACATCCATGTGTATGCAATACCTGATTGCAATGTTTGATCTTTGTACCTTTGATTTTTTTGTAATGTTTTAATGTTTTTCTTTTTTTGTATTTTTTTTTTTTTTTGTATTTTTGGGAAATCAGGACCAACAATGTCACTCTGCGTGATAAGATCCAACAACAATGTTTGTGATTTATTTGATAAGGGAGACTAGGAGTATTTTCTTATCAAGAGTAATATTATCTCCAATCTCAATGATCATAGTGAGATCATATTCGATAAGTGACTGCAACTTATCTTGTAACATGTATTTTTTATGTGAGATCTTGAGTTCCCTATCCATAGGTTTATGCACTTTGCACCATACTTGATGGTTGTGTTGGTGTGCATTCTTGAATCACATTTGATTTTTAACTTTATGGTTGTTTGACTTGTTGGGAGCTTTGGAGCTCTTCAAATGTTTGATCTTAGCTTGATGAAGAAACTGTTTGGGTTTCATATAAGCTAATGTGTGATTTGTCTGATCCCGAGAAGTGGGAGAAGAAAGTGGATGTTTAGGATTGATGATAGGAATGTTAGGGATGATGGTGGGATTGCCACCAATTTTTGATAGAAGGATGATATGATGGATGAAGAGGATATGGTCTAAGAATTGAAGAGGATGTGATACCAGGAGGTGTGAGCCACAGATAGAAGATGAAGGGATACTAGGGTGTGGCCCAAGATGGAAGAAAATGGGCTACCAGGAGGTGAGCCATAGATAGAAGATGAAGGGATACTAGGGTGTGGCCCAAGTATAGAAGATACCAGGAGGTGTCCCCAGGAAGATGAATGGGCTACCTAGAGGTGTCCCATAAATAGAAGATAGGGATACTAGGATGTGGCCCAGTATAGAAGATGAAGGGCTACTAGGACATGGCCCAAGTATAAAAGACAAAGGGATACTAGGAATTGGTCTAAGATAGAGGATAAAGGGCCTCCCAGAGGTGACCCAAAAATAGAAGATGGAGGGATACTAGGAGGTGGCCCACATATAGAAGAAGATGATGGGCTACCAGGAGGTGACCCAAGGAGAGATTGTGATTGAGGAATTGTGATATGTAAAGAATGATTGGGTGATGAGAAGATAGGCCAAGGATCAATGAAAGACCCAAGAATTTCTCCATGTAATGGGGAATGTGAAAATGGAAGAACAAGAAGAGGATCAAGTTTGATGATCTTAGGATCTTCCTCTATTTTTTGAAAAAAGGAATCAACCTCTTCCCCACAATACACAAACACATCGAGGTCTAAAGAGAATCCTTGCTCATAATCCTCTAGAGGAATGTCATCATGTAGCCCCATGAATTCTCTGATCACTTCTTCATTCTGAAAGAAATCGATTAGTATGGGTCATTTTTGGTCAACCATAGTAGGTTGATTGGAAGAAAGAGGTCCAACACGTGTGGAAGATTTAGAAGATGTTTATTGATAGAAGAAGATGACTCAAGAGATGAAGTAGATTTGGATTTAGATGTCTCACAAGTGGAAGAAGATGTGGATTTGGAATAGGTTGGTATTGGTTTTCCTAGAAGATGACATAGTGCAGGTAGACAAAGAGGATCACATAGAAAGTTAGTAGATTGTGACAGGGGTTGACTTGGATGATTTATTAGAGGAATTTTGAGTCACACATGGATCTTCAAAAGAGGAAGAGGTTGTTGAGGTGACTGATAAAGGGGGTCCTATGGAGAAAGGGAGGACTGTGACTCAAGAGTCAAATTAGATGAATGATGGGGAAATTTTTTGGTGACACAAATCCTTAGAGGAGGAAAATGTCATTTAGGAGACTGGTTATTCCTTAGAATAAATTTGATTGGATGAGGCTCAGAGACTGAGGGGAATCTCAATAGATTAGAATAATCAGAGGGGGGAATCAGAATAATAGTTTGGATTAGAAGCATCAGAATCATACCACCTACTATGAGATGAAGGTGGGGAAAGGGGTAGACAAATGGGTTCTCTAGCATGAAGAACCAAATGAGGTTTAGTCATGATGGGCATATTTTGATGTGAATGCCTAAACCTAGGTTCCCTATTGTCATAAGTGTGAGGAACCATGTGATAGTTAGTCATTGTTGGCATTGTTGGGTCCAAATGCCTAGACCTAGATAGTATGATCGAACTCCTTCAAATGGAAGGAAGTTCCATGTCATTCGGGAGCATAACGAAACCAACTAGACATTTTGTAAATATGGGGATGCTCATGTGATTTTCCAAAGGGAATCTAAGGAAAATAAACATCATGATGACACAATTTTGACAAATCAGAAAGGTTTGCAAAAACAAGTTACAAGTGTAAATGTCAAAATGGTTGATCAAAATTTAGCAACATAATAAATACAAAGGAAACATTTCCAATGTTCAAATTGTTTCAAAATTTCTTGATAGGAAATGTTTTTTCTAAGGTTTGAAAAATGTGTACAAGGACTACAATGAACCTAGGAAAAATCAAGCAGCGTGATAACTGCAAATGTCACAAAGAATGTCAAATAACTAGTGGAAAATAATCCAAAGAATCAAGGCAATATGAATCAAGGATACCAAAGAATAAAGAATGACTCAAATATAGGGTACCATATAACAAGAAGTATCTAGGATGAAACAATCAAGTACAAGACTATGATCCAATCACAAGAATAACTACTCCCTACGTTCTCAAAGATAGGTTTGGTGTAAATAATGACAACACAATATCAACACTTAGGTCAAGTTTAGAATAAACAAGACCTAAATACTAAGAAGGTGTTGATGTGATCTCCAAAAAAGGTATACTAAAACAAGTTTAGATACAAACAAAGTCCAAGTCTTTGAAAATGGAGGCTACAAATGCGAGTAGCACAACAACACTATTTGGACACATTAATCAAGCTTTGTAGAAAAAGTAAGATTTTAGTATCAAAATGATGTTACCACAATGTGAGCAACATAATGATGACACTTTCCAAAACTCAAGGAAATGTTGGGATCAAAACTAAGTCTAAGTATATCAAGAAGTTGTTATTTATGTGAGCAACATAACAATACAACTTAGAGACTTAGATCAAGTTTCACAAAGGAAACAAGATGTAAGTATCAAAATTGTATTGATATAATGTGAGCAACGTAACAACTCAAAGGAAGTCAATGATGAGACAACCTAGCTACAATGATAACAAGTCTCAATATGGATGTGAGACAAATGGCTACTAAACATGAAGATGTACCATTCACACTTTCAACACTCACATTTGGCATTGCAACCTAGTCATGTGAGTAGAATACAAAAGTGGTGGACATGATTATTTTTGGTAGTACTACGTATGTATGCTTTCTTTTGTCCCAAATGGGAAACAAGAAAACAAAGGAGTAGACCAAGTGGTGATGAAAAATACTTAGCCTAACTTTGGCAGAGTTTCACCTTGTCTTAGGACAAGGTAGAAACTAGGACAAAGTAATGCCTTGTAAATTTCATGATGAATAACACTAGGCTCAAACTTCAATGGACTCTCCCCTTGTTCGAATAACAAGGTTTTGACTCCAAAAAAGTTAGTTATTTGTGAGAGCTCTTTAGAACATGATGGATAAAGTCAAGTTGGCCCCAATGCCAAATGGTTTCCTAGATCCCTAGGTGTCACAAACTGTTCACAAACTCACCAATTATTTCCTAAAGGAGGTACACATTTCTAGAATTAAATTCTAGATAATAGACCATTACCCCACAATCAAATTAATGAACAGGGCCCCATATGGGAAACATGAAGCTTTTCTCACAAAGGTTTTCAACTAGTCAAGTGGGTAGCGGGGCACTTCCCATTTCATCCACCAGTTCTCTCAAGGTGTGGACTACTTTGGGGTTCCTAGGGTAATCCTCATAATGAGTTTTATGGCTTATGCCAAGATACTTCCCCCAGTTTAAAGTGGACGAGTTGTAACTCTTAACCAAAACCTACAAATACAGTGTGTTGAATAAAGTGGTGTGTTTTTACCTTTGATCTTAATGAGGTTTAGTACACCATTGGAAACCTACAACACACATGTAGTTAGAGTTTGTTTAGATCCCAAGTCTTTGACAAGCGTTAGGTCCTGCACACAAAATATTTAGTAGTTTCCAATAGAAAGTGAACCAAAGTTGCTTTTGATTCTCAAGATCATCCAAGGACGTAAGAGAAGAGCATACACAATAATTTGATTCAACTAGATAAATGCAAAGGAAAAATTGAATCAAATGAACCATAAACAATGCTTGATAAATTGTTCATTCCCTTAAGCAAAAAATGAAAGATTAAGTTTCCAATTAACCAAATGTTAGAAAAATGAAAACTAAAGTTGCTTTTGATTCTCAAGATCACCCTAAGGTGCAAGAGAAGAGCATACACAAACTTTAGTCTAACTTAAGTAAAGCATGGAAACATGATTCTCATTAAAGCTTAACAACATGTTAGAAATCTGATTTGTAAAATGTTAAAACCTATAGAAAATAGTTAGGAAAACCTGTAAAAAAATAGAAACACAAAATCAGAATCTAGAAACCTCAAAAACCAGAGCCAAAATTCAACACAGAAAAGTGCTAGCAGAAGAGCAAGCCTGTGTAGCATTTTTAGTAGCACAAGCATTGAAAGCAGTAGTGCAAGGATAGAGCCATGTAGCACAAGGGTAAACTCACACTAGACAAGGATCCTAAAGTCATGTGGGTCTGAGAGAAAAAAACATAGAAAGTGTTTCGCTAGCATAGGAAGAGGAGCAATAGTAGCAAGCCAGTAAGCAGTAGCAAGCCTATAGTGCAAATAGCGCATGCCATACACAAAGGGAAAAAATTTAGTTATGTCAAAAACATAGGCTCAGAAGTAGCACAGCCTAGTGAAGCCTAAGCAACAAGCTTAAGAGTGTAGCACACATGAGTTTTGCAGTAGTGCAAGCCTTTCAAAGTAGTAGCACAAGGGTATTTCTCGCTAGTGCAAGGCACCTGTGTCATATCAAAACATGGGGTTTGACAAGAAAAAATGTCAAAAAACTCAAAAATTTTTCAATTTGATCAAATTTGGCATCTCCTCACCTCCTTTATTCCTGTAAAGAGAAAAAAAACAAGGAAAACTCAACTAATCTAGTTAAGAAACACCATATTTATCTAAAATATGCTAAAATGAGGGTTAGTAACCAAAATTTGAAACTAATCTAAAAATATTGAAAATGAATGCAAAGGACAATGGAGTATGTCCCACCGGGCATGCCAAATGTGTTCATGTTAAAATTTACTATGCTAATTGAAAGAAACTAACACCTAGTAGTCTCAAAGAAAAGCTAAATCTACTATTAACATTATGATTAGAGCTTAAAGGAAACTAGCTATTTTGCATAAACATGAATTAAATCACCTAATGCTAACCATTCCTACTCTATTAATATACGACTACACTAAAACATGAGCCTGTTTAGATCATGAGTAATCAAATTTGTGTTTTATCTCCAAATATAGGGAAGGATCTCACCAATAAATCGCTACAAGGCCATGCTTAGATATTTCTTTCTACTCAAGCAATGGTAGAATGGATGCAAAGATGAAGTAAGCTATTCCAAATCAATGGAGAAGGATCTTATCATATGCTTATATGAATACTAGAAAAAGTATGGTGTAAGGTGTGAAGGATGTAGGAGCTTGGTCCTTTATATAGCTTTCCATTTGGGAGAAGCTTGAATCCCAATGAATGTGGGATAAAGGATAAAGTAGATTTAGACTTGTTAAGCTTGATTAGAGGAATTAACAAGTGATTAACAACTCATGGGAGTTGGAGATGATTTAATTAATCAACTAGGATTAATTAATAGGCTAGAATAAGCTTTTTAGGCTATTTGGAGGTGATTTAGGAGGAATTTGATATGATTTGAAGCATTTGAAAGAGGGATTTAGCCAATAAAAGGGTTTATTGATTAAATACATTGTTAAAAAGGCTTAATTAACTAATAATAGTTAATTAATTGATTTGAAGAGGATTATAACTAACAAAGTGTCGTTAATTGGCATCCAGAATGTGATAAAGGCTAGTTAATTAATTTCTTGTGATGAAATTCAATTTTAGATTCTTTAAGTGTTGTCATTTCTTTCTTGTGTATCCTCTTTTAACACACTTTTGTTAAGAGTTGGCATCCTTCATCGTCTTCCAAAGTCTCCTATTTTAAACATCCATCTTGCTAAAAATCAATCAAACTCATCACATTTCCTAAGGTATCTTCCCTTAACAATCCTTTTTTTTAAGATTTTGTCATCTTTCATTGTCTTCTCTAAGTCTCCTCTTGTAGCACTCATTTTTTTGCAAGTTGAGAAAAATAACTTCTTTTGCCTCTTCCTTCTTCACATTCAATTTGTAAAGTGTTGCAAAGCCTTTCAAACCTCTTCATATTTCTAAGAACTCATTTTTTCTAAGAGTCCTCTAAACTAACATTTCAATCCATTCTTCTACCTTAACACTATTAATTTTGTTAAGTGCTGTGAATTCACCCTTTCCTTCCTCTTAACACTCATCTTGTTAAGAGTTAACCTTTTCACACCTTTTGGTATCTCTTCACACTCGTGTTGTTAAGATTTGATTACTAACCTTGTTATGTCTCTTTTATTTTTAAATAGTAGAGCACATCAAACCCATTTTAGTCATTTTTCTCTTAATTCTAATTTTGTTAAGAGTCAGGAAATCAACTAAAACTTTTTACCTATTCCATCTTAGCATTCACTTTATTAATGGTTGAGTTCTTAGATCTTTCAATACCCTCTTCCATCTTAGCATTCACTTTTCTAAGGGTCAATCTTTCTATCACACCACTTCTAGTTCCTCCCCTCTTTCAAAAATGGTGGGAACACAATATCGACGATTATAGTCCCTTTCTATGGAATGAAGAAATCCTTTCATCTTAGTTTTGATGAAGAGGATGAAGACCAAATTGAAAATTTATTTCTATAGATAATCCACTTTATGACAAAGAACCAAAGACCAATTTTAATTTCTCCATCTCCTTGCAATGGGAGCAAGAATTTCCTCCAGAACTTGATGAGGATTATTCAAAACCTTACTCAGGACAACCTAAATCCCCTAAGGATCCATACCACTCCAAATAAAATAAAAACAATGGATATGGACCAAGAAAAATAAAGGATAAATCTAGTGCTTCATCTCCCAATCCCAACCAAGCCTTGCTTGATCAAATAAATGCTGATGGTGAAAAAATTGGCTCTCATATCCTCTAAAGTCACTAAAATGATACCAAAGGTATTAAACACATTAAGAAAAGTGATGATCCATCTTCAAAACTCATATTTGAGATTGATAAAGAACAATAATCAATATGAATGGTAGCTCATCATTTATCCCACAAACCAATTCACCATTTGTGTCAAAAGTGAAAAATGATGAAAGACACTATTTCAGGTATGCAAAAAATTGCAAACAATTCAACTTTGATTAATTGTGTCCATACCCTTTTGACATGGACATATTACACATACCCTTCCCAAAACTCTTTTGAGACGCCCAAATTTGATAAATATAAGGGCAAAACCGATCCTAGAGATCATGTTAAGGAATTCTTCATGGCATGCCAAGAAGTGGCTTACAACGATATCTTTCTTATTACCTCTTTCCTAAAAGTCTAGGAGGACAAGCTTTGGATTGGTTCTTGCACCTTCCAAAGGGATCTATCTTTACCTTCACAGAACTCTTTGAGAAGTTCATCAAACACTTTTCTTTCAACCTAGACTCCAAAGTCACCATGATGGATTTGTGCAAATGCCAAAAAATAACCAAATCGAAATCTTTTCACACAATTTTACAATGATGGTGAGGAATTGCTAGCAATTCATATGATTCTATCCATGTTCAATCCAAGTGAAAATAAAATGGTTAGCATATTCATCACCAAACCTTAATGGTGAGTTGTCCTTTCACATGCAGATGCACTGCCTCACATATTTTTGAGGAAGTTATCAAAAAGGGAACTCAATAAAAAATCCCTCATTTTAAAGGCTTGATCCAGTCTCATTCTAAGAAAATGGGAATACTCACAATAATAAAAACAACACTAGCACTTCTCATGATAAATATAAGTAAGTTAACCACAATTGTAATGTTGTCAATGATGGTGTCGTTGGATAATCATAATGTGCACAACTTATAAAACAACCAATCAAACTAGATGAAGTTTAAACCCATCTGTAAACATTCCAAGAAAGAAACCTCCTCCTTGTGACTAAAAATGATGACAATATATGTCTTTGGGAGAGTCTCTTTCAATTGTCTTACAATAACTAACAAATGTTCGATATGGTCACTTATCCTATCATGCAACCCTTCCCTGAAGGATAACCTAAGAAAGATTGGTATCGACCTAACACATATTGTGATTTTCATTGCATTGATGGTCATCAAATAAAAATGTAATAAAATTCATAATTACATCTAAGACCTCATTGACAATGGAAACATAGTGGTCGAAGACCTAACCACCAACCATAATACAAAGGGCAAACCTCAAAATATTTTAAACATGGTGAATCCTTGAACAACATTGATTATGAACTCCATCATATCTTGTATCATAGACACTACTCCGTACACATCAGTTGAACATGAGTTTACACCCCTTGGAGAGAGTATCTCTAGTGTGTTTCAAAACAATTATAAAAGGCTAACATGATCGAATATCCAACTACAAGACCCTTTTATAATGGGGAACCCAAGTGACCTACGTGGTATAATGCATCATAATATTGTGAATGTCACCACATTTCAGTACATTATAATAATAATTGTAAACATCTTTGTCATTATGTTCAAGACCCTATTGATGAAATATCTATCTCTCTAGAGCTCGAGGGAAAAGATCTCACAAACTATGACATGTAAAATTTCACAAATTCAAATGAAGAGTTGAACTATTGTCCCCACTTTTGTACATAATAACACTCAATGATTTCATGATGAACGATCAAGTATCTCTCCCTCAAAACTCATCTTCTCAGTATTTTCCTTAATTCATCCAAACAGACACTAAATTTGTTTTAGACAACAACCTTCCAACATGAAATGAGATATTAACCTTGCTTCAATACTCTCTTCTAACATTTTATATAACTATAGACTCTGTAGAAGAGGGTCCATCATCAATAACTATTGAAGTTTGATTCCATTCTTTCACTTCTAGCTCTTATGCCTAACATCTCAAGTCTTGTTTATTGAAACACAACCACAACAAGAGTGGACACTTGTAACAATGTAGCCTTATGTGTCAATATTATCTCAAACATAAAATCTTGTACGTATCTCATCAACGATGATTCCTACTTGTCAAGAAATTTACATGCATACACTCTATGAGGTATATATACCCAGGAATATCCGTATACAACCTTTTCAAGATTTAATTGAAAATATTTCATCAAATCAATCACCCCTAGCCTCAAAGGAGCAACATTGAATATTTTATCTCTACAACCTATAAGGAACCTTGGATATACATCTAGAGATAAATACTTATTTCCTCACACTCTTCCATTCACACATGAATATGAATCTCAAAATATTTTCTTCCTCGACAATCCTCCTCTAACATGACATATATCTTTTGATCTCATCAATATTTATAAAATCACACATCCTTGGACTTAGAACCCAAATTCCCAAGTCTCGTACTTCAGGACCTCTTCTATTTTGATTCCCTCCTTTTACTTTGACCTTATCCTCCCAAGACTAGTAAGTTTGACTTATCGAATCTTTATATTTCCTCCTTTGACTTGATCTTGTCCACCCAAGTATCATATTTCAGGACTTATCGAATCTTTCAATTCTCTCCATTGAATTGGATCTTGCCCACCCAATTCTCATATTTTATGACCATTCAAATGTAATAAACTTGGATCTTTTTATTAATCCATTTCAAACCCTCAAAATTTCATCCATTAAAAAGTATCAAAGGAGAATAAATCTACACACTAAACAATTCCTTAAAGAATTATATGTAAATCAGAAGCAGAAAAGTGAGTACAAATAACTATTGGGGGAATTCCATCTATTGAAAGATATCTTAATCATACCATTATCATATCTTCACATTCTTCACCTATTATGACATGGTTAAACTTGTTCCTACTAGGCATTACTTGTCTCATCCCTGTTATGGTTTCTACCATTTGAGATATTTTTACGTATGGTTTTGTCTCGAATATTACTAATGGAAAATCATATTGTAAAATAAGCTCTCTCTTTAACAAAAAGCTATAAATTCTTTACGTAGACCTTTTTTAATCATCCATCACAATCTACAGTGTTTAACCCTTGTGTGTTAATAGTCACATGAGGTTGAGACTTGGTGGGAAATGTTTCTTCCCTTAGCAAGCACACTATTGACATAGAAGGAAAATCAATCTAAAATAATTTAAAACTGTAAAATCATTACACCTTTAATCCTTCATAGTATTTGGTTATAATCCCATACTATCTCACTAGTAGTATGAGGATGAGAATGGAGGACTGGGAAATTTCCTCACTCACCTATAGATCTTGATTTGCATTATGTTTTGAGCCCTTGTCTTTTATTTGTGATATGGGGAAACATGGACCTTTTGGTCCCTTTCAATAAAATAATAATAATAATTAACCAATAAAACTCTTATAAATCTAAATCAAAATTTCATAATCAAAAATATCCTAAATTTTTTCTTATGTTAAAGAAAGAAAACAATTCCTGTAACCAGATCTTGTCAATCATTAGGCCAACAATGGATATAATTCGAGCCAAAACCATATAAAGTGGAATCATCTTGGAATATTCTTTCATTTCGGCAATCTTGACTGGAGATGAGTTACATAGGTCTTGTTTTTCACAACCACAATTGCATGGAGATCATTATTACATGTGTCTTGGCATCCATCATCTACACTTTTGTATTACTATTCAATTTAGTGACCTTGTTATCATGCATCCTTCTTGGTTGTGGTTTGTGGAATAAGCCCTCGCATATTCCTATTTTATTGGAGCCATGAACAAAGTTGAAACACCCTAACATTTTAAAATATACATTTATTCTAATGGAAGGGTAAAAGAACAATAAAATGTCCCACATTTAGGTATGTTTTTACCATTATAAACATGAATGTTTCTCATTTCATTGATTTTCTAAAGGTAATAGCCACAAAACCGTACACATTCATGAAACATCCACAAACTAATGAACCCAGTATCTTGTGTTTCAGTTTTATCAACTAAATCATGTAATTTTTTTTTTAATTGCAATAAAAAATGGTCTTTTTTTAAATTTTATTCATACGTTGTTTCTTAACTATAAAAGAGGAATGATTCTCCCAACTCTCGAGTGGTTCAATTTATAAAATCAAAATTTATTTTTTCACCGTGAAAAATTAGATATAAATGTAAAAAAAGATTTTGAATTTTGACATGATTCAAATTTTCATATTTTTTTAAATTAATTATTTAGTAAAAATATTTTCAAAAAATGGCGTACATAATGTTTATGTATGATTAACTTTTAAATGTATTTCTATCAAACATTGATTTATTTCTTTCACAGGCACGAAGAAGACTTCAATTTTAAATAGTTTATGTTTATTTTTTTCAATGCTTATTCATTTGAATATTTTGCTATTTTTCAAATTCATGTTGATTGTGTATGATTGATTGTCCTAAAATACCATGTGTTAGCATCTAATAGTAAAAAAATAAAGTGAATCATTAAAAAAATGAAAATTATATTTTTATAAAGCTAATTAAAATTCTATATTTTTGTTATCACCTTTGTAATTTTATTCATCTTCACTTAACCCTAATTACATGGCACCTAAGTTTTCACATTTTGGCATTGGTGATTATCCCTCCATCTTACTAGTTTTGGCACCCAAATGTGCCACATATTTTATGCCTACATTTGTCTATCAGGGGGTTCACGCCCTTGAATTTACACCAAATCTTTCACGTGAACCCACCCTTACCTGAAACCCCCTAAAAACCTTAAGTCTGCCTACCCAAAACTAAATCCAAGTGTTAATCAAAAATATCTAATATAACTTATGTCTACAAAAATTATTTGAACCTTCAAAGGGTTCATTATAAAATGGAGTGTTAACACAAACCCTATTCGTGTGAACCACTTTCTTTGGCCTACGTGGTAGTTTCGACAAAGGGGGTACATATTTCACATGAATACACACTTCTTACCCTCAATTTCTGATTGCCCAACCTCTTAATCAATTTTTGGGACATGAAGTGGGACACAAAATTATGCACATTTGACCCGGAATGAAATGTTTACAATTGTTTACACCTATGTTTAAGCAGTCATTTACCAAGTTTTAAAAATACCAAATACATGACAAATATATGTTCAAGAGTGCATTCATAATTTTAAAAAAAAATCAAATATGTTTCACAAAATACAAAAACAATATTAAATTTTTTAAAAATTCAAAAACTATATAAAACTATCAAAATCAAAACTATTTAGATAATATTTGACCAACTTTCAACAACTGGATGTACATAGTTCATCAATTTCACCATTTGGTGGCGCTTCTCATGATGATTCTAGATCATATTTCTATAATCATTTTATTTCCCATGGTGTATATCTATGTGTGAGGAAAGAAATTTTTACCAATTTCACAATATAAACTTTCTTTGGGGCACACTTGGATTTCACATTTTAATCCAATATAGATCAAAATTCAATGGTGATCCAACAAGATTAAGTTTAGGAGTATCTAAGCATCACTCTCTTTAGATCTTGATCAAATCCTCTTGCATTCTAAGCTATCATTTGGGGGAATTAATATTTTTTTAATTCTTCAATATGGAACACATTCATAGTGTCATTAGAAGTCATTGTATTGCAAATTATGTTGTATTGTTGTGGTTTTTCAACATTGTGACGATGCTTTTATTTCTTATCAGTTTGTTATTATGTTGTACTGTGTTTACCTTTACTTTAGACCAATTGTAGAAAATTTATTTTCATCTTAGTTCACATATATCTTTGGTGTGGTTCCTTCTTGTTCATATTGGGTTTGTTTCCAATGCTTGTTTTGTGTCTTTTTGTTGCTTGTACATGTTGTGTTTTCTTCCTAGTTTATTAAATAAGTCATGGAGTGTTTTATTTTTTATATATATTTAGGTTGTTTTACATTTATTTTCATTTGTATTTAAATTTTTTCAACCACTTGCAAAAATCCAAAAAATATATATATTTCAAAAATTTCAAAAAAATAAAAAATAATAATAACAAAATTCCAACAAACATTCACTTATCACATAAATCCTACAATTGGGAAACCCTTGAAGTGGATCTTTCAACATTTCAACACAATCTTGATAAATTCATACATTTATCTACTACCCTAGTGATCGTTCCAATCTTAAGACTATCAATACACTTTCTACCTTTGCATATTACTTTCTTCTTGGGGAAAGTCACAAAATTATTTTTCCTTCATGATATAACTTTGCACTCACATACTTTGTAAAATGGATACCACAAGAGTATCATTCAAGATTATCTAGGTTACTCATATCTTCTTGTTTGATCCTATTCCCAATTTTCCATTAATTTTAAGGTTTACAAAAAAATTTAATATGCTATTAATCATCATTGTGGCACGCATTAGGGGAATAGTTTATTGTCTTCATTTTTGAATTTGTGTTGCATTTTGTTATGTTTAATTTTTCTACCAATTGCAAGTAGTGTGGTAACATATTGGTTCCTTTTTAACCCTGATGCCTACACTTACTGTGTATATTGTTTTTTTTTCCCTTTTTATATTTTTTTTGTGTGTATGTTTTTTTACACACATCTAGGTTACCCATATTCATTATTTCATAATCATGGTGAAAAATCTCTTGTGCAACAGTAAAAATAAGGTTTCTATAAAATTTTATTCTCCAAATGATGCTCATGCTACGAGCATAGTCCTTCATATCCTTGTTCAAATCCCTTGTCTTCTTCCTATCAAATGGATGCCTAGCACTTTTTTGTGTCACCCACCCACTTGAGGGGGAATTCCCTCACCATCCTTTTTATTGTGGCATCCAAATGCTTCACTATCTTCTCATCTACATACACCTACTATCTTTAAAATTTTATTACTTCATAATAACACTTTAAAGAGGGGAAAATGTAGACACCCTAAATTCACAAACTTGTATTCCATCTTACATCCTAGTTCATCTCCCTTTATGATTGATTGATCCAATTAATTAATCATGAACTTTCACCTTTTAGGATTAACTAAATTAATCTCTAACACCTTTAGCTATATTAATTTTCATTTATTAAATACATGATTAAATAGTTATCTTACACAGTGTAACTAATAAAATTATTTACTTAATTAGGAAAATACACCTATTTTCATAGTCAAATATGACTTCACTTAACCTAGTTGAATCCACTTGGACTCCACTTCACCCCTTCTAGTCAAATCCACTTCACCGGTCTAGTCAACTTAGGCTCTAGAATCTTAGAAAGGTAGGGGAAATTAAATTACATGCACAACCACCTTTCTGGATGCAACTTCTGCCAATTAAATCCATTTATTGCCCGTCAATGACATTTATCTTATTGGAATCATTCTAAATTCCCTCAAATGTTATTTTTAGCATGTGTAGTCAACCAATTTTCAACCAACTCAGACCACTACTCAGCCTCTATAAAATAACATGCCTATCCCTGTACAAATCCTCTTGGATTGTTGTAAGAAAACTCTGTCAAATTTTGCTCTCCAATATCTATGCATATTGGAAGCCATTTCTTATTTGTGTTGTAGAAATTTACATACCACATTTTAGAGGTCATTCAAGAGCAAAACAAATGCATAATATACAAGGTTACACGAGTTTAAATGATTTGTACAACCTTATTTGAGGTTTGCAAGGAAGAGCTGCAGGAAGGTTTGTACAGTAGTTGCATTTTATTTGTCTTCTATTTCAGTGATTTTTTCATCTGGTTACACATGTCTAGAGATCTACCACACATTTTTTCCTGATAATACATCATCTTCACATGTGGAGAGGCATTTACAGGGTGAAGGAAAAGGTCAGTATATTAGGTTATGGATAGCTGACATGTGGCGAAGTTAATATCTTGTCATGTAAATTTCACTGGTTTATTTATGGTTATTCATTAAGCTATGAATGTGTCATCCTTAGTTAAGATTGCATAATATACCAGTTTCGGTATATGTTTGTTATTAGATTACATAGTCTATGATCATCATATTGAGCACTTGATTCTTATTTAAGTTGAATGTTGGAGGTTTCACTCTTTTAGTGTTTCATGTTTAGGGTTTTAAGGTTAAAGTTACAAACAATGTAATCATTTCTCTAGTAGTTGGGGAGGAATTTGGTGATATGTAGTCCACTTATATTGGGATCTAAGTCACTATTTACCAAAACGTAATTATACCTTACAAAATATCTAATATATGAGTCCTTAATACTAAAACTAAATTCATCAGCACTCTAAATTAATGTCTTCACTAGTTCTGTGAGGAAATAATAGAGTTGCAATAGAAATAAAAAATACTCATACCGTCAATCGTGGCTAGATCATGATTGAATTAGGTCTATAATGGAGAAACTTAGGGTAATTAGGTATTTTGATGCTTTGTTACAACAAATCATGCAAATAATTAAATCTGAGACTAATAATTAAAAAAAAAATTGCTAGTCTATAACCTATGTAAATACTTGAATGAATGATTCCAAGGACATGTACTACTCATGGTTTAAAAGTGAAGACAGGGTAAAACATTAATATGGATACAAAATAAGATTTAGACCCATATTTTCTTACAAAAGGTGAAGAGGTTGTGATGCTTAATAGCCAATGTACAAGGACTCAACATGGAACTTGTATATGGGTTAAAAATCATAAGATGTATTGGCGTTATGTGTTCGAATGGGTTCATGGGTGTCATGTTTATTTTCACTCATGGAATAGTCTTATCTTGGATGTGATGACAAAGAAGCATATGGATTGAACAAATGGGAATCTCATGTCAAACTATTTTTTTTTGCATATAATAAATGGAATCGAGTTGTAGAGTTCATCTAGGTGTAAACTACTATTCTCCAGGTCCCATTCTCACTCCCCCGCTATCTTCCCTTTCAGTGGGGGTCTTTCCTCTCCTCCTGAGGTTAAGGATTCCATGTAAAAGGCACTAGAGTTGAACCTGGATTGCAAGGTAACTATTTCATAGTTACTGCCCTTCTTGGTAAAAATGCTAAGGATACTGGAAAAGTGAACCCTGGTTACCCCCTAAGCTTGGCGAGGGTGAATTGACTACTCTTAGTCTTATACCTTTTAGTAAAACTTCTACTGGGCATTTTAAAGGAAATGTTTCTATCATCCATGCTGAGCTAGACCTTACAGTATGTGACATGGATCAAAAATAAGAAAAGATCAGAATAGGACATTCTGAAAAGCATTGAAGTGAGACAAGGTCAATAGATGGTTACAATTCATATGTCATAGAGGGAAGTAACATAGACACAAATTACAAGGAAGATATTTCCAAGAGGCTCTTCTTATTAGAGAAGGATATGGGGGGCCATTCTAAAATGACCAATAGATGAAGACAGAAGTCTCCTTGTGTCAAGCTATCGAGAGGAATTTCTCTCCCTTCAGGAGTTAACCCTGAGCTTTGTACTAAGTAAGAGGATTTTCCCCTCTTCAGAGGGGGAAGAAGAAAGGATGAATGGTAAGGGATCCTAGACATAGTTCAAGACTTGATACCTAATGAGATATTTAGAACTTAACCCAAATAATCCATCATAAGGACCATGGTATTGCACAAACATATGAAGGAGTGTCTGTCATGAGGAAAGCCTATAAGTAGTTTGTAGAATCTAGTAGAAGATGATAGTCCCCTTCTTCTGGGGTATGTTTTTACGTCTTGGTTGGGGTGTTTCTGTTGCATATTGGCTAATTTTTTATTTTTTTCTTATGGGATGTACTATTGAATATGGGTTTTAGACCCCTTTCATTCTTGGGTAGAGTCCCAATAAAAAAGATTTTTTTTTTAATTTTGTTCTTGTGGGATGTACTACTGAATATGGGTTTTAGACCCCTTTCGTTCTTGGGTAGAGTCCCGATAAAAAAACTCCACTTTACCCTTATCTAAAAAAATTGAGTTCATATATTTGTAGTTTGTTTTAGAATCAAATTATAAGGTATGTCACAGGTTATGCATGCTAGGATGCTATGTTGATAAATTAACTTGGGCATGTCTATTTTTTGTATAGTAAGTAGTTGATAATTTCACATGGTTCTGTGTGCATTTCAATTTTATAGTGTTACAATAAGACATGTTTTATTATTTTGAATTGAGACAAGCCTTTGTACATGAAGAATATGTGTAGAGAGATTTGATAATCATGGGTGTGTTGAACCAAGACATACTCTCAAACATGTTGAAACCATAACTTGTAAGTCTCTTGATGCTATAAGCTGTATGGTTTATGCAAGAAAGGACACATCATGATACTGCAAGGATAAATATGAACCCATGAAGTCATTGGCATTCCAAATAATTTATTTTTGAAATATCTCATTCTATGGAACACAAATCTCTTTGATGACACTAAGAGAGGAATAATTGAAGTGGTACATTGGGATCATAGGTGATTAGCTAAATCATTCCTGAACCCCAACCATGGGTCATTAGATAACCTATAAGAATGTTGATATGGTTCTGGGTTGTGATGTAGACCTCAGTGCACAGGTGCCTAATGTCAGATCTACTTCTTAGAGGCCATTAAACTACCTGTAGTAAATACATGTGGAATGTAACATATGAATGAACACAACTAGTTGTACAACATTAACCTCTATTAACCATGATACATAGATATTGTGCTCTTAGTTAATAATAGGAATAACACACACATACAATTTTCCAATGATACAATTTGAGTAGACCATACTCAACTTATTTATTTATTAATGTACTCTAAGCTTTAAGGTTGCATTGCAACTTTATGAAGATCTTAGGGAGTCTTGAGTGCCTTTTGTGACTAGTAGTTTGCAATCCATCTACTTATAGGGTTATGAAATAAGGATTTATTTATATAGGCATGCAAACCACCCAATACTACATAAGCTTAGTTACTAAATTCCTAAAATTATGGAATTTTATGAAGTTAAGACCTATAAATGATATTGCATCAAAAATAGAGTTGGAAAATGAGTTGGTTCATGACCATATAGGTCATCTAAAACCATGTAATTATTACTACCTAACATTACGCGTCTAGTTTTATGTAGGGATAAGTTGAGTATAATATGATTATCTAAGTCCTGGAAACTATAGCATTGGTGACACCTGGTATTGGCCCTTTTGATTTCTTAGAATTTGGCTCTAATTACATCTCTTATATGAGATTTTCATCTTTTTGGTCAAGTCACAAGGATATTTGTCTATCTGAGTGAGAAGGATTTTAGTTTTTTTGTTAGCCAAGAAGAACAATTACCATAACTAGTGCCAAATACAGTAAATGCCCAAATTTGCGTGTTTATGTTTACCCCCATTTAAGTATGAACTGAAAATCTATCTTTTTCAAAGTTTTTAGATACCTTTTTGGTTAGATTTGGTTTTGGGTCTTTTCTTATATTATTTTTTGTCAAGATGCGTTGGTGTTGGCATATTCTGTAATGAAATTAATTAATAGATATGAATATGAAAAACAATAGAACATGAAAGAACTATTAGGAAATTACTATGTTCTAGTGTGAATATTAGTAATATTATTATATTAAAGTTATTTAGTGTGTGTATATAATGAGTTATAGTTACAACTCATATTAGTTTGTAATATATTATGAGTTGTCACAACAACTCATAATATTAGAATAGATTAATATTGATGTGGGATATAATCTCACGTAGCTATTTTTGAGAGTGTGATATGTTGGGGGATAAAGGGAGATTGTCGAGATAAGACTTGAATCCTTTATAAGATCAAGTAATTGTATTTATATCCATCTCACACATGAATAAAATAATAAGAGTTTCTTTCTAATCGAATTTGTACTCTACAATTTTTGTTTCCTCTCTCTTTAATTATTTTATGTAAGTCTTGTTAATTCAAAATTATTAGATCTCTTAAATTGATATAATTTTGTATCAGAGTAGGCGGGGTAGAGATATGAAAGTCATTGCAAGGCTCAACCATATCCATTAACATGCAAATATGAGTTTTTAAAGATTTCGTTTCCATTTTTTGAAGTTCACATTCGACACACAAGAATCAACATTGATCACACCAATTGCCAATAATTATATGAAATTTCAGTGATCATATCTTAGAACACCATCAATTGTACCAATCACCAATGATTTAGTGGATTGACAACAATATTCTATGATCAACTATGATTGTACTATGTAAAATATGACGATGAGTTTTTTTAACATTCTCAGTAAGTGTTTCCAATTTTATAATGGCTATGCCAATTACTCTACATAAATTTAATGGTATGAACTTATATATATGAAAGGTAAAGATACAGATGCAAATAATGAATAACAACCTATTGGTAATAGTAAGTGGGAAATAAAGAAAATCTATAGATGCAAGTAAAGTACTGGAATGAGAAACTAGAGATGATAAGGATAAAAAATCATAGGACTTGCATTATAAAATTCTGAACTTCACCATGTTGATTTAGAAAAATCATCTAAGTTTATTTAGGAAGAGTTCAAAAAACCATTTGGTGAAAGATTGTAAATGTTAAATTCACTTTAAAATTACATTTGTTCAAACTTAAAATAAATTATGGAGTTAGTATGTCAAGTCATGTAAATGAAGTGAGATATTTCATGAGATAATTGAGTGAAGTAAAACTAGAAGTAGATGAAGAGGATGAAAAATATATTTGATTAAATAACTTTCCTCCTAAGTTCAGTAATGTTGTTTTTACCCTTGGTCAAATGTCTTCACATACACTAGATGACATGATTGAATATATAGAAGAAGAAATTACATAATATGGAAATAATAGTATGCAAAATTCTCCAAGAATAAGAGGAAGTTTAATGTTTCTATAGTACGAAAAAGGGGCATATATCTTCTTTTGTATTGTTTGTGCTAGAGATATTACAAAGGGAAAACTAAACATAGATGAAGCCAATGTACTTGCAGAGGAGGAATTTGAACGTGAAGGAGAACTAGAAAACAAAGAAGGTGGGTATAATTATGATGAATACCTATATTAAGTAAGAAAATATTTTGAGGATGGATGCACTCAAGGTTAGAGGCTAATCAATGCCTCTCGTTAGTCATGAAGGATAGGGCCACATATGCATTAGTGGCTTATTTATTTTGAACAATGTGGTTAATTTCTTGTTGTGTGTTTTTTTATTTTGAAGAATAATACATGTTCATGATGTAACATGAGATTCCTATGTAATACCAATTGTATGTGTATGGTGTGAGATAAAACGTATGTTGCTATGTAGTGGTTTTTGCTTAACCATATAAAAAATTCTTTGTAAGGTTGTTGTTTGTCCTTGAAAACATTCTTTATAGGGTTATTGGTTGTCCTCAAAAAACTTCTTGTGGTTAATGGTAAACCAAATTGTAAAACCATATTTAAACATTATTAGGTACAAGATGAATTTTTACCCATGTTCACACTAAGGGGGTGATTGTTAGGAAATTACTATGTTATAGTATTAACATTAGTAATATTATTATATTAAAGTAATTTAGTGTGTGAAAATAATGAGTTGTATTTACAACTCATATTAGTTTGTAATATATTATGAATTGTCACAAATCATAACATTAGAAGAGATTAATATTGTTGTGAGATATAATCTCATGTAGTTATTTTTAAGAGTGTGAGATATTTAGGGATAAAGGGAGATTATAGAGATAATACTTTACTCCTTTATAGGATCAAACAATTGTATTTATATCCATCTCAAACGTGAATAAAATAATTAGAGAGGCTTTCTTCTCAATTTTGTTCTTTTCAATTTTTGTTTCCTCTCTCTTTAATTATTTTCTATAATTATTGTTAATTTATAATTATTAAAGCTCTTATATTGATATCAAGAACACCAAAATACTAAACTTGACTTCCACTCTAAATTAATGTCTAAGTTCTTGATTCAATAATAGAATTGCAATGTAATGTCGAGGTGAGTGTGTACATAAACAATGTAGAAGACTCCTTCCACTGAGTGACAGGAAATGTATGCAATGACAACTAAACAAGGTAAATATTAGATAATGATTAAATGAGTTTCCTAATAACAGACGATCCCAGGAACCGATGGGATTCCTCAAGGGATGTCAACCCATGTTTACAATCAAGCAATATGACATGGAATAAGATAATGAAAATTTTATTATAATTCAAGAGGGATGGAGAGATCCTGTTATTCTTGATTAATAACCTAGACAAGGGCTACAACAAGCTCAAAGTCCAAGAAGTACTAGAACCAAGCTTGTTATGTTGCATCCTATATTTCACGTATCACTTCAAGTTGATCCTCAATTTCTTCAATCTCAGGAGTCAAAGAAATGGCACACATGATGAGTTTGTGTGTGATGTCAAACTATTCCCACATGAAGGGATTCTACATAATATAGAGGTTGTAGATAATTATAATGGGGTGCGAATCACATGACGTTGTCATCTACAAGGAAAGACATCTTGAAACACATAGATTAGAAAAAAATAGAATTATGAAATGAATGAAAGTACAAAAATGTGGTAGAATGAGTGAGTGATTCGAGCAGAATCACTGGAGACTTAGATAGAATCACCAACAAATATTGATGATATATGATTTCTTTGATAATAATCTAATTTGATGCTAAAAGATGAATTTGATAGTTTAGAAAGGGTAATAAATGATGTGTAAAGACTTTGGGATATAATTAGGATGAATATATGTACCTTGATAATGTAAATTAAAGGACAAAGCTTGAGGGGGCCTTATAGAGGTTCATAACTATTTTTGGGGTTGGATTGAGCTGCTGAATATGCCTTGATGCTTGTTGTAGACACATAAAATCATACTATGCAATTTTAATACTAAAATTGAACTAATTTTCCTCTTTCTCATCATTTCCATTACACTGAGTGATTTTCTTCTAATTAACTAACATTCCCCTCCATTTCAATTAATTAACAAAACTTCATTAATTAACAATCCTTTCCTTCATTTTGGATGCCAATTAACGACACTTCGTTAGTTATGATCCTCTTTTAACCAATTAATTAAATATTTATTAGTTAATTAATCCTGTTTAATCTCATATTTAATCAATAAACCTTCTTATTGTTTAAATCCTCATCTTAAATCCTCCAAATTATACCTAGTTCCTCTTAAATCACCTCTAATTTGCTTTCTAAGATTATATTTGCCTATTAATGAATCCTAATTGATTGATTAAATAATATCCAAATCCAATGAATTGATAATTACTAATTAATTCCTTCTAATCATGCTTATCCCTTTATAATTCTACTTTATCTTTGTCCAACATTCGCTAGGTTTCTAGCTTCTCCCAAATTAGAAAGCTATATATAGAACCTGGTATCCCCCTTCCAATATTACACCAGTGTTTTACTATTACACTATATGCACATGATAAGAGAATTTCTACCATTAAAAATCTCATTTATCTAGCACCCCTTTTATCCTCTACTTGCAAAGAGTAGAAAAGGAAAATCTAAACATGTCCATTAAGCCATTTTTGTGATATTCTTTCCTCTTCATGGAAATAACATTATTTTGATTTCTCATGATCACGATATGTCCATCATAAGGAGAAACTAAACATACAAATCACATATAAATAATGAGGTATGGATTAGTGTTTTCAAGTTTAATTTGGATGAATTGATTAGATTTTCCCCTTACATAGTATTATCATGATGTTTTTGTTGAATTAGCTTAGTTATAGGAACTACTTGGTGTTAGTTTATAGTTGTTAACTTAGCCTAATTTTACATGAATACACTCTTATTAGTTTCATCTTAATGATGAAAATAATAGAGATTCACTACAGGTGACTGCAGATCCCTAAACAAGGAGTTTAGTTATCAAATTATAATTGCTAGTGATTCTTTTACAGTTTTTGAGGATTCGATAAATGTATGAAAAATGAGTTTGAAGTGGTTTTAACCAATTCCAAATGATTTTTTTTGGGTTGGGGTGTGAGTGGAAGAGGTTAAGGGGGTTTAGGGGGTTAGGATGTTAGGATAAAAATGGGTTAGGATGAGTGGTAGATGGTTAGGGAGGTTTTAGGGTGAGTAAATAGGATAGGTAGATAGGTTTTACGAAAGGTAAATGTGATTTTATGAGGGTAATTCATGATTTATCATAATATGATAGGTTTTTAGGATTTTCAAATGAGAGTGTGAGGGTGTGACTAGGAAATAGGTGTCTATATTTTCCCTCTTTTGTCTAGTGGTTTGTGATAAACGATCCACTAGAGAAAAGTGAGTGAAATAATTGATTTGTTTGGATAGGCGGTCCCCCTCAAACTAGGGGTCATTAGGACAAAGGGAAATGATCCCAAGTTTGAAAGGTTTTTGGATGAGATAGGTTTGTATGATGGTGTGTTTTGATTTAAGATGTGTTAGGATTATACCAGTTGTACAAATAAACAAGCTTGTAATGAATAATGCAGAAAACGTAAAAAAGAAAAGAATGTAATAAAGCAGAGACATAGATTTAATGTGGTTCACCCAGAATGGGCTACGTCCACCTGAAACAGCCAATCCTTTTATTCAATCCAATAAAAATATCTCTCACAGTTTAGTCACCTCATACAATGAGCCTTATACATAACGACCCTTTACAGATATTAGGGTTTTTATCATTTTGGGAAAACATAGAAAATCACCTGTTAGATCTGTGACCTAATAGGGAACGGTCCATATTTCAAAATGCATGAATACATATAAAATGTGGCTTATGGGGGCACTGCTCCTGAGCACCCACTAGGGCGCGTGGCCCCCCAGACCCCCCTCCGAGGGGGCCATCCCCCTAGACCCCGCAAGGGGGGTGAAGCCCCCCCTTGCAACCCCCATCGCTATTAGGCTCCATAACCAATAAGATGCAAAAAGAATATGTATGAAAGTAAATTACCACAAAGGTGGTATTTATGCCATCACAAAGTCAAGTTATAGGGGAACTAATGGATTTGTAACCTATAAACATATGACTCATAGGAAGAAACCGCAAGAAATGATCACAAATAGGTCTGATACTCATAGTGTATTGGGAGATGTAAAATTGATAAACAATGTTGCCATAAACGTAAGTGATGAGACCAAAATATGTCTCATTATATCACCGAATAAAACTCTTATTCTCTCTCTTAAAATAAAAAATTCCAAGTGAGTTTACATGTAATTTTAATAACAGATAGCATATTTAAGGTAGGATATAGGATTAATCTTATCATCTCTTTAGAAATCTATTTGCAATACAATTTTTGTTATTTCCTAATATTTATTCTAAATTTGGAATGTAATAGTATGTAGAAAATAGGTCATAAGCAACTCTACTCCAAGTTCATAGATTGCAGCTATGGAAATTCTTCACACAACTACTGAAATGCCCAACTATGGAAATTCTTCACGCAACTACAGAAACGCCTAGCTATGGAAATTCTTCATGCAACTACAAAAATTCCCATCTTGTGAAAGCATTTTTATTTGTTCTAAAATAATGTAAAGGAGCAGCAAACTATTCAGCCCACTATTTCCTTCCACGTCATCAACTAAGAATAAATATCCAAACATGTGGCAATCCAAAGTCATGCGTGCACGTGGCATTCCAGGAAGAATTCAAATTCATGGAATTAGAACTCCTCCATTTTCTCTCCATGTTTCAAGGATGAGAAAATAGTGGAATAGTATTAGGAGTGTTGAATAAGTACTCTCCCACTTTTTGTTCCTAGATTAAAGAGACAAGTTTTATAATTATTCTCCATGATAAGTGGATGGTTATAGTCAAGTTTGTTAAAGGTTTTATTTCTTTGAATAATTCCACTAAAGAATAGGTAGTTAGTTATTGGTGTGTTGACTAAGGTAAATTATGATAAAGAGAAGATTGTATTGTATTCCCCAAAAAGAGGAGTTGGTTAGATGCGATGAATTATAAATGCAACCCCACACTGAGATATGTAATGTTTTTACCACCAAGAAATGAATATGTTTTTCTCTCTCTAATATTCAACACTTTTGAGTTAAGATCTCGAAGCATGGGTTAAATCCTCTTCCAAGGAATGAGATGGCCACTCATTCTAAGGAAGATGGATCTGTATATTTTTGTTTTTATTTTTGTAATGATTTGTGTTCATTTCTTTTCTGTAATTATCATCTTGTTGTGTTGTTCTTCAATTTGTATTGTAACATTCAGTCTGTTATAAACCTACATGTGTTTCATTTAATTTTGCTTATTTCCAATTTAACAATTTCAATTTATGCAAGTGTGTTTTTTTTTTGTGCATGTGTGATTTATTTTATGCAAGTTTTGTTTGTGTTTGAAGAAGTTGTTTTCCAAGATCATCTTCTCCTTAATGCATACAACCTTCAGACACCAGCCTTGGATTGACATTATTAATGGAGAGGTTGACAACCCTCATCATTTTGGCACTGTTGCCGAGGAACATGGTGTTTTTAGGAGATTTAGAGTTCTCTAAAAGAAAATTCTAGTAACATTAGAATATCTTTTAGAAAATTCTGTGAAATGAGGTTTTTGGTAAGTAGTTTCTTCAAACATTTATTTCCTACAAGTTGATTAAAATTTCATTTATGCAATTAGGAATATTAGATTGTAAATATTTATCTCCCCATAAACTAACTTTTTGTATAAGAAAATGACTGTGATGTTTCATCAAGAAGGTATAATGGTACAAACAAAGAATTCAGATCTGGAAATGGTAGAATATGATATTGAATCTAGAAGTAGATCCAGTTAATGAAATATCATATGTCATTTTTGATAACCACCACCATTTCCCCTTGTATCAACTAACAACTTGGTTATCTTATTACACATAACCTTAGTCAAAAATTGGCTTATCCAGTTTGTAATAATGAAGGGTATAATTTCTAATTAACTCTATCCATATTCAGGGATTTCATTAGAGCCAAAATAAAAATCCACTCATAATAAATCCGTCCATACAAATCATTTTTTCATCCTAAAATAAAATTCATTCCCTGAACTAGATCCATTCGAAGAAAAAAAATTCATGTATTTCAATTTCTTCATTTTTATATGTTTGTATAACATTAAGAAGTAATTATTGTGAATATCAAGGAAAGAATGTTTTACATACTAACATCTGAGGACTAGATCTATAATAATTTGAATGGAGTTGTTCTTGATACCAGTATGCAGATTTTAGAGCACCAATAATATCAACTAAGGAGCATGCATATTTTCGAGGGACCCACGGATACCTCCAATCTCTCTTTTAATAACTCTCCATATCCTGAGATCACTAGTTAGGGCTCTGAAGATTACTATGGTGATTCTGATAATGCACAATTCAAGGTGGGCTTCGAAGACATATAAATTGTCTACACAATTTTTGGAATATTCTTGGAGTTACCTGAAAAGTTAATATCATAATTGCATAAAGAAAATTCGAAATCTTACTCTTTATTCTTGCTCAATACATAGGAAGTATTACATCCATTTAAATAGGAGATGTTGTTCCTATATTTAAGGAGATATAATCTCCATAAATATCTCTACACATAACTCCTAAAACAACTCCATGCTATTATACGTGAGATTTTGTTTTCTCACAAAACTAATATTGTTAATGATTTGTTTACTCAACAACTCAAAACAATATTTACTCACCCACTCATAATTACATTTACAATAATGTAATTAATTATTACAACACATATTATATTATCCTAGATAATATAATCACTTACATAATATTCTATGTTCACACTACAACATAGATATTCCTAACATTCGCCCCCTTAGTGTGAACATGGGGTAAGAGCTCCGGGAAACATCAAACTTGTCGGAGTAGCCATTGCTACTGGATCTTGCTGTTAATGATCATCCTTGTCGTATGAACATCTTCATCGACTGATCACCTTCCACCGAATTATGGCAGTTAGAGGACCGTACGATAGTCAGAGGACCGCACGTAGATGATTTTCCCCTGTAAGCTGAGTCATGCAGTTTGCTTCTTCCACACCAAATAGACACTCAGGAACTGTTGTTAGTCTATGTGAACACATTAAAATCAAAACATGAACCTAGTTTCACCGCCTTGTGTATAAACACACCACATAACTGAAATAAAATATCACCACATCTGTCTGCGACCCCATCGTTGGTGAATGACGAGAGGACGCTGATTTTCCTCCTTCCTCCATTGCCTCCTTCCTCCAACAAGAAAAGAGTCTACCATAGGAAATCCTCATCACTAGGACATGAAAGTTCTTCATCAGTTGAGTAGACTTCCCAATCAGTTTCTACTTCAGCTAGAAGGGCTTTCTGATCTATCTTGTCATCAAGAAGATCCTGAGCTCTCTTTTTACAGTTCAGTATTACATTCCCAATCTCATTACAATAGAAGCATTTTATTTTTCCATGTGAAGGAACCTTCTTTGGTTTATGTTTTTCCTTCTTAGATGAGGAGCTCGGTTTGTTTCCTACATATAGTACTTCTTCATGTTCTTCATGATTGCTTTGTTCTAACAATGTAGAAATCACTCCTTCTAGACTAATAGTAATTTTACTCAAAGTAAATACAATATTTGAGTAATTCTTAGGCATGCTATTAAGAAGAATAGCTTTAGCATCATCATCTTTTACATGTTCTTTAATTCCAGCTAGTTGATTTAGCAAAGAACGAAACTTACTTATATGATCTGCCATTTTTGAGTTCTCTTCCATTTTCAACCCGTACAAGCCTTGCTTCAATGTAGTCTTTGCCATTTCAGATTCAGAACCAAACAATTTGTTAAGAGACTCCCAAATTTCTTTTGCAGATTTTGTGAAATCCACATGATGTAGATAGGCTTTTGATAAGCCCAGACCAATGGTACCCAATGCTCTCTGATCTTTTGCATTCCATTTTGCCAATTCATTTCCTCCATTGGGTGGAGTTGAATTAGACTTCACCACATCCCATAGATCCTTTTCTATTAAATGTAATTGCATCTGTAGTTGCCATGTATGGAAATCTTGTCCTTCAAACTTTTCAATCAGATTTAGTTTCTCCATTATTTTGTACAATACTGATAAAAAAAATACAAAATTGAATCAAGTACTTTAAAATTTTATATTGAATACCTTTTAACCTCCAAGCAAGTCAAGAACTTGTATTAACAATTCAACATTATTGAAAATTGGAGAAAACTTTCAGTAGAAGAATTGATGTGCTTAATTTGATAGCTGCATAGTAAAATCCGTATTTCTTCCAAACTACGTTCTGGGTTCTTCTGAAATTTCTTCTGTAGTTTTTTGACCGGCACGTGATTCTGCACACAAAATTATAGAAAAACCCACATCTGGAAACGAAAAATATAATATATTATTTGAGACGGATCTGATCATGAAAGCACTGAAATTTCTTGCATCAAACCTGCTCTGTTACCAAATGAAAAGTTAATATCATAATTGCATAAAGAAAATTCGAAATCTTACTCTTTATTCTTGCTCAATACATAGGAAGTATTACATCCATTTAAATAGGAGATGTTGTTCCTATATTTAAGGAGATATAATCTCCATAAATATCTCTACACATAACTCCTAAAACAACTCCATGCTATTATACGTGAGATTTTGTTTTCTCACAAAACTAATATTGTTAATGATTTGTTTACTCAACAACTCATAACAATATTTACTCACCCACTCATAATTACATTTACAATAATGTAATTAATTATTACAACACATATTATATTATCCTAGATAATATAATCACTTACATAATATTCTATGTTCACACTACAACATAGATATTCCTAACAGAATCTCCCTGGATTACCTCTTGAGTTATGGGAGTCTGAGGTCTTGATCGGTATAGACAAAATTATGGGAACCCCAATAGTGATTGATCCTATTACTAAATCTAGAACTAGGCTTACACATGCAAGGTTTTGCATTAATATGAAATAAGAAGACTGTGTTGGAAGAAACTATCACTTTGATCTCAAAGTTTTGGGATTGGGTGCAAATATTTGAGTATGCTTTGTCCCCTTTTTTTTGTTACAAATGAAAATCTATAGGGCATGCTCCTTGAAATTTCCCAATAGACAATAAGAATCAAGAATCAGGTCCAATATATATTTTTATGGGTCATAATAAAGATAACACAGAATGGAGGAAAGTGGGAAAAAATGGAAGAATTTCTAGGCAGGAACCATGAAGGGATCAAGAGTTTCCAAAGGAGCCTATAGTTGTTAAAACACAAATTATGGCTGAGGCTGAAACTAAAGTTGAAGATAGACAAGAAGATGATCTAAAGAACAAGGTTGAATGGGGTAGAATAGAAAATTAGAAGATGCGTGAAGAGGACTTTTCCTCAAATCTAAAACAGGAGGAAGTTAAGTATATATCTAATTCAGAAGGGAAATATGTGTTGAAAGTGGCTCAGGGTCTTTCTCTGGAAGATCTATCCATGATTGGACAAAGATCTTTTGGCTAAAGATAGGAGGAAGGCATATTGAATTCTAATGATTTTGACCTCTTAATGGGAGGTATTGTTCTAAATTCTATTGACCAAGTGTCCTCCCTTATTACTCCTGCAATAGGTTCCAAACCAATAACTAGAAGTAATTTCAGAGCTGATGTGGGAAAAGATTTAACTCCTAAAGGGAGAAAATCTAACAAGGAGAAGAGGGAGACCTTGGTTAAGAAATACATGGATAAAGGGTTATAGAAACCACTTAGGTTTCCTCAATTAAAGAATAAATGGTCTTACTCTCTTGGAATATTAGAGGGTTAAATAACCCCAGTATGAAAAGAATCCTAAAATATTTTAGGAACAAATACAAACCTGATATACTGATGATACAAGAAACAAAGAGTACAGAAAGATTCAAATAAGTGGGAAAGTTGGTCTAGAATGATGGCCTTTGGGATGGGGTAAGTTTGGAAGGGGATTTGGGAGGCATAGCCACCCTCTAGAATCCCCTCTTGGTTAAAGGCATGGTGCTCCTGTCATCGTCCAACAACTTAACCATGGGTTTTACTAATTTAACTTCAAACAAGTCCTGAATTGTTTCTAATATCTATGCCCCAACTTCGTGACTAGTAGAAGGAATATCTAGAGTGAACTTTCTAAGGGGAGGTCCCTTTTTAAAGATGGTGATTGGATTTTTGGAGGAGACTTCAATAATCCTGTTTCCCCAGGGAAAAAAAAGGTGGGGCCATTTCCTATACAGATAGCATGGATGAGTTAGCTAATATTTTAGTTAATAATGATCTTGTGGACCTCGATATTGGAGAGGTCCAAATTTACTTGGGCTAACAAAATGAACTAGACAGGACTTGATTTAAATTAGACTGGATAGATATTTGTGGTGATCCATTCTTGCATGATTAATCAACCTCTACTCTCTTTCCACCTTGCCCAAAATTGGATCTGACCACAACTCTGGTCATTCTCAAGCTAGGTATGTTATTCCTAAAAAATATAGACCTTTCATATTTTTAAAAAATGTGGCTCAAACATATTGACATGGTTTCCTCTTGAGAATTTGGAGTGGTGGAGGATCACATTCCATGGGGTTTCGATGTATAAATTAAGTTTAAAGTTGAAGCATGTTAAACAAAATATGAAAACTTGGAATAAGGAAACTTTTTTTTTTAGTCCAAGAGAATAATAGAGGAAGACTTGAGGACTATTGATGAATTGATGGAGGAAGATGGCTCAACTAAGCTGGCTTAAAAGTCAAGAGCAATCTCTCCTCATTGAATACCATGATATCTTGGCCAATGAGGAAGTATACTGTATGCAAAAATATAGAGTTAAATGGCTAAAGGAGGGTGATAGAAATAGTAAATTCTTCCACTTCTCATCCACCTCCAATACAAATCATGTCAAGATCAACAAGATTGGGAAAAAATTATGGTACCCTCACAAAAGATGAAAAATAAATCAATGAAGTTATTGTCAATTATTTTAAGAACCTATTTCTCCCTGGGGTTGATCCAAATAGAAATCTTGGGAGAAGGCCCTCGAATCTTCCAGAATGTCATTTTGGATCAAGAAAATATATATTTCATGTTCATTCTGGGGGAGGAAGAAATCAGATATGCTATTTTTGACATGGAACTAGATAAATCTCCTAGACCAGATAGTTCCTCGCCTTCTTTTTCCAACAGTTATGGGAAGTGGTCAAGAATGAGGTCATTGAGATGATCCAGACTTTCTTTAGTAATGGTCAAATTCTCAATTAGATCAACAAAACTTTCCTATTTATTATTCCCAAGATGATAGGGGCCAAGGATGTGAAATATTTTACACCCATCATCTATGCAATACCAGTTACAAATTGATTACCAAAATTATTACTTTCATGCTCAGGAAAGTGCTGTCCAATTTTATTTCTCCTAATCAAGGAGCTTTTAGTCCTGGGAGATAAATTCTTGACAAAATTGTGGTCATCCAAGAAGCCATTCAGTCTATTGAAATTTTAGGAAGATCCACCATATTTTTCAAGCTGGATATGCACAAAGCGTATGACAGAGTTTGTTGGGCCCTTCTCCATGCATTTCTGTCCAAGTTAGGGTTTGATGCCTTCTTCATCAATATGGTTATGGTCTGCATTTATTCTACCAGTTTCTCTGTTATGATCAATGGTAAATCAGAAGGCTTCTTTCAAGTTGGTAGAGGTCTCAGATAGGGAGACCCCCTCTCTCCCTTCCTCTATATGATTGTGGTAGAAACTTTAAGCAGACTTTGCAATCAGGTGGTTTCCCTTAACCTCTTGCAAGGTCTCAAAATTTCTAATGGTTTAGCCTACCTGCCTCAACTAATTCATGGATGAAAATTTCTTGATGGGGAAGGAATCTATACAGGAAGCCTATATCTTCAAAGAGGTTTCTGAATGAGTATGAGGAGGTCTCTGGTTAGCTGGTCAACTTCCTCAAAAGTGCTATATTCTTCATAAATGTGGAAGAGCATTTCCAAGAGAGACTAGCCCAAATTTTTGGCTGTAAGATAAATAATTTTCTTGAATCCTATTTGGGAATGCCCCTCATTCACAAAAAACTGAAATCATTCCATCTGGAACACTCTACTCGAGAGATTTTCCAATAATTTTTCTTCTTGGAAAGGGATTCTCCTATCTCAAGTTGGAAAAATTCAACTCCTCCAAAGCTCTCTTCAAGGTGTTCCAATCTATGTCATGTCCCTTTTTCGGCTTTCGGGTAAGATTTTGGAAGCTCTTGAAAAAATTCAAAAAAGGTTCTTGTGGGCTGGGGCTGAGGAGAAGTTCAAATTTCCTCTTGTGGCCTGGGAAAAAATTGACCAAGCCTAAGGATTGTGGGGGGATGGGATTAAAGAATATGAGACTCATGAATGAATATCTCGTCACTAAATTTGGTTAGAGAGTGATAAAGGAAGAAGGCCTTTGGATTGATTTCATCAAAAGGAAATGTTTAAGGAATATTGGAAGAATAGAGACTTTCTTTTTAGAAGAAAATATCCCTAAGGGATCCTTTTTTTGGAATTCTTTTCTCTTCTAGGGAGATTGTGTGCAGGGGTATTAAATGGAACATTGGGAAAGGTGATAAAATTCACTTCTAGAGGGATTGTTGGATCTCTGATAAACCTATTATGGAGGATGATCCCAAGAGAACTTTGGTGCAGTTCTTTGAAGAAAATGGTAAAGTTTGGGTTAAGGACTATTGGAGCTTCTCCAACAATATTGTTCTTTGGGAGAAGGTGCTTCCCCCTCCCAACTTCATTGGGGACACTCAATTTTTTGATGACCTCAACTCGAAGTTAAAGAACATGTATATTCCTCTTTTCCAACAAAATGAGGACTCTATTATTTGGAAGGAAGAGGATTCTATAAATTTCTCTGTTAAATCTGCTTACCTCCTTAACTTCAAGAATTCTAGCCAAAAATATTACTGGAGTAAACTTTGGGTAAAATACCTTCTTCCTAAAGTTAACATTTTCCTATGGTTGGCTACTCAGAATAAAATCCTCATTGTGGAAAATTTGAGGAAATGTGGCATGCTCCTCCCCAACAGGTGTGTCCTTTGCAAAAAAGAGGAGGAAAGTGTCAACCACCTCCTCATCTCATGCCCCTTTGCTCAAGGGGTGTTGTCCAAGGTGTTGGAGCTTTTCAAGGTCCAATGGGTCTGTCCTAATTCCATTGAAGAATGTTGGTTATAATGGGATTTCCCTTTTAGGTATCCCTTTCTTATGGCTACCTGGAAAATGGCCCTGCCACACTTCTTCTGGAGCTTATGGAAGGAAAGAAATTCTCTCATCTTCAGAAATCAGAAGGCCAATTTCAGAAAGGTTAGTGATGGGCTGATTTCATTAATTAAAGAGAACTCCAAACTCATTAAGGTGAAGTCTAAAAAGGCCACTTCTAGTAGAGAAGAGGAAGTGCTCAAACAGTTCGCCTTCATTCCACCTCAAGTCAGTTTTCCGTCCACTAAAATTAAATGGTCCAAACCTGAAAGGGGAAAAGTCAAACTTAATTTTGATGGGGCTTCTAAAGGTAACCCTGGCCTGGCTGGTGGAGGAGGCATAATTAGGGATCATAATGGGGATTGGATCTTAGCCTATGTTAGTCCTTTGGGGACTCAGAGCAACAATGTTGCTGAAGCTCGTGCTCTTCTCTGGGGTGTTATTCTTGCAAAGGAGAAAGGAATTAAACATATCCTTATTGAGGGGGATTCTCTTCTCATTTTAAATGCAATCAGTAAGACTAGTCACAATAATTGGATCTTGGGAAATATTATTAATGATACTAAAGAACACCTTAAGTACTTTGATTCCCATATCATTATTCATATCCCTCGCATAGGCAATGTTTGTGCAAACATATTGGTGAAAGAGGGAGTTGAAAATAATGATTAAAAGGTGTGGAAAAAAGGTGAGGTCATACCTATGCATATTAATGATATTATCAATCATGAAAATTTGTAAGCACTTCACCTTAAGAAGCACTAGGGAGAATAATGGGTTCATTTTCCAATATTGCAAAAGCATGTCTGGCTTAAGCTATTTTGGGAAGACAAGTCTAATTTCAAAAATTGCAGACCTCAAAGTGTTGTGCATTGTCTGGCTGTCATGGGTGGTGATAGAACCAGAGTCGAGCCATCCAGCCATGGGTGTATTGTGGAGGATAATTCCATGTGGTACCTTTTTTGAATTGGGGGTTTCAGGAACTTTATCACCAAACTCCAAGGGCATGACCCCTCACTTACTATGGAGTTTGGACTAGCGTGGAAGGAAGGGAAAGTGGTGATTCATGGCATGGAAATAGAAACGTCGGAGGAAGCCATTTCTCGTGCTACTGGAATGGACATGGAAGGTTTGAAAATATTCAAGGATAGGAATCAGAGAGAGTATGAAATCAATACTTTCTTTGTCAGAAAGGAAATTGTCCATTACTTCACCGATGGTATTGCTCGTACCTACATTCCTGGGGTGTGGAGAGAGGTATTCCTACACATCATGAAGTATCTGACTCTTGAGGGTAAGTATCACAAGATATATACCCACCACTTGTCGTTTCTGAACATGTTTAGACATAAGAAGTTTCTTAGTATCCCCTTCTATCTTTTTATGTCTCTGACCACCTTGGTGAGGGATTTTCAATGGAATAAGGTGGAGTCTCCCATCCATGAGGGCCTCATTCTTCTCCTATTTCGCAATGGGAATCCGGCCTGGAATAAAAAAAATGCCCCCTATCAAAGAGGAGGAGGACATAACCCTAGCTGAGTGTCTGTCCAAAATGAGGGAAGGAAATCTGGATCCTAAGTAGATGGGTGATGGGAAGAATGGGGAAGGGATGGAAAATCAGGAAGCCAGTCCATCGAAGGGGAAGGATAAAGTTACCTTGGAAGGAGAGCATGGTATTGATATGTGGAAGAACAAATTTTAGTACTTGGAGACGGTTGTCCAGGTCATGGAAAAGACTAAATCAGTGGTGAGAAAGGGCATGATTGATAGTATCAAAGCCACCAGGATAAATTTTCTTGGCCTAAAAGAACATTTTTGAGGATATCAAGCCAGTTGGATTCTATGGTTCATGAGTTGGGAGTTCTTTTGGATGTCGTGGAAAAAGAGAAGAGGAAAAGGAGGTGGATCAGTTTTGATGAAGGGGAAGAGGAGGAGTCTGAGGAGCAGGATCCTGAGGATGAATATCAGGAGGGCATCAAGGAAACCCCCAAAATGAAGCTGAATTTAGATTCTAGCACAAAAAAGGTGACTAGGGAGGATAATCCCTCTAAAAAATAAAAATAAAAGTAAAGCTACCTAGCGGAACTTATTCCAAAATGTATGCGGACTTTCAGGGAATTTTCTCTTTTTTGTTCTTTTTTAATGGCTTAATCTCTCATGTTATTTGTTTCTTGGACCCCCCTTCTCTATTTTGGAGTTAAGTTTGTTTAACCCTAGGGGTCCTTTTTTTTTTTATCTTACTTTGCTTCTATCATGCTGTTATATTTTGTACTCGGCCTCTAGGATCCTATCCCTATTTTTTACCTTATTTAATAAAAAATGGAAATGATGGTTTTATGAGGTAAAAGGACCAAAAGTTGATTTTAAAGGTAGGTTGACAAAGTCACTAGAAATTTAGACAGAATCATTGATGATTGTGTGAATCACCGACAACAATCAAAATTGATCCCCGTCAAAGGGATTTGAACCCGTCAGAGAAGTGCAAATAAAAATTTGGCCGTAAAAACAATCGATGTACATAAATAACTTGACAATGTAGAAGTGCAAAGTTTTACTTAAAATTTCATAGGAAGGGTTGAACCAAAAAATACCCGTCACCTCTAACACTATTTATGAGTAGCCATTTTGAGTCTTGTGGAAAATGTTTTAATGTTTTTAATGAAAATGTTAAATTGACACCCAAAAAATTCTATGTGATGTATAATTTGCTTATAGTGATCTACCACGCTAGAAAAAAGATTCACTAAAATTGGTGGCTTCTATTTTTGTAGCTGTCATTTATATAACGTACTGGTGAAGTCATTCGATGAAGTTTTTCTGCCAATACTAATCAAATCTATAGAAGATATGCCAGACAACAACAACCCAATAAAACTATTAATATCCCCATCATTTACTAGGATCTGTGACTTACGTGTTGCTTCAAAAACCAATATTGCATTCATAATCCACACTTTTAATTTATGCTAAGATGACAAGGCACGTGGCATGGATGTATTTTTTATTATTGTCATAGGAATTCATCATTCATATAAATTTAAAAATGTTAGTCTTTATTATAAAATTAATTCCATATATGTAAATGTGAAGAACTGATAATTTTGTAAGATTATTTGGTGAAAACAATTTTAATGTGGCATATAATACGACTGTCTATTAATACCACTTATTTCTCATTCTTCTTATTTTCCCTTTTGTACATGATTTTTATGGAAGCATGATTTAGTGAGGTTTGTAGGGTTCAAACTTCATGTGAAAAATTTTAGGTTACAGTGGTTAAATAATCTTTGGCTTGACATTCGATGCAACAACATCTCCCCTCAGCCCTAAAAAAGCATAATACTTCCTAAGATATAAATATGTCACTAAAATTATTTTCAAAATATTTTTTAGTAAATAAACAAATTATAAGTAAGGAAACAAATATGGATTTTTCGATAAGTCATGGAACTCAGATGTATATTTAAGTCCAATAAGTATCTTAAGCATTTATGGATTCAAAATCTTATGATAAACCTATACAAAGGGGTAATTTTTACATATTTTAAGCTCCATCAAACACCCTTTTTAGTTTATTTTTGGGTGAATATAACTTCCTACTCTTAACCCATGTGCGTATCCAATAATGCTTGCAGTCAATAGAAGTGTTTGATTTTAAAATATTAATTTTTAGCAAGAAAAAGGCCCTCCATAGATGGAAACCCACTATTTTTTTATAACTTTCCCATTTCCAAATTATAGCCGTACTACAATCTAAAATGGTAATATGAGAATCTAGCTACCCTAACCAAGACTTATAAATTTTAATTTATCTTATAAAAAAAGCTCCATGCCAAGAGTTTGGTAAGATTTATGAGGAACACCAAATTTGGGTCACACTCCCCTTAGTCCCCTTTGAATCAATTAACATAACATGTTCACCTAACCATGACCCCTTTATCCCACATTCATATTAATTTAATTAATTACAATTAAATTAATGCCCATCCTCACATTATTATTTAATTTAATTACTTTAATTAGGTTAATTTACACCTCACCTAGCTTCCCTCACCTAGACACCTCACCATGGACTTATTCTTATTCTTAGTCTATTAATTAACTAAGACTCAGTCTCTACTTATCTTAACCAACTGGGACTTAGTCTAACCCTAACATTAAATTCCTATTCCTTCTCCAACAACACTCCCACTTATCTAAGTGCTAACCATCACTTGAGACCCAGACTGACAAGAAGAGCACACCAAAAATAGCCAAGATCTACTATTTTTGGTAAACCTAGGATTTCCCACCCTAACCGATGTCGGTTAACCCTCAACCGACACCGGTCACCTTGACCATCATCGGTTACCATATATACAGTTTTGTAACCTTTTTCCCAGGTTGGTCACTTCAAGTTTTGAGAGAGCTATCTACATTCAAGCACAAACCAGAGTTTTCTCAGCATCAAGATGACATAATACATTCAACCAGAGGCCCAAGAAAGTACCTGAGACTGATCCAAAGGCATTGGCATTCACGGAGCACTCTGGGAGTACTACCATGACACTGACCACCAAGTTCTTCATGGATCGACCATCACCTTCCTTCACCAACCAGGCTTGCAAATACAAGTAAGTGTATTTGATTTTGCATCATTTATGTACTTACTTAATAGGTTCTTTATCTTTTGTTATTAGATCTTGTTCTTCCCTGCATTCCTCCATCCCCACCTTCCTACCCATCTACCTATCAAGCCACCCCCAACCTTATGACTCTCCATACCTATCCTTTATATCTTCTTGAGTCTTCCTCATATTACTACGAACCCAACCATCCCCCTTCACTCTCTGTGCAATCACAGAGAAGCCCAAAATCACCTTTTATCAACTTTCACCAAATTTCCCCTACCAACGTCGGTTACCTTAACCATCATCATCAGTTTCCTCTTCACCACATCGGTCACCAGACCGACGTCAGTTACTGTGTCTCCTGTCAAATTTCACTAAACTTGACCTTAACACCCCAAAAACCCTCACAAAACCTTACCCAAACCTGATACCCCACCTATAACCTCACCACAGACCTTCCCAACTCTTTGTGTAGACACAAAGAGAGCCTAGACACCTATTTTTGACATTCTTCCATTCCCACAGTAACCATATCGGTCATCTTAAACCATCATCAGTCATACCTAAACCATCATCAGTCATACCCTGACCAGCATCAGTCTCTGTGTCTGGTAAAACTACCTTAGACCAGCAAGCCTCCTAATCACCCAAAATCAATCCAAACTTCACCAAATCTTACCCAGACCCTGTATGTGACCCTCAGACCACCTACCCAGCCTACAACCTGACCCGGGACCTTCACTAGTTTAATTATTAAAGCATTTAATTGGATTAACATTGATAGTAATCTGAGATACCTAAATCAGAACACTAGCATTAGATTCTTTTATTTGCATGTTCATTTATTTTATATTGAATTATATATATCAGTGGATTGACAACCATCAAGGAAGTATCACACTTCCTGGATCTAGCTCATGTCAGGAAATCCACTAACCTTTTTCTATTAACTATGTTTTGTGGTCTTTTTGTATTTCAGGTAGTTCCTCCTAGCCAAAAGGAAGCTCACACAATCAACTTGGATCAGGAAATCAGAAATCACACACTCAACCTTCAACCAACATTACAACAGGTATTCCTCCTTGGCCTATTTACCCTTATCTATTTCATTAATCTACTAAGAATCTGGTGAAACATTTTGGCACACCCGGTGGGACCCATCAGGGGTTCTGTTGCATTTGTTCATTCCTAGGTAAAAATTGTGTGTTTATTTCCCTTTGAAAAGTATTCACATTAATTTTCTTCTCTGGAATCTTCTCCTTCTTTCTATTGTCTAAAATAAATCATGCTTTTGGTGCTTTAAAAAGAACACATCTTTCTTTCTACTGCATTGCATTAGTGAAAGAGCATTCCTCTTCCTGTTCTCCATTTTCTACATCAAACATAATTGTGGATTTGGGCTTAAAACATTTGCATTTCATTCTGGTTTGTTGCATTGTAGCTCACATTAATTGAGGGAAACCTATACGCTGGAAGTCATGCCCAACTGATGGTTGACTAATTCAATCATAGTTCATTTTGCACACTCTCTATACCAAACCACTTAAATAATTTACACATCTTCTTAAACATCATCCTACCTGGAAGAAGTTGTCAATGATCACACGATCAGAGGATTGACAGTGGGCACCCAACTGGTTTCTCTGTCCAGTCATTATCTCAGAGAAAGGACCACCCCCACCAAAACTTTACCTGAAACCATCCTTAGTTCTTGGATTTTCATAGGGTACCTTCTATCAAACCAAAAACTTTGTTCTATTCACAAGTCAGTCCTAAATAGCATAAGCTAAAACATAAAATTCACCAATAGGATTTCATGTTTCTTAGTTTTTTCTTGATTTGTGTTTTGAGTTGTGAGGTCATATTCTCCATTCTTTTCTTCCTTTCACACTCCACAATCATAGTTGGTGTATTCTGACTATTTCTGAGTGTGTCAGGGTTCATCATTACCATACTCAGGTTTCTGGGTTGGTATTTTATCTGATCTAAGTCACTAAATCCCATTTTTCTCATCTTTTCAAATTTCACAGTGACCGGCGTCAGTCCAGTGACCATCACCAGTTTACATCTGACCATCATCGGTTTACCTAACCATTGTCAGTTTCCTACTTTTTTGGGTTATTTCACCAAAACAACACTCATCACATTTCTATTCTTTCTGGGGTTTCTCAGATACATCATCATACCTCTGGATCTTTGAAATCACTGTCAAATCCAGGTTTTACTTCATTTTCATCAGTTATTTCCTCATTTGAAAAAAAAATTATTTTTCATAGTAACCCGTATCGGTCACCCTAACCGTCATCGGTCACCCTCTATCACCATCATCAGTTAACCCAACCACCGTTGGTTCCTGTGTTTTAATTTTTTAATTAAAACAACACTAGTTTTCACCTTCTAGAACTATTTTTCTCCATTCCTTCTATTTTTTGTGTCATTTACAGAGAGCAGATTTCCAAGCCTACACCAACTCACATGGTTTTGACTCATAGTCAAGCCAACACCCTTGTATTCCATGCAAGCCTTCAGCCACTCCTGCCTAGCCCATCACCACCTTCCATCCTGTCACCTATGGATCCTACTCAGCCCATTATCATCAGTACTGGTGATGAGGAGTTCACAAGACTCCTTGACCAAAACCCCACTGCCTTACAATATTATCTCACCCATTCATCCACTCGAGATTCATCAGGACAACTGGTATACGACATGCATGTGTCCATTCCTCCTACCCTCACACCCACTTCTGCATCAGCTAGTACTAGCTCGGCCTTACCTTCTTCCACCTTACCACCCATAGTATCCCAACTTGACCCCACATCATCAATATCTGTGGCACCTATGGCATCTAGTCACACTTTTGACGTCAGTTTCTCCCATGGTGTCAACCATTCCTTCATCAGCCACCTTGAGCATAGCCCCATCTGCACCCACCACCTCATATATACCTATTGCATCACAGCCACCCATGGTGTCGCAAACCCATACTCCATTCCAAAACATCATCCTCTCCATCCCACAGTCTTTACCTCCAATCACTACAAGAATCACTACATCCACCCCACCTACTTACACATATCACCAACAACCACCTATCTCATCTATCACCTATTCAGGATATTTTCCACCTGCATCTATTCCCCCCTCACAGTTCTCATACTCAGCACCACCATATACTGGGATGTCATCCTCATCATACATTCACCATCTACCCCCTTATACTACAGGGGGTGCCCAGTCATCACAACCTACCAATGACCTTATTAAAATGATGATGGAAAAGATGCAAACATTGGAAGCATCAGTTTCTGGCTCTCGTAACTCTTTGACATATGAAAAAATCTGCAATGAGCCCATTCATCCATCTATTCCCATTCATCCATACCCTACGCATTGGGAAATGCCCAAATTCAACCAGTTCAACAACAAAAGGACCCACAACAACACTTGCGGTCTTTCAAACATGGGTGTTATCTAATCACTCATGATGACACTCTACTCTTGTGGACATTCCCAATGTCCTTAACAAGACCTGCATTGGATTGGTATAGTGGTTTACCTAGACATTCCATTTACTCATTCAACCAAGTGGCTCAAGCCTTCCTTGGACCATTTTTTGATCAATATCATCAAGAAGGTCACCATGACCGACTTGTACTCAACATGACAATACGAAGATGAATCTATTGCAGATTTCGTCACTCATTGGCGAAGCCTCATCAACCAACTTACATTCCAACTACCTCAAATCGAGCTTATAGAGTTGTTTACCAGGGCTTGTGCCAGGCACATCTCACCAACTGTCCAAGTCCAAACCTTCCATACATTTGATGAAGCATTCACCATGGCTAGAAAACATGAAATTCATGTAGTAGAAGAGAAGAAAATTCAATTGCGTAACAAAAATGTGCTGCATTCAAGTCAAATGATTCCTCTTCCTCTTCCAAACCCCAAAAAATTATTCCAAAGCCAAAGGATCTGCCAACGTGGTAGTTTTAAAAGTTGGCCCATCTCACCCATCCAATCAATCAAAACCTTCTTCCAACCTTTCTAGTTCAGGTGGGAGCAATGAAAGTACACTCCCATAGGAGAGCCCTATTCTTCAGTTTTAGAAAAACTTCTAAAAGCCAGAGCAATTTCTCTTCCACCCATCAAACCACATACTGGTTTTGACCCCTCTCATCCTATGCCTGCATGGTACAAGGAACATGATTACTGCAACTATCATCATGTTAAAGGTCATAGTGATGGTAATTGTATAACCTTCAAAAACATTGTCCAGGAAATGTTAGATAATGGAGATCTCATCTTGGACAACCCAAAATGCACCAGCTAATCATAACTTGCATATCTTCAAGAATCCATTTCCTAATCACACCCCATCATCTAACCAAACTGGTGATCCTTCGACTAATGACAAGTAATGTCCATGAAGTTCATGTTATTTTTGAAGTCATACCAGACCTTCCTCAATTTCCTCCTATCCCCTCTATTGAGGAGATTGTTGCACGAGCTCCTTTACCCATGGAGGAACCTATTTCATCTACTCCTTCACCCACAGAGGAGTCCCCTTCATCTCCCCCTTCACCCATGGAGGAGTCCACAATATCTGTCGATGTCATTTCACCACTCACCTCGCAACCTAATGAACAACCTACAGTGTTAACTCTCCTACCCATGGGAGAGTCATGCTCACCTTCCTCTCCACCAAAAGATGAACCTACCTCATCCCACCTATCATCTAACCTACCCATAGGGGATCCTTTAGAAGTGCCACTTCCTATTGGTGACAATTCCCCATTAGCCTTCCAAGGATCCTATTGATTTTCTCTCAGGCTCTCTTACCCACATAGTAGGAAGCCAACCAGTTCCCTATCTCACAGACATTTTTACAAGGATTACCACCAAATCAACATCATCTCCTCCTATAACAATGTCATATGCATGTCTGGCTGACTACTTGGATTATGTTGATAATTCCATGCTTTGGGGATGCCTTCGGCTACCTTTTTCAACCCAAATGTGAATGTCATCTGTTGATACCTCCACGATTTATCCAAAGGTATTTCAGACAAACCAAACCAACCATGCCCATACCAGTTGTAATGGCCTCTTCTTCATCACCCTCACCCTACACCTAAACCTTTACCAACAATCAAACTTTTTCCTATGCCTAAAACCTACCTGCACCTACACCTTCCCCCATATATAGAACCATCACCACATTGGGAGTCATGCCAAAATCAAGTCTAGTTCATCCTCTTATTAACTTGGATTTATCTACATCCTCACAAGCCCATGCAAAAACCATTCCTCCACCTAAAAGGAAGACCCAACCTTCTAGGCCACATACACCAGTTTCACATATTACCCCTTTGTCACCTTCACCACTTCCATCTATCCTAGGACCTCACCCATCCACCTTGGCCAAGCAACCTCCTACCCAAGGTAAACTAAAAACACAACAGCCCACCTCCTCATCACGAGCCTCTATTACACCTAACTTACCTACACAATGTACACCTTTTCCATCACCTGCAACCTTTTTACCACCTATACCCACACCACTTCTAGTAGCCTCATCACTACCTATGATATTCCCCACTCTTCAACCAATACCCTCCACCTTGCCTCTTCCAAAAACCTTCACCACACCTCCATTATCACCTTGGCTAACCCATCCTCTTCCACCATCTGCCTTCCCTTCTACATCACACACTCCTTCTTCACCTTTACCCAGGAAGGTGCAACCAAAATTGAAAAACCCACTACCCTCCAAAGAGGTAGTTAATCCTACAACACCTTTTATCACTAGTTCATCCAATATGCCTTTACCCAAGAAGGAACTACCCAGGCCTAAAATAGTAATACCTACCAAACCAGTGGTCAAACCTATTCCACCTCTGATTCCACCTCCCATGTGTGCCTCTCTCCACCAAAATCACCCACACTTCATCTCAGACCCACACTTACTTCACATTGTGATCCATTGGCAGGGTCTTACGCCAACATCTTAGCAAACCTTTTAGAGACCTCTGTCATCACATTACCACCACTTAGACCTTACGACCCACTCAAACCTAAACCAAAAGGGTTTGATGATACAAAAATTTGTGCCTACCATCATGTGTCAGGGCATGATGTAGAAAATTGTAAGGCTCTAAAAACCATTCTTCTCCAACTATGTCCTCCTGAAGAAAACTTTGATGATGATGATCTTTTAGATGAGGACCCTGTTCCACCTTCACCTATCACCACACACCCTCATCCCTTACCTATTCAATAACCTTCATCTCCACCTCCACAACCCTTTTATCCTCCTCCAACATTTGAGATCAATATGGTCCGCATAAGAGAGCTAGCCAAACCTCCACCCAAATGTCAATGCACTACCTTCTTTACACAACACCAGTATATGCCCTCATCATTCTATTTCCCATCTTGTCACTACACTTATCATGACTCAGCTTGCTCCCTCACCCCATATTAATATGGTTAACATTGCCACTCGCACCCAGAAAGACAAAGGAAAGGAGAAAACAACCAGCCCATCCACCAATCCTGTGCCCAATATACCATCTGCACCCACACCAAGAATCACCATTTGGGGACCCACATACCCTATTTCTGATGGGGTCACCCATCATACAATGATTAAACAATTACACCAATCTCCTCTCAAAATGTCATTTGTATGACCTCGTCCAAACCTTTGAGTCTCATCGACAGGCCCTCATGGAGGTTCTGCAATCTATTGAGGTTTTACCTAATGACCTAACTCCTGTGGCATCCATGATCACTCCTCACCATGTGGCCTCTCTCACCACTTCATCCCCTTCCTCTACACCCACTACCACTCATCAAGTAGCCACTCTCAGTTTCTCTGATGATGAGATTGTACCTCTCCAATCAGATGATCCTGATCCCACCCTATTCATCTCCATCTACATTGATAATATACACATTTTGACATGTTATGATCGATGGTGGTGCCAACATCAACATTATCTCCTCCCATGCATACAACCAAATGTGCATCCCTACCAATTACATGCATAATAACCCAGTTATGTTGCATTCATTCAATGATGCCATAACTTCCACCCTTGGCACCATCATTCTCCACATTCACGTGGGCCCCCATACCATTCCAGAATTATTCTATGTCTTAGAGGGGGAATTCCAGTACAACCTGTTGCTTGGCCGACCTTGGATCCACGTCATGGGTTGTGTTCCTTCAACCTTACATCATGTGTAAAATTTGAACATGAAGGACATAACTATACCATTCCAGCTGACCCTTCACCATTCAAAACCTGTAACATGTTGTATAGACCTAATGATGTCCTTATACCAGTTAAGGCATCTACCACCACTACCACCTCTCCTTCACCCACAACCCCATCCACCAACATGTTGTCCACTACCTCTCCCACACCTAACTCCTCTATTCCCACTACTATTATAGCCTCTGTAGCTAACCCATCCACTAACCCATCTACTTCTCAACCAACCAATGCTTCTTCTTCCTAAACGCCTAGTAATTCATCCATTCCCGCTACCCACATACCAACTACCGATCCCTTAGAAGGTGTTTTTCAACATCTCACTTGGGGGGAGTACCACCTGTACAACATCGACACATTCCTTACTCCTCAAGAGTATGGTAACCTTCACCAACATCCCCGCTATGATCACCACATAGGTGAGGTTTTCCCTTATGGTCCTCCCCACCTTCACACCAACTTAACATATGGGGGACTTGATACTTCTACCTACTCACCCGAGCCACCTTCCCAAACATGACCATTTTCATCTGACCTTCAATCTCTCACCAACCACCACTTCACCCACACCTTCATCATTGTGCATGGAAGGGTTTTGGCTTTGGTTTCTATGAACAAGGCCACCATACTATCATCCCATGCACCACCCGTAAACATAAAGATCACATTGGTATTGGTTTTACCAAACCATGTTCCAAGAAGGCCCACAGTCGAACTCATTGAGGATGATAAACCTTCTCCTTCACCCCATTCACCAACTTCACCACCTTCACCTACAGAGTCTATGGATCCAGAATCCATTCCTCCTAACTTTTTTTTTTCATGAACACCATTTCCCTGGGACCTCTAACTTATCAACAAGATGGTGAGGCTCCCTCTTCTCTTCCCTTCCTGTATCCTGACATGATCGATGATGATACACCTTCTATTAATGTCATTCAATGTCAGGATGATGAGTCTATTCTCACCTACCTTGGTGCAGAAGATTCTTATATTCACCAGTCATTACCTTCTGAGACACAAACCATGTTAAATGAATCAACCATCAAAATCAATATTAACACTCAGGATGACCCACACATTCTAAAGATAGGCCAATCTTTAGATGTTGCTGAACAAGAAGCTTTTACTTCTTTCCTCTGGGATCATAGCAACACTTTTTCTTGGTCCTACACTGATATGCCTGGTATTGACCCAAACATTGTGGTCCACAATATCATAACTATTCCTGAAGCCAAACCCATGAAAACAGAAGCTGCAGAAAATGCATCCTCACATTTCCCTTCTTGTCAAAGAAGAACTCCAACACCTCTTTCAGTTTCCTTCATCCTACCCATTGATTATCCCCAATGGATCTCTAACATTGTTCCTGTCACAAAAGTGACAGGGGGACTCCATTTTGCATGGATTTCCATGACCTTAACTTAGCTTTCCCTAAAGATGACTTTCCTCTACCTAGTATTGACCAACTAGTTGATCTCACCTCCGGCCATGAGATGTTACCACTCATGGATGGAATCTAGGGTTATAACCAAATATTACTTTCCCCCAGAAGATCAACACAAAATCACCTTCATCACTCCTTGGGGGACCTTCTGCTATCATGTCATGCCCTTTGGCCTTAAAAATGTTGGTGCTACATATCAGCGGGCTATGACTTATATCTTTCATGACATTATGCATCACATATTGGAAGATTACGTTGACGATCTTCTTGCCAAATCCAAACATCAGGTCAAACACCTTACATCCTTAAGGTCATCTTCGACCATCTCATCAAGTATTGTGTTCACCTTCAACCTAAGAAGTGTGTCTTCATTGTTCTCTCTGGAAAGCTCCTTGGTTTTATCATTTCTTTGCATGGCATAGAAGTTGATCCCACTAAAATCAAGGCTATTCTCAAAATTCCTCCACCTACTAACCTTCATCAACTTCATAGTTTGCAAGGCAAGTTGCAATCTATTCATCATTTAATTTCAAAGCTTTCTGACCTTTTCCACCCATTTCATCATCTCCTCAAAAAGGATGTCTCCTTCAAATGGGATGATGAATACCACAAAGCCTTTGAGGCCTTAAAACAATACCTCCTCCAACCACCTGTGCTCATTCCCCCTAAGGATGACCAACCATTTTACCTTTACATTTCTGCTACTGATCATTCCTTGGGTGCCATGCTCACTCATCATGATGAGAAACATAGGGAGAAAGTGGTTTATTATATAAGTCATACACTTTTAGACTACGAAACTAGATACACTCATGCACAAAAAAACTCTTCTTAGCCTTAGTTTTTGTCACCACTAAACTTTGACATTACCTACTTAAGGACAAAAACTTTGTTGTCACCAATATTGACCCCTTACATTACATGTACGCCAAGCCCTACCAACATCAACGTGTTGCACATTGGCTCATGCTTCTTACATACCTAGAACTTGAATTCATCCATCAAAAATATGTCAAAGGACAAACCATCACTGACCAACTTGCAGATGCACCTCTCTCTGAAATCAATCCTCTAACTTTGATTTCCCAGATGAATCCATCGCTACCCTCTCTTTGGATGATACCATTTACCAGATGACCTTATTCTTTGATGGTTCCAAATGTCAGCATGTGGGGGTGGTGCCAGAGTTATCCTCATTCCTCTTGATGGTGAGCCTATGTCATTATCTTTCAAACTAGATTTTGATTGTACTAACAATATCACCGAATATGAAGCACTCGTATTAGGTCTTCAAACCACCATCACCTTAGACATTAAATCAATTAATATCTTTGGTGATTCCAACTGGTTGTAAACCAAGTTAATGGTATATACCAGTGTCATAATGAGATACTTCAAAAGTATAAGCATCATGTTGACATACTTTTGACTACCTTTGACCTTTTATGAACTTCAAACCACCCCACATTCCACTAATAAATTTGTGGATACCATGGCCTGTCTTGCTTCTCAAATCCCCACTTCACCCTCCGACTCAAAAATATTTGTCACAGTACAAAGGTTGCAATCACCTTCTTATCTATTTCGAGACATCAACCTTGTCAGAACCATTGAAACTGACCCACGTGACCTTTGGTATAAGCAGTTTGTTGACTACCTTTCCCTTTCAATTCTACCTCCAGATCTTACTCGCAATGGACAACGAGCCTTTCTCAAAAGTGTCTCTCACTATGTCATCATGGGTGGTCTTCTTTATAAATGTGGCTTTGATGGTATCCTCTTACGATGCCTTACAAGTTCTGAAATTTCCTACACCATCAAGGAAGTTCACGACAAAATTTGTGGGGGTCACTTCAGTGGTTTAGCTGTCGCTAAATGAATTCTCCGCCTGGGATATTACTGGCCAACCCTAAACCATGATTGTTGTGACTATGTCAAATGTTGTGTGAAGTGCCAACAACATGCTAATCTTCATCACACCCCTAGTCATGCCTTACAGGTCACACGAGACCTTTGGCCTTTCTCTCAATGGGGTTTGGATCTTGTGGAGAGATCAATCCTCATTCTTCCCAATGTCATCAATGGATTATTACCACTACTGAATACTACACTAAATGGGTAGAAGCCATACCTCTTATTTCTACAAAAGCTGAGAAAATATGTGAATTCATTAGCCATCACAACATTTGTTCACTTTGGTGTTCCTTGCCATCTCATCAATGATAACAAAAAGCAGTTTAAAAACAAAATCCTACGGAAACTCTGTGATGCCTTCAACATTCAACTCAGTTTTTCTTCACCTTACTACCCTAAAACAAATGGCCAAGCTGAATCAACCAACAAAACCTTAAACAAAATTCTTATGAAAGTAGTTGACGATACTGGAAAGGATTGGCATACACACATTCCTTTTTCCTTATGGGCTTATCACTAGTATTCATACCTCAACTACTGCCACACCTTTCTCTCTAGTCTACAGTACAGAGGTTGTTCTACCTCTTGAAGTCCAGTTTATATCTCTTCGTATCTCACTCAAAGAGATGCTCAACGATGATGAATTTTTCCAAGACCATTTGGCACAACTCGAGTTATTAGACGAACGTCATCTCAATGCTCTTGATCACCTCCAAATCTACCAAAAATGTATCAAATGTGCCTATGATAAACATGTCCATGAATGAACCTTCCAGGTCAGTGACCTCATCCTGAAGGAAAATCAACATGTAACAAAAGAGGAGAAAAGTAAACGGGGAAAATTTTCTCCTAATTGGCTTGGACCCTATATCGTTACTCATACCTATGGATCAGGTGCTTATCATTTGTCTTCACTCGAAGGTAAACCTGAACCTGAGCCCCTCAATGCCTTGCATCTTCAACCATTCTATTGTTGAATCAAGTCCTATATCACATTCTGTCTAGTTAAAATGCTCATCCCTTGAGCACCATTCACCTTCCATTTTACCTATTTTAAGGATCAATGACTAAACAAGAATCATGTGATTACCCATCACTTTTTCAGCCTTGTCTTCAATATGAGTACCACGGCTCTACTCATGGCATGATTCTCATGGATACTTTTCATCTTTTTCAAGATGGAATCCCATGGTCGTTCATCACTTAAACCCTCTCTTTCATAGTTAACCTCTGTGTGCTATGGTTTTGTCTTCAAACAAGAGCCTATCCTTCTCTATAGTCTTGTCCATGACCTAAAAGTCCAAAAAATTTCAAAAACAATTTCAAAAGTAAAATGGGATTAAACTCCTTGAGTTAAACTTCTAGCAAAAATATGACTCCCTCAAAAAGGACATCTACTTTTTCTATCTCGCTGCTATAAATAGACTGCTCCCTCGAAGGACAACTATACAAAGCTAGCCATACTGTACATAGTCTATCATAAAAAGAAGACTATTCTTGCAAAAAATAAAATAAAATATTCTGAAGCTTCCCACATCGATCAGCTTCACGAAGACCTCAAGGAGATAATCTACTCATCCCATATAGACTTCCCACATCGATCAGTCTATAAAAACAAAAGCAAAAAGAAAAAGATAACTTTTTCATCATGGACTTGCCTATTTTGATCTTGGGTCTCTTGCCAAATAGGCATGTTGTCTCACACTAGGTTACGCTAAAACCAACCTTCTTGCACCTCATCACCTTTTCACCCTAATTTCCTACCCACTCAAGGGACGTGTCACAAATGTGACATTTCATGATCATGTGACTTTCTTCACCCTTAGAATAGTCAATTATGCAACGCCTTTAGGGTCTTACGTTCATAAGCCCATATTTGGTATGGAAGACTCATTATGGTTCTTATCAATTAGGTGGCTCTTTTTGTCACCTCTTACCATTCACCTTCTTCATCACTTGTGGATTTTCCTATACAGGACTAGACCATCGACACCTACATTTTAACAATTCCTTTCCTAAAAATCAACCATGCCTAAATGACCTAAACTTGCCTAAAATCCCATAAATGACCTAAACTCAACCATGCCTAAATGACCTAAACTCAACCATGCCTAAATGACCTAAACTCAACCATGCCTAACTGACCTAGACTCAATCATGCCTAAAACCTACCAACCCATCCCTCTACCTCATCATATTCTTCCCTAGCTTATGGGAGAACTACATCGGCCTGAGGCCCCTTTTCACCAGGGCTATGTAGGCAACACTCCAAGGGCATGGGGCCCTTGGAGGTTAGCTCAACCACTCTTTACCCTAACCAATTTTCCCCCTTTTTCTATTCACATTCTACCTTAGTTTTTCATTTTACACAACATTTGGAAATTAAACAAACAAACATACATACCTACCATTTTATCACATCATCAAAATCATCCAATCAATCATTTCACATTTCCATGACATATCAAATATTTGGAAATTTACACCATAACATACATATACATCATCATTTATTTTCCATACTACCAATAACTTGGAAATTAAATCAAACCCAAAAACATGACCAAACCATGCCTATCACCTAACTCCACCTATGCCTATACTCCACCATCACCTCCACCATGCCTAAACTCACCTAGACTCCACCATGCCTAACTCACCTATCATCATGCCTACATGACCTACCATGTGTACTAACATGTACAAATTTAACATGCCTGAAATTAAAACATGACACCCACCCCATCCCATTTTGCCAAACATGACCAATAACTCATCACCTATCATTACCTTTTGACCCACCCTAATACCCATTTTGAAAAACTTTGACCCAATACCTTTTGACCTTACCAACACCTATTACACCCTACCCACAAGCCTACATTACCTATACATTTCCTTAATTACATTTAGGGACATGTTATTTACCTATACCTTGGCCTTACCCATGCCATGACCTACATACCCTGACCTGAACCACCTTTTGTGACATTGAATTTGTGTACTCACTATACCTTGTGATGTTGTTACCCATGTTGTTTATCCTAATGACCTTACCTTTCCTATTGTCATGTTGTTTATCCCGACCAAACCTTTGGTGTACCAGTACCAGATCATACCTAAACATTCCTGCACCTAACCTAAGTTTTATTTCTAGACCATATCATATACCCTGGATACCTGATCACTTCAACCTTGTTTGGATAAACCTATCGACCTTGGACATGTAGAGTTTGCAAGCTCTTCCACCTGGTACCATATCTATAATGTATACATTTGTGCCATGTGTTACCCAATTACCATTACCCATTACCCAATATGGCCCTTACCCATTACCCAAAGTGACCATACCCTTACCTACAACTCACTTACCCTCACTTTCATCACTCACCCATTTATCAAACCACTCATCGACTCCGTCTAACACCTCATCATCTCCTGGTTTGAGGGGGATCACCTCCACCCATACTTTGGGGAAACCTCACCTTCAGCCCTACTTGGGGAAACCCCACTCTCACCTATATTTGGGGCAACCACTTCCTATTTTTGTCAGCATCACTTACCAATACAAGCTACATGACAAAAAGGGGCAAATGTAGACACCAAATTTGGGTCACACTCCCCTTGGTCCCCTTTAATTAATTAACATAACGTGTTCACCTAACCATGACCCCTTTACCCCACATTCATATTAATTTAATTACTTACAATTGAATTAATGTTCATCCTCACATTATTAATTAATTTAATTACTTTAATTAAGTTAATTTACACCTCACCTAGCCACATCACACCTCACCATGGACTTATTCTTAGTCTATTAATTAACTAAGACTCAGTCTCTACTTATCTTAACCAATTGGGACTTAATCTAACCCTAACATTAAATTCCTATTATTTCTCCAACAAAAATCCCACTTATCTAAGTGCTAACCATCACTTAATACCTAGACTGACAAGCAGAGCACAAAAAATAACCAAGATATGCCTATTTTTGGTAAACCTAGGATTTCCCACCTTAACCGACACCGGTTAACCCTCAACCGACACCAGTCACCTAACCATCATCAGTTACCATTATATACAGTTTTGTAACCTTTTTCCCAGGTTGGTCACTTTGAGTTTTGAAGGAGCTATTTGCATTCAATCACAAACCAGAGACTTCTCAGCATCCAGATGACAAAATACATTCAACCACAGGCCCAAGCAAGTACCTGATACTCATCCAAAGGCATTAGATTCACGGGAGCACTCCAGGAAGAATTTCTATGACACTAACCACCGTGTTCTTCACAAATCAACCATTACCTTCCTTTACCAACCAGGCTTGCAAATACAAGTAAGTGTATTTGATTTTGCATCATTTTGTACTTACTTAAATTGTAGGTTCTCTATCTTTTTTTATTAGATCTTGTTCTTCCCTGCATTCCTCCATCCCCACCTTCCTGCCAATCTACCTATCCAACCACCCACAACCTTCTTGTATCTCCATACCTAACCTTTATACATTCCTGAGTTTTCCTCACCTTATTATGAACCCAACCATCCTCCCTTCACTCTCTGTGCAATCACAGAGAAGTCCAAAATCACCTTTTATTTAATTACACCAAATTTCCCCTACCGACACCGGTTACCTTAACCGTCGTCAGTTTCCCCTCTTCACCAGCATCGGTCACCAGACCAACATCAGTTACTGTGTCTCCTGTCAACTTTCACTAAACTGACCCTAACACACCCCCAAAACCTCACAAAACCTCACCCAAACCTGATACCCCACCTACAACCTCACCACAGACCTTCCCAACTCTTTGTGTAGACACAGAGAGAGCCTAGACACCCACTTTTGACATTCTTCCATTACCCACAGTAACCGATATCAATCATCCTAAACTGGTCATCAGTCATACCTAACCATCATCGGTCATACCCTGACCGACATCAGTCTCTGTGTCTGGTAAACTGCCTTAGACCAGCAAGCTTCCTAATCACCCAAAATCAACCCAAACTTCACCAAATCTTACCTAGACCCTGTCTGTGACCCTCAGACCACCTACCCAACCTGCAACCTGACCCGGGACCTTCACCAATTTAATTATTAAAGCATTTAATTGGATTGACATTGATAGTAATCTGAGATACCTAAATCAGAACACTAGCATTAGATTCTTTTATTTGCATGTTCATTTATTTTATATTGAATTATATATATCAGTGGATTGACAACCATCGAGGAAGTATCACACTTCTTGGATCTAGCTCACACTAGGCAATCCACTAACCTTTTGCTATTAACTATGTTTTGTGGTCTTGCTTTGTATTTCAGGTAGTTCCTCCTAGCCAAAAGGAAGCTCACACAATCAATTTGGATCATAAATCAGAACACATGCACAACTTTCAACCAACATTACAACAGGTATTCCTCCTTGGCCTTCTACCCTTATCTGTTTCATTAATAGAAGATATATTTCACTATACTTCTGAAGAGTGAAATAAAGTACACAAGAAGAAAAGAGGTTTTTATTGTTTAGTTACAGTTTATAGGGTTGAAGTTTCTCAAAGTTGGAGCAATGTTTTGGCATATATTTGAATAACTATATACTTATTATCTTCTCACACTGTTCCTTGCATATAAAATCTATGATGACCCCAACGTGGGGGAGATACATTGGTCATGAAGCCTTTACATATGTGTGATAATTCAGTGAAAGTAATCCCTTGTCATTTTTTATGCCCTATATCAATTGTTTCTTTGTCTAGGGTGAACCCTTAGGATTCACATATGGTTGAGGCCCTTACCATCTTTAATGTAAATTTTCATTAGTTTCCTCTTTTTATAGTAGGGATGGGTACAAAATTTGGGTGACTGGGGTCCCATATTGGGCTTATATAGTTTTCAAAGTCAACAACTACATACATCAGTAAGATAAGGGGTTTACAACCTAAATTGTACATTGTTGAAGTAATTTGCAATTTGTATTGATTAACTAAGTCAACTTGGATATATAAATTGGTAGTTAACATTATTGTTTCTTATTTTCAGAAGGATTAATATACTTTGAAGCTGGGAATCAACTATTATGATTGGATTCCTTTGTCCACTTTGTTAAAATTTGCTAAAGGAAATGGGATGTTTAATGACATGATATTATGTTTATTATGGAGTTTTTCCGAATCTTTTGTGGCATATAAATGTGTTGCCTCATGTTTACACCCCTAATTAAGTTTTATGTGTTATTAATGTACACTAATAAAGAGGATATAAGGGTAGCAACAAGGAGACTAATTTAATCTAATTAACTTCCAACATTAAATATACATGACAAAAATAATTCATTCAAACTTAAAATGATAGAGATGATTGATAAATGACAAGTGTCTAGTTCAAATAGATAAAAGGAAATATAAACTTATTTGTTCAGGATGATTTGTATCTGCAACATAATGGTATAGGAAGATCTAGAACCTTAGATCTTGTAACGGAAGTTCTGAAATTAGAAACTAAGTAGGTGCAAAACCATACAAAATATGTATGGTATAGACATAGAAAAACATAGTTTTAAACCTTGTGACAATCTAGGTTTGTAACTTATTATATAATTCATTTTCTTATAAATGATTCTTAATATATATCGCTCTTGCTCGCACAACTTCGATATGTTATGTAGTAACATGAAATTAAATAGATACCATAAAAACTTGGAAAACCATTCATCAGAGCATTAACAAGCCAAAGGGAAAAATAAGTGTGTGTGTTTAAGGAAAGATAACTCTCGGTAGCTAGAAACACAACTATTTAACCAATCCAAACGTTGCATTACATATCCTCATTATGGAAATAAAGCCTCATGTAGTTCTCTTCGGTGATTGGGAAAATGTGTATAGCTAACCCACCAAAATATTGGGCTAAATATGTAGTATAAAATTTACCCAATGTAGTAATAGATGGGTAATATTGATATATGGTATGCCTTAGTTATGTGACTTAACCCTTTGTTATTTTGAAACCCTTATGCAATCCTTAGAGTGATCATGATATTGTTAATACATGGATTTATGATATTTTATTGCTTATAGATGGATGAAGATAGATTATTTGACACTGTTGAGTGCTTCATACTCTTAATACGATTACTATAGATGAGGTGCAACTGATTTATGAATAATTTGAGTGTTATTGGAATGATATTTTCAATAGTATCTTGTGAGAACACTAGGTGAGTTATAAAGTGATAATTACCTACTTAAATAGCCTTTTGTATGTGAATTATGCTAATAAGGTCGACCCTAGGAAGATTAAATGACCCAAATAATGATTTAAAATTAAAATTATCATGGGTGATTGTGAAGGAGTAGGAATGTACATGTTGACCAAGACTAGAGCTTATATCTCGACTATTCCATATGTTTTTAGACCAGAGAGAGAAACACTAGAATAAAAGGTTGTCATGAATATAATTTTTTTGTTGCTTTGATGAGATAATATTCCCAAAATTTATGGTAGAGTATAGTCTAAAGATATGAAATCTATATAATTTTGAGAATGTGGTCTAAGATTGAGCACTTATAAATTACAAATTCACAAAGAGAGTAGTTTTTTGAGAGATGAACCAAACATGAGACAAAAGATAGGTTATAATTCAATTCACAAGAAAATAACTTTAAAAGAGATGTATAAATAGGAAGTGGGGAAGTGTAACCATCACCTAAAAATATGGGTAAGTGTATTCACCACCTAAAAAGGTGAAGAAGTGTAACTCCCATATATCCCAAAAATATCTAAACAAACTAAATACATGTGTAGGGAAAACTATGCAATGGAATAAAAAAACCTACATTAACACCCTCCTTAAGTATAGCTTAGGTGGGTAGAAAAAATTAGCCCCAATAACAAGGATTGATGAGGTAATAAAGTACAAAAGAAACCCCTCATAAAGTGGAGAAAAGGAGAAATACTATGAGAAAAAATCCTCTCCAAAAGAGAGAAAAGAGAAGTGCAAAGAGAATCTCCCTCAATAGATAAACCCCCTAGAAAAACATAGATAAACCAACATAAATAAAAAGAGAAAGAAGAGGATAGAGGAATAGGAAACCCCCCAAAATATGAGGCCTCGTGAACACCCAATAGATCTCGTAAATCCTAATCAAGAATGCTAGGTGTTACAAAGAAATATTGTGGATCAGAGGAAAATGTAAAATGAACACATGGAGCATCTTGGAATCGTAACTGTGTGTGCTCATGTATAAATTTTCTATGCTAATGAATTGAAAATAAACACCTAAGAGTTTCAAAGAAAATTAAAACCTAACAATGGACCATCAAGATAAGAGTTTATGGAGACTAAACATCCTCAATATGCATGCAACTTTGAACAAAACCAAACTAACATACTAAGATTAATCCATACTCTTTAGATTGCTAAACTACAAATGAACCTAGTTAGATCCATATCAATCAAAGGTTGATTGTTTGTTTGATCTCAAGGTTTTGTGAATGGAATCTCATAAAACATGGCTACAAGACCATTTGATTCTTCCCATATTACTCAAATCTTAGATGGATGAAATGCAAGATGAAGATGATATCTCAATTCTAATGGAGAATACTCAAGATCAAAATGCCTATAGTTTATGCTATAGCAAAGGTGTTCTAAGAAATGGTAAGGAGGAGGGTTTCTTATATAGCTTTCCTTTGGAGGTAAGGCTATCAATATTAGTGAATGTGGGATAAACCTCGCAAGAGGAAATACAAATGGAAAGCGTATTTTACATAAAGTATGTGCACTTTGTGGGAATAATGGGAAGGAGGTTTGTTAATTAATCAAAGGTGATTAATTAATAGGGGGATAAGCCTATAGAAGATTTTTAGAAGAAAATTAGAGTGATTTAGGACTATAAGAGAGGATTTAAATGCAATAAAATGATGATTTATTGATTAAAATTAGTGGCCGTAATTAATTAGGAATAATTAATTGACCTTAGATAGAAGTGGTCGTTAATTAACGAAAGGTTATTAATCGACATCTTTAGTAATAAGAGGGTTAATAAATTAGCGTAATGTAATTAATTAACAATGAGGATAGGGGAAATGGTGCATTATTGATGAAATGTTGTCAATTTTTGGGAAAGGGGATAGTTAGTGTAATTTTAGCTAATAAAATTGCTTAATCAACTTATAAGTGTCTACATTTGCCCCTCTTTAGGGTGGCATAAGTGACACCACTTCAAAGATAGTAGCCAAATAAAAATAAGTAATTTTTAAGGAGTGGAAGAAAAATTAGTAGAGTGAAGGATGCCCCCTCGAGTGTTGATGGGGTGATGAAAGAGGTCAATCGATGATTGAAAAGATGAAGGAAAATGGATAGAAGAATAAGGAGGGAAGAAAAGACGATTGCCAATTTAGTTGGAAGAATAGTGTGGATAAAAGAAAAATGATATAGAAGAAAAATGATGATGAAGGAGGGATTGAACTATATTTCATCTAGTGTTTGTGCCAAATAACTTTATTTCATCATATTGCTTATGATCTACATCATTGGTCCTTATTAAAATATGTAACCATACAACCAAAGTGTATAATGACATGAAAAGCCATAATATGAGCAATTTCTCATTGCTAAAAAACCAAATTCATGCAACATATAGAGTATAATGCAATATGAGAAAATAAACAAGCTGACCTAGCACAAGGAAACGAGTACAAACACACATACTCAACCCAACAACGTTCAAGATGGTTGCACAAATATTTTGTTATCAAGCTGTAGATCCCAAATGTTCATGATTAACGAAAAAGGGTTAAAAGTGGTGTCCCAAGACAAGGATACATGCAAGGAGAATAATGGTGGATGCGTGGGTCCAAAGAGAAAGCATTTGTGCACCATGCAATAGTACCAGGTAACTCATTGTTCCAAGATAGTATAGACGGATCAAACATACCAACTTTGTTAATGGGGGGTGGATCCAAATGATCCGTGAGACATTGTTACATAAACAAGTAAAAATTCCAGCAAGATATGATTTGAATACCATGTGTTTGACATAGGCTTAAACTACGCACTAGTTTTTTTTACCAATTTTTACAAATTTTTGATTTTTTTTACAATTTTTAGGATTTTAGGGTTTTTAGGATTTTTTTGAAATTTTTTACAATTTTTGCAATTTTGTTTGATTTTAGAATTTTTTATTTTTTGAGAAGAATTATGGGAAGGGAGATCACCTGAAAGCAAGAAAAATGCCCTGGGGAGAAGAAATGGTCGTCATGTAGCAAAAATACGCCCCGACGGGACAAAAAATAGGTGAAAAGTGAGTATTTATTAAAAATAAACATCACATCGTGTCATAGAAGACATCATAATGATTATGAAGGTCACATCATGCCTCTCGACCATCATAATGAGAGTCAATGCTTTAGGTTACCCACCAGTGAGATGAATGTTAATTTTTAGGACATCTGGAGGATACTCATAGTACCAATTGAAGGGAAGTTGATGGATTACGATGGGGATATGATGCCCATATCACATATTGTCTGATTGAGACATTTGGTCTCTAGGAAATACCCCGAAGAGGGATGTTACTTCAGTTAGGAATGATGGTTTCAATGATCCAGAGCTTCCACGTATTGTTGTGTATTTTATGGCTCTTGTTGGTAGCATCCTACTGCCTTGACAAGACCAATGGGTACCTTTCCACTATGCTTTCTATGCTTGATTGGCATGCATTCACCACTTGATCAGTGGAGTGCGATGTTGCTGGGGACAGTGATTTATTTCACACTTGTATTCATACCTTCATCTTATCAGCCTACTACGGTCAGAATACCATGGATCCAGGTTCTTTGCTAGGAGATATGGTCATGGGACCATATTGATATTGGTTTCCCTTCACAGAGTGTTACGAGTGTGGGCTCCAGATGAGCCTTCGATCATGGGATGGATCTTACAGTCAAAGATGATGTCTACGGGCACATGGGAGATAGAAATTATCACCATCATTCCTTTGATGAGGTTACATCAACATATGATTACTTGGTACCCATTACAGGGCATATCAATGGCTTAAGGATAGATCAGAGCATGGTGTTGCATTAGTTGAGAATTTCCTTATTGGTAGCCATGGCTATATTACTAAGTCCTATAGAGACTGATCACGTATTGAGATAGTTTTGTTCCGTATAGATTATTCCTGGTGATGCGATATGGTATGGTCATTATTTTAGGGAGACCTTGGACATTAGGCCATTGATTCAGGCTCAATGAGCTTGGGATAATTTTGAGAATATGGTTCCCTATCCTTAGATACCTCTATGGCACATCATAGATCCGAGGAAGGTGAATTCTATTATCAAGAATGGTATGCTACAGTTCTTACTAAGTACATTGATGATTCCACATGCCACGATAGATGTAGGTGTTACAGCTACATCATATGGTTTAGCATGGTAGGGATCTTAGGCTTGAGGCACAAGTACATGTGTGTAGGGATAGGGGTAGGGACAGAGACAAGTTACTCCACCATAGTAGGGTCCTCTAGTATAACAACATGTATAATAGCAACAACCTCAGCAATAGGTAGTACCTCCACCATAGTCAGCCACAACAATAGCAAGAGGTACAACCACCAACCTCACCACCACATGTAGCTAGTCCACATGGTGATAGAGGAAGTGGAGGAGATGGGGGATACAGATATGGGACATAATTGCCTTGAGGAAGTAAATTACAACAGGTTGTAGGCACTTCAGCTGTAGGCCAAATACTAAGAGAGATCAGATTATATCTTATAGAGATCAGTTGGTAGTAGAGAGATCACAGTGGGCTACAGAGAGAGCTCAGTTGAATACAGGGAATAGAGACCATAAACAAAGAGATTCCTATTAGTGGACTGACAGAGGATCAGGCTCATGCAGATGTGGTGAGCTTACATTAAAGCTCATTGTGCTTAGACAGGTGCCACAACAGTTATTAGCTACCCCATGTGTTTATTGATTTAGCCACATCCAGTGGCAAGGCAACATACTACAAGGATTTGTATCACATGTGACATTGTCCCAGAGGGGCATAGGGGCCCACTCCATTCAGATATTTGGCCATCAGTAGGTCCAGCTTGCGAGATCACAGAGACCATCTCACTCCATGAGATTAGTACAAGGTCCTTCAGTACAGTAGGAAGGTTCATCCCATCAGATGCCACCTCCAGCATGGTCCACTGTCTCCACCACAGGGTTCACAACAGATGCCACCACCTGGTGGTAGACCTAGTAGTCCACATATGGGAGAGAGTCATAGTTGACTCCTTTTATTGATGTATATGTACATATGTATATTTTTTATGTATGCCTTGATATGAAGGCACACTTTTGACATGATGTATATGTATTATTTTTGGTCATGCCTCGATATGAAGGCACATTTTTTATCGATGCCCATGATGAAATACATTCTATCCGATGATTATGTATAGAGACACATTGTATATGGACATTGATATTTTACATATGTACATGTTTATGATGATGGAATTTTATTGATGATGTATGATTGTATCACATGTGTTTGATTTATGAGATAACATTAGATGATATCACATTTGTTTGTTATTTGATGAGATACTTATGATGGTCCACATTTTAAATTTTTGATATTGGGGAGGGGGGACGGAAGGTGGTCCCTATTTCCCCATTGATGATATGACATGATGATAGTAGCTTAACATACATGTTGTATGTTTATTTTCATGATTATGTAGCTTAGCTATTATTGATGAGATTATATGATTTATATGATGTTAGATGTGATGATATAGATGATGATTTGATAAAAAACAATGCACAAGTAACAAACAAGCACAAGTAAAAGTTAACAAATGTACTAAATTTACACACTAACACATAAACAACACAACTATGTACAAATATGAACAAGCATGCAAAACATACACAACTATAAACAAACAAGAATGAATCTAATCAAGAAAAAATAGACCACTCACATGAAGTATGTTAAGCAACACACTATACAAAATGTACAAGCAAGTAAATGAAAGCTACACAAGAATGTACAAATAAACAAGCAAAGTAAGAAACAAACAAACAAACAAGTAAAAAAACAATATTATGTTTTTGTGAGACAATTTTCGATGCATTTTTATGCTATTTTTTTTGGAGTTTTGGAAACAATGTTCTATTATTTTTGTATTTTCTATGAGATGTTTTCTAATGTTTTGGATTTTTCTAACCGTTTTTGAAGTTTTGTTGAACATATTTGAATGTTTTTGTGTTTTTTTCAAAAAGTTTTTTGAAGCTATGTACTAGAAAAAAGAAGTGTGATGCCCCCAGTGTTAAATGGGATGTACAAGGTTAGAATGCCATGTGTATGTGCAAGATAGTGAAGATGTGAAGATGCCCCAGTGTTAGATGTGAATATACAAGGGAAATTTTCTTCACACATATATACAAGAATAAATCAACTGGATGAAGGCCACGAAGGATAGGGGCAAAAGGATTCTTAGATTCATGAAAAACTAGCCCCAAATTAAAGCAAGTATACCCCTTTAGATGCAAGATTTCTTGTGAACAACGAATCCTCCTAAGGTGTCGAAAGGTGTTTTTCACCCCAAGACTTGCCCAAAGTGCCACAATTACGTGGTTTTCACACTTGGATTACTTATTTTCTCTTTACTCTTTTTCTTGATTTTATTTTTTAGTTTTTTTATTTTATAATTTTTTGGTTTTTTCTATGATATTTTCCCCATTCTTAAGCATAGAACCACTTGAGATGCATGGTATTCATTGGTTCAAGGATCTCTTCTCCATTAGGATAAGAAATTTTGTACACTCCTGACCCATATTTATCTATCACCACGTATGGTCCTAACCAGTTTGGCTCAAAATTTCCTTTCTTTTCTCTTTCCTTGACAGTGTTAAACTGGTTCTCTTTGAGGACAAGATCCCCTACCTAAAATTGGTGAAGGTATGATTCGTTTATTATAGCCCTGTGACACTCGATTCTAATACAATTTCAAATGATTGAGTGCACACACATGTTTCTCATATAACAACTCCAACTCTTCCAGTCTAGCTACCTAGTAGTCTTTGTCTTTATCCAGATAGTCTCTGAGAGATATCTCAGGGTGGGAATCTCAATTTCTAATGGTATGATGGCCTTAGTTCCAAAGATTAGTGAGTAGGGCGTAGCAGTTGTAGGGGTATGGATGGAGGTTCTATAAGCCCAAAGGGCGTAGATGGATTTGTAAGTACCAGTTACGACCTATTTTTACTTACCATCTTTTCCATAATATGAACAAGTGTTTTGTTAGTGGCCTCTTCTTTTCCATTACCTTGAGGGTAATAGGGGTGGACCACTTTAGATGGATTTGGAAGTGCTGGCATAATGCTTTGACTGTCTTGTTCTTGAAATATTTACCATTTTCAGTGACAATGGCGGAGGGGATGCCATAATGACAGATGAGGTGGTTCATGATGAATTTTGAAATTTGTGCACACATAACATATGTAAGAGGCACAACCTCTACCCATTTAGTGAAATACTCAGTTGTGGTGATGATATAGGTATGGCCATCTAAGGAAGTAGGAGTGAGCTTACCTATGAGATCTAGTCCTCCTTTTTAAAATGGCCATGGCATTGTGATTGGTTGTAAGGCTTGTGTTGGCGCATGAATTAAGTTTCCATACTTCTGACACAATTCACACTTCTTGACATAGTTGCAACAATTTGATTCCATGGTAGGCCAATAGTAACCTACTCTTAACAATTTCTTAGCGAGCACCATTCTGCTTATGTGTGCCCCATAGATACCTTCATGTACCTCTTTGATCACTTGGACCAACTCATCAAAATCAAGACAGTGCAATAAATTCCCATCATATCCACGTTGATAGAGGGTGCCTCCTAGGAGGGTATAATGGGTTATGCATTTGATAAGGTTTCTTTTCTCGAGTTGGGAAATATCTGGGGGAAAGGTACCGTCTTGTAGGTAATTAAATATGGGTTCATAACAAGGGGAGAAAGAACCAACAAATTCACGTACCAAACATGATTCTGACATGTCATATGCTAGCACTTGCAAATGTTCAACAAAGAAAGGAATTTTCTTTTCCTGAGGTGGAATGCAAAGCAAATCTCTAATTGTGGCCATGACATCTGATAGATCGGTTTTGTGCCCTTGGAATCTTTTCAAAAGTAACATGTATAAAATATTCCTTTAGAGTATCGACCATCTTTTTGTATTGGATGAGCTTGTCATCCTTGACCTTATACTCGTCATTGACTTGTTTAATGATCAATTGTGAATCACCAATGACTCTTAATTATATGATATTCCATCTGATAAAAATTTCAACCTAACAATGAGTGCTTCATACTCTGCTATGTTATTGGTACATGGGAAACTCAAACGAAAAGTGTGTGGGATGAATTCTCCTGTTGGAGTGATAAGTACCACACCGGCTATTGAACCGTGGTAAGTGAATGATCCATCGAAGTTCATTTTCCATATGATAGACTCTAAAATGTACATCTGGATGCATATGAAGATCTAGAAACAATAGTTCCATTCGGTAGGTGAAAAATATTGCAATCTAAATGGCCAAAATGTGAAGATGACATTTAGTGTGATTAGGGAACATGGGATCACCTCTCAAGACTTGGGCTTGAGGTGAACCTCCAAAGAATGGACTTCCTCTTCCTAAACTAAGTGATGTACTACTCCTAGTGCAATAAAATGGTTATCTAGACCTATTGGACTAACATTTTCATGGGTTTTAGGGAAATATATTTGGAAATGAAACTATACTAGGGATGAAGATGCACCAAATAAAAGTTGTTTCTAGACTCAGGAAGGGTTGATTTGAAGAGGGTGTTTTGTACCACAAGTCAAATTCACCTACTGTGACTTAGAGAGGGTACAAAATACCATTAGGAAGCATGCGTGTTAAAATCGATTCCAGGAAGAATGATGAACCACAAAAACTCACCTGCATGTAATACTCCACCACTTGATAATCACAAAACTCCAAAAACCTGCAATAGAAACGTGAACTTGCATAGTGTACCTGCAAGCATGAGAAATGCAACAAAGAAGTATGGAAGGATGAAAGGACCAAGATTAGTCACAAAAGACACACTTTTATTACTTCAACAATGTGCATAATGCATCATACATTCAAAAGTGGCAGTAGTTTCCATTATAGTCTTGGAAAGGAGGCTAGAAAGTTCCCTCAACATATAAGAACAACTTGCAGAAGGAAACTCTTGAAAAAATATGCACTTTTCTTTCAAAATGGAATGAGCTTTGAACTTACATTTATAGAAAAATTTGTGAGAGAGGAAAAGAAGTCATAAATTCCCTTCCTAAATTAAAGGTACATGATGTATTTATTATAGTTGTTTGAACCACTTGAGAAGGTTCCATCATGTGCCATCAATTTCCTTTTGACCTATTCTCTCAATTAATTCAAGGAATATTTAAATAAAATATTTTAATAATAATAAATATTATTTTATAAAATATTTTTAATAAAAATATTAATTTAATTACATCAATGGTGGGACCCCCGTTGAAACTGGTTTGCATTGAAATGGGGTTCAGTGAGAAATAAGGTAAAAAATAGCCCAACTCGGTGGTTGGCTCACTGAGCCAACTTCTCCAAGTTAGGCTTGAGTTTCCATCATTTTATGGGCTAACATCCGAGCATGACATTACAGAATTGATCTCCTCTTGTCTAACACAATGAGATGGTGTATTTATGTATCTGAGTGATGAGTTCATCCCTTGAGCTCATCCAGAGCCATTTCCATACTTGTTCGACCATCATGGTTGAAAGATCTCTCTTGTCGGTTCAACTCCTGCTCTGAGACTCTTAATGGGCCAACTCATCCTATGCTCAGCAATGATAGATTAATTCAACATTGCCTTACCATGATCAACTCGACCACAAGATCAATGGACTTTTAGCCCATATATCTTTCTTCAACGGTGATGAGCTGCTGTTCATAGCTTAATCACAATTGAGCCTCTTGATGTAACATCCCTATCAAATCGAGCCAACCATAGACACTGCGTGTTCTCTCCTTTAATTTACTTTCACATTTATCATCCTTGATGTCTTAACAATTTCTCCATGGTTGCAACTGATAAGTACTATGTTCTGCGACGATTTTGTCTCTTGCTCCATGCCATTGACCCAAGCCTGACTGATGTCAATACAAAGTCAGTTGGCAATAGACCTCATGCTAGATTCTTTTCTTCCGAAACAGTTACATGGCTATTCATTACCATTGCCTGACATACTTGATGTCAAACTATCATTTTCCATTGCAAGGTTTTCATTCCTTATAGAATGAATCTCCTCACCAAGAGCTAACACTTATTTTGGAATTTACTGTCACCGAGTTATTAAAATAACACCTATCGCAATTTCCTTCAAGCTACCGTTGGATCCCATGATCCCTCGCATTTCCTAACAAGACAATGAGCTGCAAAACCTAACTGTCACCATCTCCTGCTAAATGATTTCATGACTCATTCATGTTGAAGACTCTCTAACAGAGCTTCCCATAATTTGAATCTTCTAACTCGACTTGGCCTCTTATCAATGAATCACACCCTAATGCATCACCTTGCATTAGTCTGATTAAACTGAAGCCTGGAATTCCATGAGCCCGACCTCTCCCATTTTCATGGTGGTTCCCCACGACTCGCTCCATGATGAACAAGTGTCTTGTTAATCTGAAGAGTCAACTCGATAACTCCCAAATTGCTCAGCTTCTTCACCTCGACGTCAGCATGTCTTATGGAGATTTTCCCTTGGTTTTCCAAGCATGATCTATCCCCACTTGGTGATGCTTTCTTAAATTTCCATGTTCTTGGCAAGATTATTCTCATAACCCCCCTTGCACAAACCTTGTGTTGGCCTGCCATCAATTCCAAGACCTCACTTTTTCCTCTAAGCTTCATTCAAATCCCCACATGGAACTCTTACCTTGTCTAGCCAATGATTATTATTCTATCAAAATTTGGAATTTATCTTCCCAAGCTCCTTTGATAGTCAAGCTAGTCTTTCAAGCTCGACTGAGCTCCTCTACATGATGCTCATAGTTCATAGACTCGAACTATGAACCATCATATCTTTCACCATATCAAGAACCCGGCTTCCATTAAGATAGAACTTGTAGCTTTTCATGTTAATCCCACCTTCACTCCATGTTGGTCCAGGATATGGTTATGGAATTTCCTGATTAGCTCGAATTTATTCCTAAGTCATCTGCCACATTGATCTCCTAGACCAAGCTCCCCGACTGTATCGTTTCAAGTATTCGACTCTTCCTTACATTATGACTCTGGACCCTTTCAAAGTTAGGACACATTCTGAATTGGTTTTCCATTATTCACTATTTAACAATAGCTCGATCGAGCAACTTAAGAGCTCGACCCTTCTTGAAACATTATTCAAGTTCAACCCAGGTCTCCTGTTCATGATGCAGATTCTTTTATCGAATCAGTCTCACAATGGTCATGAGATCTGTCTAAACCATGAGCTAAGTTGGCTCTTCCAAATGCTTCACTGAATGAGCCTTCAACATAGCTCATCACATGTTTAGTTCACACCTTACATCACTATGTTTGAGTTTCTTGTTCTTATGAGCTAAGTGAGTATGATATTCTTATGCCTATAGATATAATGCTACGAATTAGCTCTCAGGTTCCCTCCAAGCCATTATTTGTACCACAAAGCATACCAACCATGTGACTTCATCTATGTGAGAGTTCTTCACTATCTCTTACACTCACAACTAGTTTCATATCACTTACGCTTTGAGTCTGAAATTCAATTCACGTAAAACAGAGATTTTTCTATTCAATGTCATGTCGAGCTCAACAAGACCTTGTCCAATTTTTCCAATTGGATAATAGTAGGGGAGATCTAGTTCACTTGTCCTTTAAGTGATTTCTGGTTAACAAATTCAATGTCAAAATCACTTGGAGGATGATCAAATTAGCCATCTTCCAAAGGATCAACTTTGGAGATAAGCTTTTGTTATTTAGAGGTAATGGTGAATTTTTTGGAAGGAAAAGACCACAACTAAGCAATACTTTTAAATTTGATAATTTAGCTCACAAGAAATTAAAGTGTGGTTAAGGTAATAGATTGCTCTTTATTTTTGGCTTAGATTGTAATGGGCTAGCAGTGTACTAATAACACATTGTGTTTGAAATGTATCATAGCAAAGGCTCACCTTGGGTAGGGTACCTAGCTAGATATTACTTAAGTAAGTCAAATGCCTATTTGAACTTTGGGCCAAAATGGAATGTAACATATTTCTTAAGAAAGTGGGTGAAAGGATGGCACTTATCTGCAAGCTAAGAAATGAAGTGGAAAATTTCCTATTTTTCTAAGATGTGTAACTGCTTAAGGTTCTTAGGTGGAGATATCTCAGTATAACAAAAACCTTAGTAGGATATCCTCAATACCTCTTCTCGATACAATGAATCCAAATAATTTTCTTGATTGCATGCCACACACATACTTCTTTGGATTTGGTCTAACTTTGTAGTCTCAGAGACATTGAAATATACACCTCAACACTTTTGGATGTTCTTCTTTGACTAGAAGTGTAACATGTGGGTGCATCTTCCTCAGCTTCTGTTTGATAGGTTTGGCATTTGGATGCACAACAAGGTTATGCATGACTAAGGTTGGGTCTAAACTTGGCATATCTGTGTAAGACACACAAATATGTCTACAAATTCTCATTAGTAACATGACAACATTTTTTCTACTCCTTTACTGAGAGTGAAGCTCCCAACTTTACCATTATCAGATTATCTTTTGACCCAATATTGACGTCTATGGTCTTCTCGACCAACATTTTGGATGTATCCTCCATGCACGTGGGATTAAGAGGGAAATTAATGTCTTCTTCCAAGGGTGTCTCAATGAGATTTTCACCCTGGGTGTGGTCACTTTTTATGTCCTTTAATTTTTCCATTTTTTTTTTCCGTAAAGCGCCTCAAAGATTTTTTCACTATGCATTTTGGACTTTCATTTTTGCCAATGATTTTTAGAAGTAATTTTTACCTCGCTTTCATTTATGTTTTTCTAACCACACATTTCAGCCTCCTCTCCAAAATATGCACACACATCTAAATTGATGTAAAAACCTTCTTGTGATCGTTGATCAGAATAGTATCATGAGTACCCATAAACTCTTTGATTGCCTCATTATTTTTGAAGAGATCAATTGGTGCATGAAGTTGTTGGTCCCATCAATGAGAGTGGGATATACATGGTTTACTTGGGAATCGGATTGGGAATGGGAGTGGGATTCAGATTGGGAAAGGGTAAAGATGATAGAATCCAGGAAAATATTTGTAGAGGCAAGATCCTTGTATAGGATACAATAGGAATCTATGTCGTATTCTGAATGAGATAAGCTATCCTCACATTCCGAAGAGGTAGCATCAATTTTTGAGGGTGGAGCACCATGAGGCCTAATTCCAAGACTGTGTTTATCTGATTTGTAACGGGGAATCGGGATAGGCTCCAATCTTCCTTGTTCACTTGCACTACATCCTTGTCCATGATAGCCCATGACATACATCATTATGTGAGCTTTGATATATTTTGGAGCTTGGTGACATGAGGCTTTTGTACCTTCAGGAATCTAGTTTGTAGGTGAATCTAACATTTTCTCATCTGATAAGAGGTCGCGAGGAACAAATTTCTCAAAAGGACTATCACAGCTATCTTAGGAACTCTTGAATTAGAAACTTGGCCTACCACATGTTTTGGGTGATAGTGAAAGGTCAAAGTCCAGAAGGGCATGTTGGAGGTTATATTATTCAATTGGGCCATTACACATGACTTTCATCTCCCATGCAACAAAGGGAGAAATAAATGTGGAAGGCCCTTTATCATTAACACTCAATGTGTCTGGATCAATGCGAGCTTTTAGAGCTTCAGTCTATAATGGTATGACAATGTCAGCAGAAGGACATTCATACGCCGAACGAGAAATACTATGCAATGCTTTACAATGTGCAAATGGCTCCGAATCTCCTAGGATGGTGATCATTTGTCCTCCATGATACAATTTAATGCACTAATGGAAAGTGGATGGTACAACCTGCATGGCATGGATCCATGGGTGTCCTACGAGCATGTTATAGGGAAGATCCAAGTCAAGGACATGGAACTTCGTGTCATGATATGTCAGCCCTACTTCCATAGGTGATACTATTGTCCCAGTTGATTCTCATTCTGCATTATCATAGGTTGTAATTGTGATGATATGAGAATCTAAGTCTGCCTCTGTTCATCTTAACTGTTTGACTAGCTTCAAGGTACATATATTTAAACCCGATCTGTTGTCCACAAGCACTCTCTTGATCTTTCTATGAGTGAAAAATACCTCTATGTACAAGGGAAAGTTATGCATGTGATTATTAAGTGGAATTTCACTCTGGTAAAAGGAAATACAATCATTATGAGCAAGGTTTGCGGCCACGACTTGGAGGTGTGAAGGATCAATATTCGTTGATACTCTTGACCCCTAAATTATTTTGTAAAGAATGCCTTTATGAACGTTTCATATCTTGAGAAGATCCAAGATTGAAATCTTAGTTGTTGTCTTCTCAAGTTGATCTAACAGATCATATTGACCTTCCTGTGAGGTAGGTAAAGGATGTTTTGGAATCACTAGACGAGCACACCATGTTTCCATGGTGCTATCATTGCCAATGATTCTGATGGTGTTTACATGCTCATTGGACGAATGAACACAACCTATGAGTGAATCAAATGGATTATCAGCTTGAGTATACACATATTTTGTAGCTCTGTAGTCATTGGAAGAATGACCTTGATCCAAATTTTTTGTTCCTTGCCTATCATGTTTAGGGAAGGGTTGTTTAAAGATTCCCATTTTGTCATTAGGTCCTTGTCTCGATTCAGGTGAGTCTACTTCAATCTTCTCATCGTCAATGAGGTCTTGGATGAAGTGTCTCAGTTTTAAACATTTATCTGTTTTGTGTCCCTTGACACGATGAAAATCACAGTAGTCATGATCTTTATACCATCCTAGTTTGGGTGTGTCATCTGCATAAGGCACTGTGGTTGGGTATTGAACCATGTTCACTGCATCTAATTATCTCAGAATTGTGGACAATGAGTTCGTAAGGGGAGTGAACACTCATTGTTTGATTAGGTTCTGACTAGGTCCTTTGGTAAGTTTTAGAAAAGGACCACTTTGAACTGTCTGGACTCGTTTAGAGTCAGTGATGCCTTCTCCTACGATGTTTTTGTTTTTGTTAAATAATTTAGGCTTGTCTGTAGGTTTTGATTCATGTATGTCTTTTGAAAAGGGTTTTAGTGTTCCCTTTACTATCAAATACTTCTCAATTTGGCTTCATTTTTTGATAAATTCTTCGAAGTTAGTGACACAATGCATCTATAGGTGAAAAGAAATGTTTGGATTTAATTTTGGTATGAAAATATTGACCAACTATTTCTCTGGGAGTGAACAAGGGAAGAAACTAGCTAACCCTCACCATCATTGTAAGAAACCAACAAAGGTCTCATTTGGTCATTGTTTGGCACTACATAAATCCATCATAGTTATGTCACTTTCCATATTAAATGAGAAATGACGTATGAATTTCTCTGCTAATGCAGGCCATGTGATGATCGTCCCCTTTGGTATATGAAGGAACCATTCTAACGCTTGTCCTCCTAAACTATGAGGGAATAAACGTATAAGGTAATTGTCACTAAAGGATACTTCTTGGCAAGCCATGTAAAATTATTTGATGTGATCACGAGGATCACCTTTTCCTTTGTACTTATCAAATTTTGGACAATCAAAGTTTTTTGGGAATGGTATACATAGCATGTCTCTTTCAAAAGGGTAAGGGCATAGCTCTTCATATTGATACTTCTTACTATGTCCCACATTGCTTTCTTGAAGGGTCATGAGCATACTTTTCATCGATTGTAACTCTTGTGTGAAGAGTTTCTCTTTTGTAGGGGAAGATGGTATGTGCACTCGACTACTCTTCGATGCTTCACCTTCTTGACGTTTGGTACGAAGTTCACTAGTTTTTCTCTTAGGTTTTTCTTGACATGTTCCCTTGTTTGTGTCCCTATTTACATAGGAAGTTAAGTTTACTATTTGTTGACTAAGGGTTTGTATTTGATGTTGTATAGTGATTTCTTCATTTTCAGGGTCCTCTTGGTTGTCATTAAGAGGAGCAAGTAACTCTTTATGTTCATGCTCTATCCTAACTTTACAAGGGACTCTAAGGGGTGGAAATTAATCATTCACCTCACATTTCCTAAGTCACATTCCCCTCCCATGGCTAATTAATTAATTAATTAGTTAATCCACATATTCCACTTCACCCCTACACCTCACCATGTGAACTCATCATGATCCACTAGTTACGACTAGTTTAACTAGGAAACCTTCTAAATGTATCCCTACACCTATCCTAACCACCTCTATCCTCATCCCCATGACAAGCCCCTACTTCACACTAGTTACAACTAGTTTAACTAATGGAACCTACCAAAAACACTCTTTTCCTATCCTAACCAACTTAATCCTCATCTAACCCCATCAAACTAACATCTTAACATAATTTGTCACTCTCATCTTTGAAATCCCAAGCACTATACTTCAAAATAGCAATTTTATCCCTTCATATCTCTCCCAAACTTGAACTAACTAAAAAAATGTTGGTGATTTCCTCAGTTGTCAATGATCTATATATACCAGTTTCTTCTACCTCTCTTTAGGGACCATTCATGATCATCCAAGTGAATTCAGAGAGCATTATCAAGCATTTTCAAGTTTTCAAGCTTATCAGTTTCATTTTTCATCTAGCCAAAGCACGATTCACATCCGTCAAGCATCTTGGAGCCATTTTAGAAGCTCGTTCATCATCCAACACAATCATATCAACCTCTCATCTTCATCATCCAACAAGGTTCTTTCATCATATTTTAATTCCATTTTTCATCTTAAACTTTTTACCTAATCATTATTTATCTCACTCTTTCATTTAGAAGATCATAGTTTCATATCAGATAATCAAATCTCTTATTTTATCAGCTTGTCAAAATCTTGCAGAATCACATGTGTTTCTTAGAATCACTTGTTTCCTAGGATCACATATTTCCCATGTTTCTATTTATTTAGCAGTCAATTTCATTTAAAAGTTTTTATCAATTATTTTATTCCCTTGTGTTACTAATCTTCTGTCAAGCATGGATTTTAGATGGTCATAGGTGGACCTAACCACCCAATCACCAACATCAATTCTCTACTAATTATTCAACATCCTCTTCATTGGGAACAATATGATCTACTACATGACCTAGAGTTGTGTGCTATCCACGCAACTCCTATTGACATATTAGAGACCATCTTTGAGTCCACCCAAAGGATCCATGAGGCCACTGATGAGTTTTGGGAAGCCTACTATGAAGTGCAACATATCCAAGCTGACCTAGCTTGGTTTGAGTATCAACACAAAGTGGGATTCAACATTCCTGAAGATTCTGATACTGAACCTGAATCAGAATTGGAAAGTGAAGTCAGCTTTGAAGACTTTGACTCATATTTTTCACGTCAGTATGACACTAAAGATGAGTATTTAGAGTTTTTCATAGATGACTACATTGAGGAGCCTAACTTGTATTTTCTGAGGAGGATGATCCATCATGTTCAATGTGGGATCAAATTTCTCTGAGAATATGGACACTGATCTAGATTCTGATTTTGAGCCCTAAACTTATTTATTTTCATATTATCATCATCAACTAAATATTTGTAATAAAATCAATAAATCGTAAATCTTTGACTACATATTTTTTCATATATCATATGTTATATCTCATTTTCATAAATAAACTTAAGTGTTTTAAAAGTGGGTTGACATCCACATAAGGAATTCCTTTGACTTCTGGGAACTGGCCTTTTCTAGGCAACCCACCTATCCATATTACTAATCCCATCTTGTGTAGTGTCTGTGATTACAGATTTATTCACAGGAAAGGAGCTTGATCCATTCTTCATGGAGCGCAACAATCAACACCCATCAGCATCATCTGGGGTACCTTGGAAACCCCATCATATTTGAGGTTGATCTAATTTTACCTCATTGTACTATCAACCCAACTGTAAAGGTGAAATTGTTATCAACATTCTGGCACACCCGGTGGGACCCTTGTCCCTTTTTCTTTACTTCATTTCATCAATAAATAGTATTTTTTTTTTGATTCACTATGTGATAATCACCTACGATTAGGATAATCACTACATTTGGGAAAATCACCTATTTTTTGTCTATGTGTTTTTCTTATATATAGCCTCACAATTTGCATTTCACTTCTTGCTTTCTGATCTCTATTTTTCTTAACTTGTTTGCAGGGTATTTTTTTTGAAGAGCTTGTTTACTAGATTATCAAGATTTCTTACTTTGAAAATTTTCTAAAATCTAAAAAAAGGGAGCGATCTCATGGTAAGTCCTAAAACCTTCCTTTTTCTTTCAGTTTTGCATATTTGTTTGATTGTCCTCATCGAAGAGAAACATTTCATTTTGGGATTTTAAAATAAACAATTTGCATCCTTCTTGTTTCACATAGTCTAATTAGGAAAGAAATTTGTTGCATTCACTTATTTCTTCCCCCACACACAACCAAATCACTTCAACATCAAAAACACATTCAAACAACTCCCACCCAGGTGAAACTGATTGGGATTTCATCACCCAACAGGGAAACCAACTCGGTGTTCTAGCCGAGTATAATCTCTTCTCTGTCAGTATATATTAGCTCAACACCTGACTCCCTTATCACAGCAAGACCATGAAGTGAGGGGGTAGGCCCCAATACCATGCCCGTACCGGTAACTGTACAGAGTTGGGCCTCACGTACCTTTGGGTATATCAAGGACTCCACCCTTAAACATTCCTGAAACCAACCATAGACTACCATTTCCTAGGACCTTCATTAACCATCTTACACATTTCACTCTTTCATAATTAATCAAGATAAATATAAAACAATATTTCTACTTGCTTTTTCTTGTTGTTTGTAAATCAACCCAATTAGTTTTATTTTTAATTTTTAGGTGTTTATGTGTTTTTTACCATGGTACTTACCAGACAACAAGCTCATAATCAAAATTTTGAAAACATGTCCACCCCCTAACTATACCATTTCAACAACATGTCCCATTTTATACCACATATCTACACCATTTCCTACAACATTTCTACTCCAATGCCAACAACAAATCCCATTTTATCAAACAATTACATCCACTTCCCCTTTCTAACACCCAAAAACTTGGAATGAATTAGAAGATAATGAAGAAATGAGACAAAACTCTTGAATTCCCCACATCAATATCATAGTCAAATCCTTCATACACATGGACTAAAAGAAACAAAACACCCTTTTATCCTAGTTCTCAATCAGAGGCATCCAAACTTCTTTTCTATAATAGATGGGACCCTGTTTTTAAAGAAATGTTGGATTCAAACCCTATTTCCCTCAATGCTTATCTAGCAGCTAGGAATGTTCAACTACAACCATTTACACCCCAACCAATTCCATACACTTACAATCCTTCATCTACCATTGCACATCTCATCGATCAAAATCAAGAACCAGTCATCCAACAATTGTACCCATACACTTCAAATCAATCTGAAACATCAAATTTCAGTCAACCTAAAATATCAAACATCAACTTTCTATTCCTATTAACCAATTTGAAGCATCAAATGATCAGTCTTCTACCAGTCAACCTGAGACATTTGATGTCTCTTCAATCCCTATTTATGACCTTCATATGATTTCATCACAAAACACATCTGCTCAACAATTTACATCTTCACCAAGCCCTTCTATAGGTTCTACACCTCCCCTAAGCAATACCACAACTTCCTCACCTACCCCTCTAGTCTCTTCATAGGTACAAACACCTCCATCGAGTTTTGTAGCCTTTTCTACTTTTGTATCTTCACAACCAGTTACTAGTCCCATTCAAAACATCACCATGTCTATCCCTACAACTACACCACTAATCAATACCAGTGTCATTGCTAGTACTCACCCTATTTCACAACACATACCACAACCATCACAACCACTAATCTCCATGCCACAATCTACACCTCTTCAAAACATTCCACAACACAATATCCCACAACAAAACATTCTGCAACAAGCACCATCCTCTACCGCTTCTGTTATATCCTTCCAACAGTCACTTACATATTCACAACCACTCACTTATACATCAATGCCATTACAATACCACTACATACAACCCTCACAGCCTTTAGCTTCTCAACAAAGTATTCCATCTCATCAAAATATCCCACAACAAAACATCCCTTATCAACAGAATATACCACAAAAAAACATCCTGCAATATCATATACCTCAACAATACATGCCTCAAAAAAACATTCCACAATATAACATCTCACAACAGAATGTCCCTTACCAATAGAATGTTCCTCAACAAAAAAAATCCCCAACAAAATATTCCCTACCAGCAAAACATTCCTCAGCAGTATCAGGCATACTCACAACCTATCCAGTATTCATTCCAACCTGGCTCATCCTCGCAGTAAAAAATCTCAACCAATCCTCTCCAAGCCCTTTTGAACCACATATCCAGTCTCAAAGTTGCTTCATCTTCATCCAAGAATGTGCTCTCCTATGACCAAATTTTCAATGAGCCCATTCACCCTTCAGTGCCATATAAAGCATATCCACCTCACTGGGAACTTCCAAATTTCATCAAATTTTACAGCAAGGAAGATCCCCAACAACACATCCATGCCTTTCATCACACCTATTATCTAATAGCTCATGACAAAGACCTTATGTTGAGGACCTTTCCCATGTCCCTTGTCGGTCCTACCTTAGATTGGTACAATATCATTCCACAACATTCCCTATTCTCCTTTACACAACTTTCTCAAATTTTTAGAACACTTTTCCATAAACATAGCCCACAAAATCACTATCAATGATCTATATGCCATCAAACAATTCAAAGATGAATCTATTGCTGATTTCATCACCCGCTGGAGAGGTGTAATTAATCAACTATCCTTTTCATTACCACAAACAAAATTAATCAAAGTTTTTTGTCATGCATGTGCCAAACATATTTCATCCACATTACAAATCCAATCATTTCAAACTTTTGATGAGGCTTTCACCATGGCCCGTAAATTGGAATTGTGAGCTCTAGAAGATGGTCAGGTTAAGCTTCATCCTAAGAAACCAAAAGTTGAGTTTCCATCTAAGTCATCATCCAACCCTGATAAGTCTAAAACATCTACCAACACCATCATAGTTAAATCTTCTCCCAAGGAAAATCCCACTACCAAGTTTCCCATCAACAACATAGCTATACACCTATAGGAGAGACTTATAGTGCAGTTTTTGATAAAAAACTTGCCTCCAATATGATATCTCTCCCACCTATTCAACCCATCGACACATCAGTATCTAAACCCATTTGGTACCAGCTAATGATTATTGTAAATACCATAGGGTTAACTGACATGACATCGAAAGGTGTCACACATTCCATAACGTACTTCAAGACTTGATCGACAAGGGTGAACTCCACTTAGATAATCCAAATGCACCCCCAAATCAAAATCTTGACATATTTAAGAAACCTTTTCCGAATCACCCCTCATCTTCAGATCAACCACAAAAAATGTTTTCACACCATCAATACAATAACAAAGATAGAACCTATCCTTGAACCCACCTCATTGCTTACCTATCAATCAAAACCTGCAGAATCAACACCAGTATCCAACAAGCCTAAAACTATGATATTGAATCTCCATCTACTGAGAAAATTACTAAAACTATTCCCACATCCTCATCACATGCCATTACTGAATCCATACCTGTATCCTCTACAACTCCCAAAACTACACCTAAAGTCACATCTGATAAACAACCCAAAACACCCTTTACCTTAGGGAAATCTAACTCTGTTGCATCCTCATCAACCACACCCAGTCCATCCAAAACCACAAAAGGGCCTCATAAACAAGGTGTTGTTCAGGTCTTCAAAATCCCTCAATATGTTTTTCCAGATCAAATCCCTTTGCGTGGACCTCACTCCCTTATACATGTTAATCACCCTATTATTTCAGGGTCAAAATCCACCTACCAAGCCCCTACATTAAGTCCATATCCTGCACCTATCACACAATCCAACTATCCTACAACATTCCACACATAGGCATCTATACTAGGTCCTTACCCTTTACCCATCACACAGTCTAACTATCCTCACCAATGGCCACCCATACATGGTCCTCATCCTCCATCCATTGTGGCACCTAGAAATCCTCCACGACCAACAAATAAACAACATGTAGCTAAAGTTTTACCTCCTCCTAGGGAAAATATAGGAAAAGCTTCATTACCATCCACGTCTACACCTAAGGGGTGTTATGCCACCATCTTAGATGACCTCCTTCAATGGTCACTTATTACATTACCACCTCCTAAGTTGTCTGATCATCAAGGATGGAAACCTTCCTGGTATGACTTCAATGTTTTTGTGATTACCATATAACACGAGGCCATTCCATAGAAGATTGTAGGGCCTTTCACTTAAAAGTTCAAGAAATTGGCAGTCCACTCTTCCTTCCTTCTCAATCAAACACAATGCCAACATCAACATCATCATCATCAAAACCTAAAGAATCCATCCCTAAAATTCCTTCTCATCAAGTCGACGTCATACACATCACTACTCATTCAAAAAATTATGATAAAGAGCCATCAAAGCCTAAGAAAAGTAAAAATTTCATCGTTATACCTCCACCTCCTGAATTATCAGCTTCATCTGATAAACCTAAGATATCTATTTCCTTAGCTCCCAAAGGGTCTAATCAAACACCATCTTCCAAATCCAAAATATCAATACAAGCAGCAACACCCCCTTTCACTATGGTACAAAAGGTTGTTATCAAGAAATTACACCAATCCCCCATCAGGATGTCACTTTATGAACTAGTTCAAACATCACCTTTTCACAAACAGGCTATGATAGAAGCCCTCCAATCCATAACCATACCAGCCAATGATCTTGTTCCTTTCACAAACTTTGTAGGTGTCCTTAAAGCATCCACCGCTATATCATTCAAACCATCTGAAATTCCCTCTCTCAGACCAGAGGACCATGACCTACCACTCTTCATTACCACTCAGATCAATGACATCTCCATCAAGAGGGTCATGATTGATAGTGGTGCTGCCATTAACATCATATCCTCCCTCACCTTTGACCAACTTAAACTTACCCAACACTTTTATCACTCAAACTCTAGTCCTATTATGATCCTTCAATGACACTATCACACCCACATTAGGCATTGTTATTCTACCACTCAAAGTTAGCTTCAAAACCCTACCAGAACTCTTCTACATTATAGAAGGAGAGTTTCAATACAATATGTTGTTAGGATGCCCTTGGATATGCACCATGCGATGTGTTCCTTCCACCCTCCATCGTTGTCTCAAATATGAACATGAGGGTCGAACTTTCACTGTCCCCACTGATCCAAATCCATTCTTTGATTGTTACATGATGTACCACCCAAATGACATCCTTGTACCTAAATCCATACCTGAGTCATCTGATGAAGCATCTACTAGCACATCTATCCCTTCTTCCAAGCTACCAGATGATTCCTCTCTCAGTGAGGCTATAAAATGTCTTACACTCAGGGAATATCATCTCCTCATGCTCAACTCCATCCCTTCACCCAAAACATATGGCCACCCTAACAAAAAACCCATGTATGAACCAAACATAGGAGATGTTATCTCTTATGGTCCTGCTTATCTCAAAACAAACCTCATCTATGGGGGACTTGATAATCCTCCATCCCATGTTATCAATCCACACCATGCCATGCCATTCACATTAAACTTCAAATCCCTCGACAATCCAAACTTTTCTCATATGTATCTTCATCATTGTGCATGGAGAGGTTTTGGCCTCAGTCGTTATGAACAAGGGAACCCATGACTTAATCCATCCAACATTCTCTTAAAGCCTATGAGAAAAGTGGTTTAGGTTATAAAAATTCCAGCTCCTGAAATATGTGAAGCCATTACATCCAAACTTGCTACATCCATGACTATTTCCAAATTAGAATCATCATCACCAAAAAACCCTGAAGATCCTATGGACACAGATGACACTGTATCCATCCCACCTAACTTTTTTTTAATCAATGTTATATCTTTAGGGCCACTTACTTATCAATCCAATCACTCCACTAAATCATTACCCCTTGTTTGGCCAGAAATGGTTGATGAAGATTCACCTACTATAGATATCCTCCAGTGTCAGGATGACCAGGATATCCTTTCCCATATGGGAGCTGAAGACCATTTTCTTCAGAAATCCCTACCATCTGACACACCAACTCTCCTTAATGAATCCACTCTTGACATTAACTTAGGCACCCCTCAGGATCCTCACATAGTTAAGGTCAGTCAATCTTTAAATCCACAAGAACTAGATGATTTCACTTCATTCTTAACAAAATATCACCAAGCCTTCACCTGGTCATACAATGATATGCCTAGAATTGATCCTAACATTTTCATACACAACATAGTCACATATCCCGATGCTAAGCCAGTTAAACAAAAACTCCATAAAATGCATCCCCGTATAGCTCTCCTTGTTAAGGAAGAGTTACAACACCTTCTTATCTGCCAACTTTATCATACCCATTGACTATCCACAATGGGTCTCTAACATCATCCCCATAACTAAAGCTTCAGGAAAGATACACATCTACATAGACTTCAGGGATCTCAATCTCACCTATCCTAAGGATGATTTCCCTCTTCCAAACATAGATCAACTCATCGACCTAACAGTTGGCCATGAAATGCTTTCCCTCATGGATGGATTTTCTGGTTATAACCAAATCCTCATTTCCCCCAATGATCAACACAAAAATTATTTCATCACCCCTTGGGGAACCTTCTATTACCGTGTCATGCCATTTGGTCTTAAAAATGTAGGGGCTACTTATCAATGCACCATGACATACATTTTTCATGACCTCATCCACAAAATTGTCAAAGACTACATCAATGACCTTTTAGGAAAATCCAAATCATGAAAAAACCATCTTGACATCCTTGAATCAATCTTCACTCATCTCATCCAGTTTTTTCTTCGTTTTAATCCTGCAAAGTGTGTTTTTGGTGTTCTCACCGGAAAATTTTAGGATTCATCATATCTATCTGAGGCATTGAAGTTGACCGGAAAAGGTTAGAGAAATCATTGAAATGCCTCCACCATCTAATCTTAAACAACTGCATAGCCTCCAAGGTAAATTGCAGTCAATTCAACATTTCATATCACAACTTTCTGACCATTGTCAACCATTTCACCATCTACTCCACAAAGATGTAAAATTTCATTGGGATTCTGATTGCCAGAAAACCTTCGACAAAATAAAATAATATCTATTATCACCACTTGTGCTTACTCCACTTCATGAAGGGGAGCCATTTTATCTATACATATCCACTTCAGAACATGCTCTAGGAGCTATGCTCACCCACCATGATAATCAAGGTCATGAACATGTTTTATATACATTAGCCACACACTCCATGAGTATGAAACACACTACACTGAAGCTGAAAAATTATGTTGTGCATTATATTTCACCACCTCCAAACTTTGACATTATCTCCTCAATCACAAGACATATGTCATCACCAGTTTTAATCCACTTAAAACCATGTACTCTAAACCTTATCATAATGATCACATCACTCGATGGCTTATGCTCATGACTGAATTTGACCTCAAAATTATATCACAAAATCTATTAAAGGTCAGGCCATTGCAGATCAACTCATTGATGCACCCCTTCCAGATAATCAACTCCCTCATGAATACTTCCCTGATGAATCCATCAACAACATTGATGAATCTGAATTTATCCCTGTTAGAATGACTCTCTCTTTTGATGGTTCTAAGTGCCAAGAGGGGGGAGGAGATGAAGTTGTTATCATACCTCCCTAGAATATTCCACTTCCATTATCATTCAAACTTAACTTTGAATGTACTAATAACATGGCAGAATATGAAGCCTTAATCATGGGTCTAAATACCAATATTCTCTTAGGTGTCCACATCCTAGAAATCTATGGAGATTCACAACTTGTTATCAGTCAAGTTAAAGGAGAATATCAATGTAAAAATGAAATCCTTCAAAAATATAAAGTTGTTGTCGACTTCCTCCTTGGTGCATTTGATCATTATACCATTCAAGCTATTCCATGATCTTCTAACAAAGTTGTAGACACTATGGCATATCTCAAATCCCTCATACCTTTTGAAATGGAAAAATAGAAGCATAACACTAAAATGTTTGTAGTTGTTCAATGCTTGGATCATCCTTCACATCAAAATGAGCTTCCTTCTATTAATGTCATTGACAATAATCCACCTGATCTATGGTACACTAGATATATGACTATCTCACCAAATGTAAACTACCATCAGACTTATCACATGGTGCTAAATGATCATTTCTTCAACATGTCACTCACTTTGTCATCATAGGTGGTATCCTTTATAAACGTAGCTTTGACGGTATACTATTACGATGCCTTAAATCACATGAATCAATCAAAGCAATCAAAGAAGTCCATGATGGCATCTGTGGTGGTCACTTCAGTGGCAATGCCATCACTAAACATGTCATATGGCTAGGGTATTACTGGCCTACCATCACCAAATATTGTTGTGCATACATAAAGAAATGTGTTAAATGCCAACTCCACTCAGATCTCATTCACATCCCTAGTCAAGCATTACAACCCACTCAGACTTATGGCCCTTTTCTCAATGGGGGTTAGACCTCATTGGTGCTATCAATCCTAAATCATCCCAACAACATCATTCCATTATCACAGCAACTGAATACTTTACTAAGTGGGTTGAAGCCATCCCTTTAACCTCGACAAAATCAGGACCTATCATCAACTTCATATATCAAAATATCATATGTCATTTTGGTATCCCACATAAACTCATCACAGATAATGGAAAATCCTTTAAAAATAAAGAAGTTAAAAATATTTATGATACATTCAACATCAAACTCAGTTTCTCATCACCATATTATCCTCAAGAAAATGGACAGGCCGAGGCCTCTAACAAAACACTTAATAAAATCCTTATGAAAATAGTAGATGACGCAGGTAGGAATTGGCATCTCCAAATCTTGTTTTCTCTCTGGGCTTATCAAACTAGCATCCACACACCTACAGGTGCTACACCCTACTCACTCATTTATGGCTTAGAGGCCATCCTACCTCTCGAAGTCCAAATTCTATCACTCCATGTATCTCTCAAATATTTCATTCCTAATGAATAATATCACCAAGACCACTTAGCACAACTTGAATTGTTAGATGAAAAATGTTTAACAACCCTTGAACATCATCAAGTCTATCAAGAATGTATTAGTAGAGCATATAAAAAACATGTCAAAGAACATGACTTTAAAATTGGTGATCTTGTACTTAAAGAAAATCAAAATGTCACTACATTAGAATGGAGTAAACATGGAAAGTTTTCCCCCAATTGGATTGGTCCATACATTATTACTCACAAGTATGGGTCAGGAGCATATCATCTCACTTCTCTTGATGGGGAACCTAAAAAGGGAACCTCTGAATGCCTTGCATTCGCAGCCTTTCTACTGTTAAATAATTGATCATCATGACAGTAGTTACATCCAAATCCTATCACTTCATCATATCATTGTAATGATTTGAAAGTATGTGGTTATCCATCAGCATCCTAAACACACCTTAAAGATGAACACCACAGCTCTATTCATCACATATTTAATTTCAAGTTCCTTCCTTTGTAGGAACCCCTAGAAATAATTACATCCATCTATCTTGTACCAACCAAAAACATGACATGGGGCATGTGTGTGTAGGTCATATACACATTTTATCCCCTCCTTGAAATGGTTTATTAGGGTTTTTCCCTCAACTCAAAAATGTATGTAAAAATCATTTGGATGCTCCTCTTATCAAAATATAAAATATAATAGACTGATCCCTTGAAGGAAAACTATTCACAAGTCTAAATCATTATCAAAAATATAAAAAAGTAGACTGATCCCTCGAAGGACAACTACCAGTCAAAATTATGGACTGATCCCTCAAAGGACAACCATCTTGTCAAAATTCAAAATGTAGACCATACCCTCAAAGGATGGCTACTCATGTAAAAGGCTTCCCACATTGATCAACCTTCAAAAATACATCAATATCAAAAGCATCCAGGAAAGCTTCCCACATCGATCAGTTTTCCCATTATAGCAAGCTTCCCATCGCAATCAGTTTGCTTCAAAATAATATGAAAAGTTGGGGCATTTCCCTATGAAACCTTTGAAAAGGAGGTCCCTTTCTCCCACATCGGCCTACATACACAAAATCCCTTCTGTCATCCTAGCAAAGTACATTCACTCAAACCCACATTTCTATCATGATTTGTGTAACTACCCATTGATAATCTTATTTAACATTTGATAAGGCTACAAGTGCAAGTGTTTTTCAAAACCCATCACATATATATCAAATCCATAATGGGGAAATCATTTCATTTTTACCTCATTTTATTTAGTTACATTTTTTATTTAACACATTTTAGGGTCATTTTAAAGTCATTTGATCAATTAAACATTCAACCACACATCTAATCATATGTAACCAAACATATTTACAAATTATCCTTCTTAACATCCATCAAAATCCATCTAAAACATTAACACATTTCAAATAAAAACATAAAACATATAACACATAAATTAAAATATAATATAAACCATAAAACTCATCATCATCATATATATATATAAATCAAAGTTTGGTATACATCATAATCAAAGTCCAAAAAAATCAATATATCTCATCATCATACAAAAATGGGCTTCTATGAGCCTATGTCATCATATACATCTGAAATCAACTAGTAAAATCTACATCTCCTAGTATTGTACTAGCACCACCCTCTCCTCCGAGAGCATGTGTGCCTCCAACAACACCTGTGTCTCCACCCCCTCTAGGAACACTCGTAACCACAACCTCACCTCTGGCTCCTCCCTCACCACCATCCACTCTCTCTAGCCTCTGAGGTGGTTATCCCACACTCGTTGTACTCACACTAGGCCTCACTGTTGTTGTAGCCACCCCTTTGGAAGCCAAGTGATCTACATACAAAGTGGCATCTGGGTAGTTCTTGATGATCAAATCAACATAATAGTCTCACTCTTCCCACACAACATCATAATGAGCCACCAAAATCATCCCAGATGGAGGAGGTGTTGTAGGTGCTCCCCTCTGCCTGCCAGAATGAGCCATCATTGATAACTCTACACCAGATATAGAAGGCCCTGTGATCCCCAAGGCCTTCCTCAATGAATCCCTATGCCCTTGTACTTGTCTCTATTTGTAGAGACATGTACAAGTTGTATGCATGAGACTATCTCACTCCCCTCATCATCTCTCTCCACCCTCATCTCTCTCACAATCAATCCATCTCTCTCTGTAATGAGGGTATCCCAAACACCAATCAAATCATCTCACTCTCTTAGAGGCATCTCTCTCTCCCTCCACTACGGCCTTCTCAATCATCATCACTACAATAGTAGTAGCTAAGTCATCATCACACTCATCCTCCTCATCCTCAGAATCTGGCTCTACCTCCCCTACATGTGCTCCTCCCTCTATCTGAGCACGTACTCATGTCACCATTGCATAACCCTCTGTGCTACTCAGGCTCTATCAAAACTCCTTCAAGATAAAACCCACCATGTATTATACTCTAGGGTAACCCCCACATCATCATCAATATGTACAATCACACCCTCCTCATTAGGGCCTATAGCCCCTGAAAACTCATCAATAATGGATGGTCTTAGCACCACTACCCTCAGAGTATCTACATCTGTCTCCTCCCACCTATACTGAACAGGATCACCGGGAACTCCCTGTACCAATCCAAACTTCTGTTGAACACGATCAAAATGAAGCAACTCATGCTCACCCACTCTACATGTCTAAAGCCACATAGGTTGTTGTAAACCAAGTAACTCCTGAGGATACTCAGGCCAGGATGGTAAATCCAAATAGGGCCTCCATACAACATCCCCACCTGTAATCCAGACAATAAGTCTCTATAGAATCTTGTCCATCTCCTCTTCCCTACATGACCCCTATCTGACCTCCATCTCATAAAACTAGGGTGTTGATCACCAATGCCCCATGACAACCCTGTTGGTCAAGCAATAACAATATGCTCTAGAGCCCAAGCCTGTAAGAGAAAACCAACATCGATACCATAACATTTGTGAGCCCTCCAGGCCCACAACTCTTTGAATGTCTGAGCAAGTAGGGTAGGTCCCCACTCAAAAATAGTGCTCCATCATCTCAGCCACAACCCCTGTCATCATCCATGGAAAATGACCACTCCCAGAATTTGGCAAGGCATAACACATGATGGCCATCATCATCATAGTCATCCATACATGGCCCTCTCTCTTAGGTAAATAGACATGGCCATAAGAAAAACCCCCTGACTCATATATGATGTCTACAACATCCCCACCATACAATCTGGTCATCACACCATCTCTCTCTACCTCAGTAATAGTGTACACCACTGGCCCAAGGATCGGTAGTCTCAAGATGTGGTGAACATCCTCTAGAGTAATAGTAATCTCTCCTGGGGGAAACCAAAAAGTGTTGGTGGAAAAGTTCCACCTCTCTAGCAAATGCCAATATTAGGCCTAGACATCTATGGATCCTTCTGTAGTGCCTGATATCACCAAAGCCAATAGCCTCTACATGATCCCAATCATCATCTGACATATCCTCCCTCACCTGCTCTAAAATCAGTGGAATGTGGTCATGAATGTTTAATTTTGCATCCACCTACAAAAATGAACAAACCAACAATTAGTATCATCAATAAACATATCAAAAACAAATCAAAAATCAACAAAATGCACCAACAACATCTAAAACATCAAAGACTTTTCACTTTATCAAAACTATCAAAAACATAGATGAATCACCAGCGATTCATCTCAATCGCCAACGATTCTACTTTGAATCATCGGCGATTGCATCAATCACCAGTGATTCTAGCTAGGGCACCCGTACACCCCAAAAACGATAGCCAAAACCTAAAACTACTCAAAATCACACAAAAATAAAATGAAATTGACTTACCTCTAGCCATTGGTGGTTTTCTCTGTCTGCTGGAGGATGCCATCCTATCAAATCACTCAAAACTCAAAATTCAAAATATTCAAAAACAATTTTTTAAGCCATGTTTTACCCACGGTTAAAATAAATAATATACCATGGGGCTTGGGTATTTATATGCCCCAATTTTCACCATGATTCAATCACCGGTGATTTGTACCAATCAGGTGATTCCCCTAAATGTCAATGATTCACCCTATTTTAGCAACCATTATCATTTGCACCCTTAAACATGATAAAACACCATTTTTGCACAAGTGTGTCACTTTCAAAGGACCCAAACACCTAAGTTTAAACAAACAAACAAACACAACTTTCAGGGACTCGTCATACATCTATGGGATGTGTGCCCTTTGGCCCCCCATCACTTGGATTTCCCATTAAACTAGCCTATCTCCACGGATCACACGTCTATAGGCGTAAACCCCTTGGTTTCCCTATCAAGTTGATCCCTTGGTAGCACACTTTGTTTTGGTACCCCCTTGGACTGGGGAAACCTTTGAAAAATGAAACACATGCAAACAACTAGTGTTTCCTGTATTACGCTACAGCCAAATCACCCATATAACCAAACACTCTCTATCATTTTTGTCTAACACCTTACTAAGACGTCAGACAAAAAGGGGAAATGTAGACACCAAAAATCTGCACACCCCATTCCCACACAAATAATGAATAAATATACCCATCCACATACACCATTTCATGACCTAAGTTCATCATTTAATTAAACTCATCATCACACCATTTAAACGACATCCCTAAACCTAGGTCATTACCCCCACACCCCTTTAATTAATTAATTAATCATTCGCTTCACATTTCCTAAGTCACATTCCCCCTCCCATGGCTAATTAATTAATTATTTAGTTAATCCACATATTCATTTCACCCCTACACCTCCACATGTGAACTCATCATGACCCACTAGTTACGAACTAGTTAATTAGAAACCTTCTAAATGTATCCATACACCTATCCTAACTACCTCTATCCTCATCCTTATCCCTATGACAAGTCCCTACTTCACACTAGTTACAACTAGTTTAATTAAGGGAACCTACCAAAAACACTCTTTTCCTATCCTAACCATTTCTATCCACATCTAACCACATCCCCCTCGACATATTAAGTTAAAACCACTCTCATCTTCAAAATCCCATAAGCACTAAAGTTAAAAATAGAAAATTTATCCCTTCATATCTCTCCCAAACTTGAACTAACTAAAAATGTGATTTTCCAGTCGCCGGTGATCTATATATACTAGTTTCCCTACCTCTCTTCGAGACCATTTAGGACCATTCATGATCATCCAAGTGAATTTAGGAGCATTATCAAAAAATTCCAAGCTTCATTCAAGCTTATCATATCATTTTTGGCATCTATCCAAAGCATCACATGATCATCAAGCATCTTGGAGCCATTTAGAAGCTCATTCATTGTCCAACAATGATCTATATCACCCTCTTGCACATCATCATTAATCAAGTCCCTTAATTTAATCAACTCTTTGTTGATGTCATATTCAAACCAGGGGTGGTGTCTGAAGCTATATGCAACAAGAAATCTTAGTGATCTAGTAATTGACTGTAGGTATTTGTTTCTTTTTATATTTTCTGGGGATTTTCTCAATGTCTTGAGGATTCCTTGGCTAAAACCTTATTGAAATCAAACTATGAAAACTTGCTGGAAGTAAACACTCTCTGCAGAAATAGATTGTTGGAAATAAACACACATTTGCAGAATGGAATAGATTGTTGTAAGTAAACACACGTTACAGAAATAAACACACTTGCTTTGGAAATAAACACACAATTTGAGAATGCTGAAAGTTGATTGCAAAGAAAGAAGAATCTAATCTAGAACACCTGCAGGAACAAGTATACAACAGATTTCAACTTGAGTAATCAAAAGCATTTACAGAATTAATAGATCTATACTATTTTCTCTAGAAATATAAATACCAATAAAATGAAGATCCTGGTTCTTGGAAGAGTGGGCCCTTGCTCCACCTTGAAACATGATTTGACAACTTAATATACTCTCAAAATAGAAATGGCTATTTTATTGATAAAATGTTCTGCATTACAAAAACACGTATTGTCTCTTTCTATCTCTTTGTGCCTTTTTCTATGTATATATATATATCTCTACCTATATATATATATTATCTATCTATAGGTCTGCATATATATACTTCTTCCACAGGTGTATTTACAGCCATAGTTGTCCTACCGATTCAGATAGAACCAAATCATGCCCAAAATAGATGTTGAATTGGATCATGGCTGGACGTACTACTGTATGATAGTTATCCCTAGATCTGCGAGTATGAAGAATCAAAAATCTTCCAATCTGCTCCTGATTGAAAGGATCATTGATTGCTAAATCACCGGATGTTGTTGGAATAAATAAATTCTCATCGGTTCTGAAACTTTAGAGAAGTTCCAGAACTAAAGGAAATCATTCTAGATCTAACTGTGAGGGTTCCAGAGCTACATGCAGGAGTTCCAGAACTAAGTCTGAAAAAGTTTTGGAACTAAGTGATGGAGTTCTAGAACTAAGTCTGAAAGTTCTGAAACTAAGTGATAGAGCTCGTAACTATGTAATGGAGTTCCGGAACTAAGTCTGGAAGTTCTAGAACTGAGCCGTATTGAAACCAATGCTTCCAAAAACATGTTGACCACTTCATACTTTGTTCTTTCGACTGATTGTGACCTGTTTTATTACAAAACTAAATTTCCAAAGCACTTAGTTAGGAATTACAGAGTTTTTAAATGTTAGAACTACAATCAACAAAAGATGGACAATTACATCCTAACTTATATTAGATCAAACAAAAGTCACAAAATGCAATCAATCTTGATAAAAAGGAGAGTAAAATAAGATCATTTATTGTACATTAACGAGACATATTCTGGCCTCATCATCTCCCCTGTACTTACTTGTTTGTAAGTCCTCTTACAAAATTTACTCTTCAAACCTTGGGTTGTGTATTCTGCATTCCAATTGACTGCTCAGGTCAAATGGCTGAAACTGAATATCCCAGTGTTTTAGTTCAGAAACACTATACCCTGATCCTGTTTCTACTTTCCTCTTCCATTCCTCAAATTGAGTGGGATCTTGAGGTTCTCTATTTTTCCATAGAGACATGGGAGAAATAAGAAGGGGAGGCCTTGTTCTCATTCCCATCCATATGCCCCTGTGCTTTTCATTGATATGAGGAATTAGTGTGCATAAATATTTTGCTCTTTCCAGACTCCAGATCAAATTTGTGGGAGATATTACTTCCCTTCTCCTCAAGGAAACTGTAAGAAGCTCCCATCTTTTCAAACATCCATCATAAATCTCCTCAAAATTTTCCACCTCATAAAAGGTGAAGGCATCAATACTTTTCTGTAAACTGGCAAGATAATGTGTCTTGAACCGTCTATCAAAGGCATGGGTTCTAAAATGTTTAACGAAAGCAGATGGTTTACCATAATGAGCCCTCATGCAGAGACCAGATGAGCTAGCTTTCAATAGATGCTCAGAATCCCTTTCCTTCCATGCAATCTGATTTTGAAGAACAGAAACAAATGCATTAAGCTGGCTTTCTCCCACATACAAATTGATCATGAAGCCTGTGTTCTTTTCTAGCATAAGATTACAGAGATAGAATTCACAGAGAATATTTTTCTACTCTGCACTGGCTGAAGAATAGGTTGTCATGAACTCAGATTCATCTTTTATTTCATGTGGAAGGCCACATGCAATTCTTGACAGCTGTCAACGAATGAATTGTTCTTCTAGAAACACGCTATATGCAGGAGAAGGTCTCCTGCATGCAAGCAATTTTTCACTCATTATGCAAACCATTTGTATTTTTACAAGACATTTAAATTTGTCTCCTCTTCTTTGTAAAAATTTTCTTCCCATTCCTTTCTTGCTTTCTTTTTGTCTTCCATCTTGCTTCTCAAATCCTCATTGGATGTTTTGATTTCACTGAGTTCCCTGCAAGTATCATCCCATAACTTCTTGAGTGGCCAATAAGTTAATTCAGTATGTGCAGAGACTATTGACATAGTACTCTATCTTCTAGAAATTTTACATTCTTCCTCTTTCTCCATCATCTTCCTTTTAACTCTTGTCAATTCCTCAGTCTTGTCTGTGAGCTGAGTTGTTAGTTCCCCAATGAGCATTTCTCTCTGTTCCAACTTGAGTTTGAGGAAGTTCAACTCCTCATCCTTTTCTTTGATAATGAGTTCTGCTCTGGACAAGAACAGAGCCTGTCTAACCTGTTGTTTCTCTTCTTTCTCTGAAAGTTCTTTGGGGGTTAAGCATTCCTCTTCTACCAAAGGAAATTTCCCTTTCCATCTCCAAGATGCCAACTCTTCTTCTTCATGTGATAGTGTTGCTGATTCACCCAACTCTTGAAAAACATGTTCCTCAAATCTCTCATCTTCTTTTTCCATCTCAGTTTGGCTTGGTCCAGGAGGAGTCATGGCCATGCTGCCCAAAATATCAGCAACTTCTTTTTCTAACTTGTTCTGTTCTTTCATCTCCTCTGGAATTTCTCTAGACCTCTTATGAATTATTCTTCTTTGAGGAGCTTCAGTATGTTCAGAAGTAGGTTTCCTCCTAGAGCTTCTTCTAATTTTCACTTCTTTCTCTTTCCTAGGTGAACTATCACTGTCAGAGACAGATATTAGCTCTCCTGTAGCTACTGCAGAGGAAGGAGTTTCTTTTAAAGGTATAGTAGGTTCTGTAGTTTTAATTCTTCTTCCAGATCTTCTCCTTTTTGGTATAGTCTCCCCACCTATTTCCTTCTTTTCCTCTGTAGGGGCATCAATTTCCAAATTAGTTGTAGGAGAAAAAGGAGTTGATATTACCCTCCTGATAATATCAAGGTTTTGCTTAAACTTGTTAAGAAATTTCTCCCATATTTCTTCTCCATTTTTCTTTGCAAGAAAATGGTGTTGGCACACCAAATGAACTAACCCATGATGTCTGATTGTTCCAACACCCCAGGAATACCTCTGGGCCATTGTATGAATGGAGTCAAAAAGAAACCCTGGAAGGTTTACTATATATTCTAAGTTTTGTAGCTCCATATCTAAGATGTATGAGCATCTTCAGGACTTCTCTTCCTACCGACCCAAATTGACCATCACAAGTTAAATACTTGACTATCCAAAATGCCACTCTATCAAAGGGTTTGGGAAAGCTGGCCCTTCTGACCCCTTTTATGATTTTCTTAGTGTTGTAAATATATTGGGGTTCCATTTTCCCCCTCTTGTAGCAGGGTTTCAACTAATTCTTTTAAGGTCCCTTTGACAGGATTTGGGACATGCACAATTAGCACACCAGATACATTGCTTATTGTATTCACAGAAAAAGGAATTACAATATTTCTAACCTTTGTTTTGGATTGTTCTAAATTTATAACGAATTCTCTTACCAATTCGTCGTTATACTTTGAGAACTTTTTTAGGAATTCCAACCACCTTGCCTATTCAAAGACATATTGCCACTTCTTCATCTGCAAGAAGTTGGGTATCATCCTCAGGTTCTGACTTCTTTTTAATCCCCATGGTAAAGAGGGTGATTCAAATTCATTCTCCTTCAAATTATTTCTCTGTCCTAGATTGGCTACAGAACTCTTTTCTTAGCTTACGATGGGTTTAGCTGTGGAACTGTTGTGCTTAGCTGTGGAACTTGTTGTGTTTATCTACGGAATGTAACTTTAATTCTTTTGCTTCTTCCTTGAAGTTTTTTTCTATAACTTCTTCTTCACTTTGTTTATTCTGCACAAATGATATATCATTATAAACATGCCACCACTTTTGTTCCACCAACATCACCCTCATGATTACTCTCTTTTAATCATAATGTACAATAGATGACTCATCATACCACTTTTAAATCAAATCCAATCACACATGTGAACTTTTAATCTAACCTTTAATAAGTTAAAGACATAATTACCATCTTTGATGATGTGATCCCTCTGTCATGATGACTCATCATTCCTAAAAGTGAAACAAAAAATGAAAACAGTTAGAAAAGACAGCTGGAATTTCAAGGAAGTTCCTTTTATTTTGGATTAGCCATTTATTTGAGGAGATCAACCGCCATTGCTGGTTTTCAATTGATCTCTGAGAGAATTTTTTTGGGGAAGAGAACGCCATTTACTGGTTTTCATTCCTTCCCTTTTTCATTTTCTTTTTTCTTTTTTTGGGGAAGAGAATGCCATTTACTAGTTTTCATTCTCTTCCCTTTATTCTGGATTTATCCATCTGATTATTTGATCATTTTGGAAGAACTGGGTTCTTCCATATGATCAAATTCTTTTTCTGCTTCAATCTGCCTCAAGAATTCATCCTTAGTAGGAGGCTTCCTATAAATTTTTATCCTATGTCCATTGACCAAAAGTGTCCTTCTACTACCATCAATGGGAAGTAACTGAATAGAACCATTGTCAAATATCTTCTCAATCTGATAGGGTCCCAACCATATGGTTCTCAAATTTCCCTTGAATTGTTGGTACTTAGAATCAAACAGTAATGCCCAATATCCTACCTTGAATTGCCTCTTCTTGATATGTGTGTCATTCCATTGCTTTCTTTGATCTTGGATTATCTCTGTCTGTTGAAGTGCTTCCATCCTTAACTCATCCAACTCATTGAGTTGAAGAATTCTCTCCTTTTTGTGTTGCATCCAACTCAATGCCTATTATAGTTATTTTCCTCAATGTTTGCAGTTCAAATTCAATAGGTAACAAGGGATGTTTCCCATAGACTAACTCATATGTCCTCCCTTGAACATAATTATTAGGGCTCCACCTAGGTTGTGACCAAGCATTCAATTTCCTTGACCAGACCATGGTTGTTGGCTTGGCTAGGTTATCTTTTGGACAAAATTTTACTTCATTACTGATTTGGATGGAATGCCAAGTCAGCTTTGTTTAAGCTCCCATTTTTAATAAATGGAAGAAAAGAGCAAAATTAGTCTCAGGGCCCTAGATTCACAGATAAGGCACATTTCTTGGTCCCATTCAGGGGCACAATCTCTTATTGCATGCTTCTTCCTGCCATTTAGGGCAATACATAACTAATGGTTTAGATCTTTACCATTTTTTAGCTTGCAATCCATCCATGGTGGAAGTTAACTGAACTAAATTGGTCAATATTTTGAAATTTTCCAATTCATCCATGAGACTATTCATATCTAGGGACCTAAATTTTTCACTACTTTTCCATTTCTAGAGTCCACCCATTTGTTCATGAATCAGCTTGCATACAAATGCTATTTAATAGGCATTCATTCTTATTTGATCAATATTTCCACCTCCCATCAGATCAAGTGCCTCACTTGATTCATCATCCACACCTTTAAGAAAAATTATTTTACTTAACTCTTCTTGTAATACAAATCCACATCTTTTGCTCAAAAAAAGGAATCTGTCTAAATAATCTTCCATATTCTCATCCTCCTCCTCCTTGATTTTGAAAATTCATTCCTTCCTATTCCTTTCTCTACAGTAATCTTGATACTTGTCTAGGAAGGAAACTTCCATTTGTGCCCAAGTGGTAATAGAATTAGATGGTAATCCCATAAACCACCTCATTGTTGCATCCTTCAGGGTAGATGGAAATAACTTGAGTTTCTGATTATTTGTTTTGTAATCATAAGTTTGACACAGTACTCTAAATTCAAATAGAAATTGGTCAGGGTCTTCAATTGACATCCCTCTAAATGTGGGTAAATGTGCAGGTGAAATATTTTTCATAGGTGTATCTTCATAATCCAATTGAATTGGATAAGTGAAGGTCCTATCAAGTTCTCTTTCAGCTTCTTGTTCCATTTTTATAGTACCTTCTAGAATTTTTTCCCAATCAATATGGTATGTGATTTGTTTTGGGGAAGGTGAAAATTCAGGAGTAGGAGGTTGACTACTCAATTATGAATCAAAACTTTCTCTAAACGGGTCTTAGAATATGATATTTTTTCTAAAGGTTCTACTTCCTTCTAGTGATTGATCTAAGAATTCCAAAGGTGTTAATTCAACTTTTTGCCTAACAGAGGACAATGGTTCTTTTAATTAGTGATCAAATTCCTTATTTGATCGAGAAGATGATGATTCTTATTCAAATATTTGTGGGAGGAATCGAACCTTGGAGTCTCTTAGTCTACTCATAAATTTTATGATGACGTAGGGAAGATATTGCAATTACTAGATGTATGATTTATACTCTTGTTGACACCTAATTAGACAATTCTAACTATTGTGTCCATAGAAAATGACGTCAAAAATGATGGGTGTCATTATTCCCTTCATTTAATCAACTCTTTGTTGATGTCATATTCAAACCAGGGGTGGTTTCCGAAGCTATATGCAACAAGAAATCTTAGTGATCTAGTAATTAATAGTAGGTATTTGTTTCTTTTTATATTTTTTGGGGGATTTTCTCAAATTCTTGAGGATTCCTTGGCTAAAACCTTATTGAAATCAAACTATGAAAACTTGTTGGAATTAAACACTTTTTGAAAAAATAGATTATTGGAAATAAACACACATTTGCATAATAGAATAAATTGTTGTAAGTAAACACATGTTATAGAAATAAACACACTTTGGAAATAAACACACAATTTGAGAATGTTGAAAGTTGATTACAAAGAAAGAAGAATCTAATATAGAACACCTGCAGGAACAAGTATATGATATATTTCAACTTGAGTAATCAAAATCATTTACAGAATTAATAGATCTACAATATTTTCTCTGGAAATATAAATACCAATAAAACAAAGATCCTGGTTCTTGGAAGAGTGGGCCATTGCTCCACCTTAAAACAAGATTTGACAACTTAATATACTCTCAAAATAGAAATGGCTATTTTATTGATAAAATGTTCTGCACTAGAAAAATGCACGTCTCTTTCTTATTTCTCTAATTTTATCTGTATATATCTCTATCTATCTATCTATATATATGTATGTATGTATGTGTATATATATATATATATATATATATATATACTATCTATCTACAAGTCTGTATATATATACTTTTTACACAGGTGTATTTACAACCCTAGGTGTCATACTGATTCAGATAGAATAGAATCGTGCCCAAAATAGATGTTGAATTGAATCATGGCTAGATGTATTGTTGTATGATAGCTATCCCTGGATCTATAAGTATGAAGAATCATAAATCTTCCAATCTTCTCCATATTGAAAGGATCATTGATTGATAAATCACCGGATGTTGTTGGAATAAATAAATTCTCATCAATTCTGGAACTTTAGAGAAGTTTCAGAAGTAAAGGAAATCATTCTAGAGCTAACTGTGAGGGTTCCAGAGCTACATGCAGGAGTTCAAGAACTAAGTCCAAAATTTTAATAACTAAGTGATGGAGTTACGGAACTAAGTCTGGAAGTTTCGGAACTTAGCCGTATTGAAACCAATGCTTCCAAAAACATGCTGACCACTTCGTACTTTGTTCTTCCCACTGATTGTGACCTATTTTATTACAATACTGAATTTCCAAAGCACTTAGTTAGGAATTATAGATTTTTTAAATGTTATAATTACAATCAATAAAATATGGACAATTACATCCTAACTTATATTAGATCAAACAAAATTCACAAAATGCAATCAATATTGATAAAAAGGAGAGTAAAATAAGATCATTTATTGTACATTAATGAGACATATTCTGACCTCATCAAATATGATCTCCTACATGACCTAGAGTTGTGCGTTATCCATGTAGATCCTATTGATAGACTAAATACCATCTTTTAATCCACTCAGCGGATCCGCAAGGCCACTGACGATTTCTTGAAATCATATTACAAAGTGCAACATATTCAAGTTGACTTAGCCTAGTTTGAGTACCAACACGAAGTGGGATTCAACGTCCTTGTAGATTCCAATACTGAGCTTGAATCAAAACTGGAAAGTGAAGTCATCCCTGAAGACTCTAACTTAGATTTTACACGTCAATACTACACTGAAGAGGAGTATTCAGATTTCTTCATAGATGACTACATTGAGGAGCTTGATTTATACTTTTCTAAGGGAGATGATCCAACATGTTCAGTGGGTTTAAATTTATTCGAGAATCTATACATTGATATGGATTCTAATTTTCAGCCCTAAACTTATTTCTTTTCATATTATCATCATCAGCTGAATATCTATAATAAAATAAATAAGTCATTAAACATTTGATCATTTATTTTCATATATCATCTCATTTTCATCAATAAACTTAAGTGTTTTAAAGTGGGTTGAAATCCATACAAGGAAGTCCTTTGACTTCTAGGAATTGGCCTCTACCATGTAACCCCCTTATCCATATTAATAATCCCATCGTGTGTAGTTTTCATGATTGTAGATTTATTTGGAGAAAAGGAGCTTGGTCCATTCTTCCACATAACGCAACAATCAAGACCCATCAGCATCATCCATGTGTACCTTGGAAACCCTATCATATTTGAGGTTGATTTGATTTTACCTTATTGTACTATCAACCCAACTGTAAAGGTGAAATTGTTATCAACACCTCCCTTAAATATGTCATCCATGTTAATGAGAAGAGTTCTTTGTTTTTCTTCTTCCTCCTTATTGACATTGTAAATAGGAGCTTCTCATTCTTGCATACATTTTACACCTAACTTTAAGACTCATGCAAGCACTCTATCTCTATTAAGATCTAGGAGGTCATCAAAGATAGTGATATCAAAGTTGTTATCTCAAGGTCAATCATGCTCATCTCTGCTATGATCAATCAATTCATCCATGTCCTTTTTTGCAAAGAAGATGGGACCTAAATTGTGACCTATAAAAGGATTTGTCTCTTGTTTCTTGGATTCCATTCTCGTGATAGGTGGCATTGAAATGTTTGTTTACTAAAGGTTTTTTCTAATATGATCAAGGATTCAATCAAACCTAAGTAAGTCTTGTGTAAATTTTTCAATGTTTCAAAATATGTCAATAATGATTTAATGAATTAAGGAATCAATGGATTGTCCTAGAAAACAAGATTTCAAGATAAGTAATCATAAGGAATAACCACGCAAGTTTTGGTAAAACAATAAATCAACAAAGAACTAATCCCTATGTGTTTTAATGATAGTTTGATGTAAAATGATCAACACAATGTCAACACTTATGTCAAGTTTAAGATAAACAAGGCGTAAGTATTGATCAGGGATTGATGTGAAAGAAATACCTAAATCCCATAAATTGAAAGTTACAAATGTGAGAAACGTAACAATACCACTAAGACACATTAACCAAGATTTCTGAAAAAACAAGGTATAAGTATCAAAATGGTATTGACACGACGCGAACAAAGTAAGGATAACACTTTTCAAGGTTGAATTAACGTTTGAAAACAAACAATGCCAAATTATACCACAAAATTATTAAGATGTGCTTAGCGTAACATTAAAATCTACACACTTAAGTCGAGTTTATGAGAAACAAGACGTAAGTATCGAAATTTTTTTGATGCGATATAAGCAATGTAATTCTTCAAAGGAAAATCAATGAAGAATAAAGCCTAACTACGATGAAAATATTGACTTTGTTATCAAGATCAAATGGCTATCAAGATATGAAGATGTACCAACACATTTTCAATATTTACCATCCATTCTTAAGCAAGGATAAATGTAAATGGGTACAAAAGTGGTGTACATAATCGATTAATAACACTCTTAAACAAATATCAACAAGAGAGCAAAGGATTAGATCAAGTGGGGTTGAAAAATACTCAACCTCACTTCAAAAAAGTTTCACCTCACCTTAGGGTGAGTGAAAAAATAAGGAAAAGTAATGCTTCACAAATGTCGTGATGAATGACACTTAGTTCAAACTTTGATGGAATCTCCCCTTATTTGAAAAACAAGGTTTTGACTCTAAAAAAAAATTTACTTCGCGAAATCTGTATGTAACACAATTGTTTTTTAGATGGTTAAGTTAGCTCCAAGATGAAATGGTTTCCTATTTTTTTCTCTCAACTAGGTGTCACAAACTATCTCTGTGAGCACATTTTTCCAAGGAATTCACATTGACCAAACCTTGGGAGTATCTGGAATTTACTTTACCCCCTTTGATACAATGAACAATAAATGCATTCAATTGTATTTTAACTAGGGTCGCATGAAGATAATTTTAACTCTAAATCTCACAATTTTATACTAGATAAGTAGGTAAGGGAAATTTTATGTGATGGGCAGGAGTAGTGAGGATCTTGAGAAGAGAGACAAAGTTTCGAATATCAATGGGTGGGAAACTGACAGAAGATAGATCCCACCTGGAGGGGAGACAGATGCAGAGAAACTACCATCAAAAAAATAAGGTAAGACTAAGGCAGGTCCTTTACTTTGGTCCCATGTGGAAAATGCCCCCCCCAAACCTATACTAGAATCTTTAGATCTGGGAAAGAAAAGAGCATGGGGATCATTCCGCAACTTAATCAAGTTGAAACAAGTATGTATCTAGATATCCTTGATAGCATCATTGATAGAAAAATGAGTAATAAGGATAATTATTTGATTAGAAATCTTTTTGGAGGTAAACCGAACATAGAAACAATAAGATCCTTGTCTATACAGAAATGGAAACCAAAAGGATATATGGAAGTAACAAAACTCCCTAATGGTTTCTTTTTGTTATGTTTAACAATCTGGAAGACCCTCAAAGGGTCTTGAATAAAGTCTTGTGGTTTTTGGGGAAGCTAGGACTCTTTCTGCGTAAGTGGACACCTATGTTTAACTAAGATAAAGAAAATATAAACTAGTTTCCCGTGTGGGTTGGATTATCAGGCTTACCATTGGAATTGTGGGATGTAGACATTATAAAGTGGATTGTTAATACTCTACGAACTTATGTTGTTGTTGATAATGCAACCCTATCAAAATCTAGAGGAGCCTTTTCCATATTCTATATTTATTATTTGATGGGAACTTCATTACCTAAGTCCATAACCCTAATATCTCATCTGGGGAAGTGGGAAAAGAAGATTGAGTTCAAGAGCTACCTAAAAAATGTGAGAAATGCCAGGGATGGGGGAATGTAAAGCGGCAATGTAAAATGGTGGTATCCAGAGTCTATAAGGAAGTATCCAAGCTGGAAAAAGGTAAAGAAGTAGAGACCTCCAAGAAAAATGTTAAGAATCAGAACCCAAATAAGGGTATAGTCATTAATGAGAAGAATGGCGATGGATCAAATGATTTGAAAGTCACAGAAAGCCATTATCACACTCCAAAGTTGAATGATGATGGTTTCACAGAAGTGAAGAACAGAAAGAATCATAAAACTCCTTATCGGAACCTCATTTTCAAGTTTCCAAGTCACATGTCTAGGTTGATAAGCTTCTATTATAAAAAAACCTAATACGCTCTTATAAATGAAGTTACTATACAGGGCAACGGTGGTAAGCAAATCCCAAGTAAGCAATAAGAGGAAGTAAGTCTTGATGAAACCCTGAGACCTTTTTGTAGCAATCCTTTATGATAAACTAATGGGATTAAAAGAGAATGAAATAATTTTAACGAAAGGAGATGAAGAACAACCATATGCTAATAAATCCAAATGATAATAAAATCAGGTGAAATATCCAATTTAGTAAGGAAAAATAAAAATAACAAGACAAATATGAAGAAATGGATATGTTTGCGAGAAAATTTGTTGGATGGAAAAACTTGTGGATTTCTTGCTAACGCTCGTAGAATCTAAGTCCCTCTACTTAACCGGTGCAGCTTCCGTATATGCATGCACATGAAAAGGTGGATTTATGTGGTGGCCTTTCGACCGGGGATCCAACAGGGACACTCCACTGACCCTGCGGCAAAGCTTGCAGATACCTGCAAGAGAGGACTTTGTCTGTAGAGTGGGAAAGGGGGTGAGAAATTAGATAGGAGAACTAATGTTGTAGGTAGAAAATCAGATTCCTGCATACATCAATTAGAAGTTTTATCACATGCATTAAAATTAAGAAGAAACAAATCTACGCATAACAACAAGACCAAATGGAATTTATGATCAAAAAGTCTCAATAAACCCCTTAGTCAAAAAAGGATCGAAACTCCTTCTTCTTGTATTGATTTCTTAAACCAAGTTGTACATAGTATGAGAATGGAGGAAAAATAGAGAGTGGGCAAAAGTAGAAGAATTTGGCTATCTCCTTTGTTCTCTCAAGGTAGAATGCACTCTTGACTTACAAAATTAATGAACAACCCTTTGAGATGGGAATGGCTTTACAATTTATAGAGTAGACTCGACTCTTCATCTTCTTCATGACCCTCCATATGCCTTATTTCTAATTTTAGACTATTCATATTCCTACAAAATATTTAAGTCCCTTTTATAAAATCAAGGTGACTTAATTTACATTATGTTTCTAAAGTCACTTTTAGGTGACTTAAAGGCATATCAAAAAGTGCAAACCCCAACGAAGAATTAGAACATTTGAAGGGAGAGAAAGTTGGGGGAGAGGGGAGAGAGAAGAGAAGAAGGAGAAGATGTTGCCCCTAATGAATTCTGATGATCCTCGTTGATGGAAAGCTCTGATGCAACGAAATTTTTGAATGTCCCATTGTGCCAAAAATGCTCTTTGAGTGTGACTTACTATTTTTAGTAAATTCCTAGATGGGAGACTTACTATTTTTAGTAAGAGGTGATTCTTGCTTCTTCTTGATCATCTTCATGTGATGAAAATCTTCATTCAATCCTACGCACACTACCTTTGTTTTGACCACTTCTTGGGGTGACTTACTATTTTTAGTAAGCACCCATGTAAGGGACTTACTATTTTTACTAAGTGGTCATTTTCACTGCTACTCCAGATAAATCATTCTGGCTTCCAAGTGATCTTCAATGCACACTTCCTTTCACCATAAATACTTTTGATGATGACTTTCCAAACATAGTAAGTCTATGTATAGGAAAAATTATTGTTTTTGGAAAGTGTGTTTCTAGGTGCTTCAATTTGTGATGGAACATAATTTTTTGGACTCATCTCATCGTCCATGACACGTCCTCCGAATTTCACATAATTTTGCCCACTAGAATCTCGGGAAATAAATTTTGAAATTTTAACCTAGCAGTGGCTTCAGGCATGGAGCTGCCATAGCGGCCATTTATGGAGCTTGAAATTTGTAGGTCTAGTTTTTGTCTTCGTTTGCGACAAAAAAAAACTCCATTGCAATAGGTTTTTCATTTGGAGCTCATGTGCAAATTTTTAGCTCAATCGGATCCATCAGAATTGTTGGGAAATCCAATGAACGTGAGTTGGGGCACGAAGTGAGGATTTTTTTGGAGAAAATAATTTAGAGTACCATTTGAACCTCTATTTTATTGCATCATGATCATCTTGAAAAATGTGGAAGTCTAAAGAAGTGACATCTCGATCTGACTTGTATCTTATGAGATATGAAGATTTCTTGATCAGGTGACTTCACGACTATCTGGCAAAAAATCTCCATTTTCTCTTCGTTCTTCATTTCTTCAGCACTTTTTTCTCCCCTGATATTGTGTTTTGATTTCATGGTGTGGAGAATTTGGTGACCATTATGGAGCTGAGACCTTTAGATCAGTAATGGTGAAGACTGGGTGTCTGGACAAGCAAGAACAAGGCCATGGCATGGTGAGAAGTTGTGAAGGAGAAATGAGGGGGGAACAAATGGCTAAGTGTCGGATTTGAATATTCAAAAAATGCACATGGAAGGGTGGGGTGCATTTTTTCATGTTTTATGTCCCTGACCTCAGGGACATGAGGGACATCAAATTCCATGGTGAGTAAGAGGAGGACACGTGGCAATCCTCGATCTGATAGTAGGGGATTTGAGCAAAAAATCACTAAAAGCACTGGGGGCTGAAAACCGGTCATATGGGTGACCAAAGGACTCCCCATAGGGGCTGGGAAAATTTTCCATGTCTTTATGTCCCTCGACCTCATGGGGACATGAGGGACATCAAATTCCATGGTGGTCCTCGAGCTGACACGTGTCCTTGATCCGACGGAAGGGAGTTTGAGCTCGAAAAATGCACTTGGGGGCTAAATGTCAAGTCCTGAAGGTCACATGAGGGTCCAGAGGTCACATGGGGCATGGGAGAATTTTTACAAGGTTATTGTACCTTACCTTAGGGACTTTGGGGACATAAAATCCTGTCCAGGCTCCTGGAGCTGACACGTGTCCTCCCAGAAAATTGAGGGCTAACTCCTGATGACTGATATACTCCAAGAGGGTAACTTGTGATGATGATAAATTGAGCTCCCGATGGAATTTTTGGAAAAAAAAAATATGATCCTGACTATAAATGGACTTTTGAATCCAATGGTTGGGGTATCATGTCTTTATTCATCCATTTTATCCCTTAAAAAGTAGAATTGTGATTTGGTACTCCACTTGTGCATGAGAAAAACTACCTACAGATATGATGTGCCAAAGTGTTGTGAAAAATATGATTTAACCATCATGTAGGGATTGGAATCCTCTTTTCAGATATTATTTTTTTTACTCCTAAATCCATTGGAGCTCCCAGAATAACCTTTTGAATCTCAGTGGTTGTTTTGGCTTGTGCACTGCCTAGGCCTGTGAACCCTAATTTTAGACGAAACTGCCCCAACTTTTCCAATACCTTCCAAAATATTCTTAAATTATTTCCATGATGTCCCAATACCTTTTAATCACCTCCACATCTACTTAGGCTCTTCTTCTCTCTCTGTGAGGTTTCTCCAACTCTAGGAAGGCTAATGATAGCCCTTCCCACAACTGTCATGTAGCCTTGCAAATGAACTCCTAAAATCACCTAGGGGGAATGAATGGAATTTCCTAAATCACCTAGGGGGGATGATATAACATTAGTTGGGAGGTCACTTGGACTTACTGGATAGATTCGGGGTGTCTTGGAATGATAGACTTGAAAATTTTGGCACAAGGAGACCTAATAAATAGGCCACTATCAAAAAGATAAGCCAACGAGACATTGATGATGGAACACAATATAAACTCCATTTGAGGAGCTTTAGAATAACTAAAAATCAAGTGTTTAAATTAATATAGTCTCATGGAATGCAAGGGGTTTGAATAACCTAGAAAAATGAATATTAATAAAGGAACTTGAATCTAAGTATAAAACTGATATTATAGCTATTCAGGAAACAAAAATGGAGGAAGGACAATTTTTGGATGTTAAAAACTTGTTGGAGAAACACTGAAGTGGTGGAAGTTAGTTCTAAAGGTGTTTTTGGTGGCATAGCTATCATACGGGATGCTAAAAAATTCCAAGGTATAAATCTTCTTAAAAGAATCAATCATCTAGGTATGTTGTTTAAAGTCAATAAAACTAAGAAATTATGGGTTATGTCAAGTATTTATGCTCCTAATAATAAAGGGGAAAGAAAAAGCTTTTTGCAATCATCTTTCTAAATCTCAGGAGATCATAAAGAACATTGAGTGGATGATTTTGGGAGATTTCAACACTCCTTTGATGCCAGGGGGAAAAGGAGGGAACATTGACTTAACTGATAGCATGGAAGACCTTCAGGATTTTATTTTGTAAAAAAAACTCATGGACATTGAGTTGAAGGGTAGTAAATATACCTGGTCTAATAAGAGAAAAGGGGATCAATTGATACAAGTCAAATTAGACAGGGCTCTTACATCTTGGGGTTGGATGAATAAAGAATCTTGTCTCTTTTCTCTACCCAGGATAGGTTCAGACCAAAATCTACTCCTTTTTCAGATCAAAGATAAGGAGAGGAGAAGAACGCCCTTCATATTTGAAAATATGTGGTTACAAAATGAGGAGATCTCTAATCTTATGAAAGAATGGTGGAATGTGAAAATCCAAGAAATGACTATGTTTAGAGTCACTAAAAAACTTTCCCATATCAAGAAAAATTTGAAGGGGTGGATCAAAAAAAGTTTTGGAAATATTTTTTAGAAAAAGAAATAATTAGAGAATGAAATAACAACATTACAAGAATCCTTGGAGGATCTTAGTAGTGAATGTATTCAAGAAGGTCAACAGAAAGAGAGGGAGTTGTTGAAGATTACCATAACATTCTGTTAAAAGAGGAGACCTTCTGGAGACAAAAATCAAGGGTGTAATGGTTAAAAGAGGGGGACAAAAACACTAAGTTCTTCCACATCACGACCTTGAAAAGAAGAGGTACTAACAAAATTCTGAATATAGCTGGGGATGATGGGGAGATGTTAACTAAATCTAGTGATATACAGAGGTCTGCAACCTCTTTTTACATAGAACTTCTTTCAACAACAAATGTTTCTAATAACATCAAGGAAGGTTATTTCCTAGACTGTATTCCTTAGTTGGTTACAGAGGATGAAAATTGCATGCTTACCAAGGTCTTGTCTAATGAGGAAATTGAATTCATGCTGAAAAACTATGAGCCCAGATAAAGCTCCAGGACCAGATGGCTTTCCGATGTTCTTTTTTTCAATTTTTTTTGGGATATTGTTAAGGATGATATTTTCCTTGCCATACAAGAGTTCTTTAAAAAATAAAAATATGCTTCAAGAACTAAATTACAACTTTCTTAATTTTATTCCCAAGAATCAAAATCTGAATGTTTTTAGAAACTTCAAGCCAATCAGTATTTGTAATTGCATATACAAAATGTGTTCTAAAATTTGGGCTTTAAGGGTCCAACTTCTTCTTCCATCCATTATCTCAGAGCAGCAAGGGGGTTTGTGATGGGAAGACATATTCAAGATAGCATAGTTACCATCTAGGAGACTCTGCACTCTGTTAAGAAAAATAAGAAAGAAGCAATGATCATTAAGCTTGACATGGAAAAAGCCTATGACTGTGTTTCATGGACCTTTCTCCAAAAAGTCTTAACCAGGTTTGGTTTCAGTGATGACTTTATAAGTTTGATACAAACATGCATCTCCAACTAAATTTTTTTTGGTCAATGGCACCCCATGTGGTTTCTTTAACAAGTACTAGAGGGTTAAGACAAGGAGATCCTATTTCTCCTTTCTTGTTTATTATAATGGCATAAACTCTAAGCATGGCCCTAAATAAGGCTAGTGTTGAAGGAATAATCAAAGGTATCTCTCCCATTGTTAATAGTGCCAATGTTGTTTAACAAAATTTCGTTGATGAAACCATTTTGGTGGGAGAGGCTATGGTTCCAGAAGAAAAATAATTTAAGTAATTGGTTGTTGATTATGAAGAAGTTTTCAATCAACTCATTAATTCTGGTAAAAGTTTTTTTTCTTCGTCAACATTCTTGATAGAAGATGTACTAAGATAACATGTATACTTGGATGTGAAATTAAAAACTTCCCCACTAGGTATCTTGGAATGATTATAGGAATGGAGAGACCAAAGACAACTAATTGGAACTTTATTATTGATAGATTCCTCAAAAATATGAAAGGATGGAAAGGATCACTGCTCTCTCAAGCTGGTAAAGCCATTCTTCTCAAATGCTCCATTCAAAATTTACCAGTGTATACCATGTCAATCTATAGATTACCCACTTCTATTGATAATAAGTTGGAAAGCATTCAAAAAATATTCCAATGGAGTGGCTCCAAAAAAAAAGACAAAATTCCCCTCTTAGCATGGGAAAAAATATGCAAACCCAAAAGACGTGGTGGCCTTGGCGTTAGGGACTTGGAAAATATGAATAAATATTTACTATCTAAAATGATATGGAGGTTGGTTAAGGAAGAGAGTATGTAGACCTCTATCATTAGGCACAAATATTGGAAAAATCTTAGGGCTAATGAATGGTGTTTCAGCAATGCTGACTTTGATGGATCCACTTTCTGGAAGTCTATAAACTGGGCTAAGCACATTGTTTCTGAAGGAAGAAAATGGAAGATTGGGGATGGGTGTACGGTGAATTTTTGGGAGGACAAATGGTTAGATGATAAGCCTCTAAAAGACAACTACCCAAACCTTCAAAGAGATGTTGTTGTTGAGTATGGTTCTAAGGTGAGTAATTACTTCAATTTGGAGGACCCCCTGAGACTGTGGAAAGCTATTGAATTAGCAGGACATAATAGTAGTGAGATCACCTCTATCAACAATAAACTAAGTGGATTTATTATAAGTAGAAGATCAGATCCTGACAACTTATACTGGTCCAAGGAAGAAAGTGGGATTTTCTCGGTTAAAAGTGCTTATAATGCCTTTTTTATTGGGGAAGAAGTACATGATAGCTTTAAGTGGGATAATGTCTGGATTAAAGAGGTAATCCCTAAGGTCAACATGTTTTGGTGGTTGTTTCTTCATGATAAAATTTTAACAGTTGCCAACCTCAATAAAAGAAATTTTCATATGGTAAATAGGTGTGTTCTTTGTGAAAAGGAAACCGAAGATTCTCTGCACTTATTTCTCCAATGCCATTTTTTAGAAACTATTAGAAACACGCTATTAAACCTTTTTGAAATAAAATTGACTTTCCCATCATCCCTAAAGCAGCTATGGACTCAATGGTACAATCCTTTTAAGATTCAAGGGCTCAAAAATCTCTAGACTCTAACACTTATATACCTATGTTGGGAAATATGGAAGGAAAGGAATAGAAAAACTTTCAAAGGTAAAAAGGAGATGGAAAAAAGGGTGGTGGCTCACTGTTGTAATGTCATTAATGCTAATTTTTCTATCATTTCTTCCAATAAGAAAATTATCCTCCAGAATGAGAGTAAAATATCTAAAAATTGGAGCTTAACACCCAATCAAAAGGTTTCTTATGTCCCAAATCCTAGGTTGCAAGGATGGAAGAAACCTAGCATGGATTGGATAAAACTAATTTTTTATGGAGCATCTAAAGGGAACCGAGGTAGATTTGGATGTGGAGATGTCTTTCATGATCATCAGGGAAATTTTATATTGGGTTACCATTGCAATTTGGGAATCCAATCAAACCACATAGCTGAAGCAACAGCTACTATTTTGGGGTGTTTCAATAGCTCATCAAAGAAATTTCAGTAGATTGGAAGTGGAGGGTGACTCCCTCAATATTATTAATATCATACTTGATAAAGGTACCATATCTATCTCTATTCAAAATTCTATAGCTAGCATAAAGGAGATGGTTGGTAACTTCGAAGAAATCAATTTCAAACATATATATAGGGAGGCCAATGGAATTGCTGATTACTTTGCTAATAAAGGTGTATCTAGTCAGGGTATGATTTTTATTACCAATGTGGAAGAAATCGATCCCAAGGTGCGAGCACACCTAAAAAAGGAACATGATGGACACATCATCGAATGATAATCATTACAAGTTATGGAAATACCCTTCGTATAATATGGATTTTATTAAAAATAATTGTAAGGCATGTGTGATTAGGAGTAGGGCTTACACAAAGCTGGAGAATTGGAGTTGCTCATCCCAGCACATTAATCATACTTCAAATGCTTATATTGACAATGACATTGTTTGGGAAGAGCAAAGCAGCCTAAAGAATTTCAAACAGAGAGCTATTTTTTGTAAATGCTTGGAAGCTAAAATGGGGGGTGATCTTGTGAGAACTAAGCCATGGGATCTAGAGGGCGTTAAGCCTGAGAAAATGGAGGTCTTCAAATGGATGAGGATTTCCCCCTTTTTAAAAATATTTGAGGGTCATTTGAACACATGAGTAAGGATTTCTCTTCAGCTTGGAAATCAACAAAAAAGGGTGGAATCGTGAAGCTGAAGGGAGTGTAAATTGAGGTCTCCATTGAATCAGTTGTGCATGTCATGGGTCTCTTCAACAGTTGGACGTGAGGTTTACAAGCCAAAGAAGGAAGCTATCGAAGAGATGAAGCTCTTCCTCCAAGGTAATGAGAAATTAACTCCCCACTTTGCTGGTTTTTTAATAACTTCCTTACCTCACCCTTTCGATGAAGTTTCCCTTACTCTCATTCAATTTCTGACCCTTGAGGGATACCATAAGTGCATTTATGCCTACCACCTTCCTATGTTGAATTTTCTTAGACATGGCCACAGTTTTAGCTTCCCCTATTTCCTTTTCCGGTCATTGTGTGCCTTTATTGCTCAGTTTAAAAATGGCAGAATCAATGTCCCTCTTCATCAGGGTTTCATTCTAGCCCTGGTGAAAATATCTACTCTTGACATGGATAAGAAGGTTGGTAGGAAGGCTAGTGATTTAACCAAATCCTATGGAGGAATATGTCGAGGAAGAAGAAACAAAATCAGAGGAAGATGATTCTAGTGAATCTTTGGAATCACAAGAGGACGATACTGGAGATGATCAAGATGTGGTGGAAGTTGATGTGGTTTAGAGTGAGGAGAATAAGGAACTGTCTGTCAAGAAAATGGACAAAGGGGAATCGAGTCAATTACCCATGGACACCCAGATGGAGAAACATGTCGAGGTAATGGGTCAAATGGGTACTAAACAGATCAATAATAATGCTAAAATGGCTGCCAACATTGATGAATTGAAGGGTGAGTTGAGGCTTACCAAAATTATTGTTCAATTTCTATTAAATGATTGGAATTCCATGAGAATGCAGGTGGAGGATGTTATTAAAGTCACGCATGGAGGTAATATAGAAATTTTGAAAGATACTTGTAAAAACCTCAACAATGATGTTGATCAAATTAAGGCCATACCGCATAGCTACATGGAATGGAGCATTATTACGGTGATGTCTACCTTGCAGCACCTTCAAACCCTCAGGAAACTGGCCAATGCTTACAGGCAAGTCGATGAACAGGGAAATCTGAAGAAAAGGAAAACAAACACTACTGAATGCGACCTCACCTCACTTGGAGCCAACATTGAAAATTTGTTGAAGGAATGGGCTAAACTGTTAGCCAATTTGAAGAAGCTAATAAATAAGTGTTATGATGTTGACTATTAGATCCAATTTTTTGTGGTTAGTTTATTCTATGGTTATTATGGTTATGTTTATAGTTTTATATATGTCTTGTTGTTATGTTATGAACTTAATTATATGCTCTTTCAGGAGATAATCCTTTATATGAATTTTATATGTATTTTTTTTAAATGCTTTGTATTTTCCTATATGCTCTTCTAGGAGCTATGCTATGTAAGGGGTAGGGTCCCCTCACCCCTGTTTTACCTATATTTGGAAACCTACATAAAAATGTATTAGTATTTTGTTTAGATCCTGATTCTTTGACAAACGTATTTAGGTCCTGTATGTAAAGTTTAGTATTTTCCAAATGATCAAAACATCATAAAGAGAGGATAAAACGATGTTTCTGATTTTCAAGATCATCCTAAGATGCAAGAGAAGAGCATACACAATGAGAAATCCAACTAGTTAGAAAATAATGGAAAAACTTAACTCAAATGCACAAATCATTCATTTTAGCCAAATTGAAGTTCGTTCCCTTAACAAAAAGTTTAATGAAATGTCTTGAAATCATGAAAAGGTTTAGAATCATTTTTTATTCCCAAGATCACCTAGAAGGTGCGTGGGAAGATCATATGCGGGTCCTAGCCTCATAAATGAAAATACAACATTCATCAACTTATCCAAACAAGTTAGCACAAATTATGATCAAATATACCCTAAAAATCAATACTTAGCCTTAAGAAAACCCTGCAAGGTGTCAAAAAATCAGAGGGATCAAAAATTTTCAAAATTTAAAACAATGCTCAAATTTAAACAATAATGCCTGCACGCCCTTTATAGCATATGTGTGTCCCTAACATCAAATGAGCACCCCAAACAACAAGTGCATGCCCTAAACAACAAGTGTATGACTCTGATAAAATGCATAGTCAACTAAACATATGTACGAGAAGAGGGGCATATGCACACCCTTTACATCACATGCGTGACACTCATAAAGTTTAACAAAGAAGGTGAAAAATGTAGTCTAACAAGTGCATGGACATAGAAGTATATGTGCATGCTTAGCAGCAAATGCATACGCAACCAACAAGTGTGCACGATCTGACCAAATCTAACACAGATATTAAGGCAAGTGCATGTCCCCAAGCATGTATGCATGTTCCCTTCACAACACGTATGCACCTAAGTTACAGTGTATGTATGCACCCTTTTCAAACACTTGTGCATTGTACCTGAAGATTATGTCAAAAATACTAGCAAATGTGACCTGCAAACAACTCTCAAAAAGGTTAAAACTTTGACCCCTTATCCCAAATTTAGCAATATCCCATCTAAATTAAACCCTTAAGCAAGACTCAACACATGAAAAGTGAGCAAAACATCTTAAAGAATTCAAACTTATTTCGTACTTGTGCATAATCAAGGGTTAACAAAAATGAGATAAGATCATATCAAAACTTGAAGATCAACTTCTATGGACTATGGAATATGGTCCCACTGGGTGTGCCATATGTGCTCATGTATAAATTTTCTATGTTAATTAATTGAAACTAAACACCTAAGAGTTTCAAAGAAAATGCAAACCTAACAATGAATCGTCAAGATAAAAGCTTATGGAGACTAAACATCCTCAATATGCATGCAACTTTGAACAAAACCAAACTAACATACTAAGATTAATCCCTACTCTTTAGGTTGTTAAACTACAAATGAACCTAGTTAGATCCATAACAATCAAAGGTTGATTTTTTTTTTGATCTCAAGGTTTTGAGAATGGAATATCCTCAAACATGGCTACAAGACCATTTGATTCTTCCCATATTACTCAAAGCTTGGATGGATGAAATGCAAGATGAATATTTTAGCTCAATTCTAATGGAGAATGCTCAAGATCCAATTTCCTATAGTTTATGTTATATGAAAGGTGTTCTAAGAAATGGTAAGGAGAAGGTTTTCTTAAATAGCTTTCCTGAGGAGGAAAGGCTATCAGATTAGTGAATGTGGGATAAACCTCAAAGAGGAAATACAAAGGAAATGTATTTTTAATAAAGTATGTGCACTTTGTGGGAATAGAAAGGGGGTTTGATTAATCAAAGGTGATTGATTAATAGGGGGATAAGCCTATAGAGGATTTTTAGAGTAAAATTAGAATGATTTAGCTGTAAGAGAGGATTTAAATGCAATAAAATGATGATTTATTGATAAAAATTAGTGGTCATAATTAATTAGGGATAATTAATTACCTTAGGTAGAATTGGTCGCTAATTAAAGAAAGGTCGTTAATCGAAATCCTGAGTGATGGAAGGATTAATCACTTAGTGTAATGTAATTAATTAATGAGGATTGAGGGGGAATGGTGTGTTATTTATGAAGTGTCATAAATTTTTGGGAAAGGGGATATTAGTGCAATTTTAGTAATAAAACTGCTTAATCAAATTATCGGTGTATACATTGTGTATGCATGTCATATGATGGATCACCAACCAAATCATCTACATATCATAGTATCTTTCAAGTTCAAATCAGACTAGAAGTTATAATGTTATAAATAAGTGGTTTAAAATTCCACGAGATAGAAGGAGGTGGATTTGAAGGTGGAGAATCTAGAGGAAATTCTTCAACCTTTGATATATGACTATGAGAGAAGGGAGGAAATTCAATATGTGCATGATCAACCTCTGAAACATGACTAGGAGAGGAAGATAATGAGTCGCCATTGGTTCTCTCATTATCTCTATTAAAATATAAATCCTTATCGTCAATACTCTCATCATCTATATAGGAAGAAGAATTAACATGACTCTACCTCAGTGAATTCAAATCATCATACCTATCATCATTACCCATTGAGTAAAATGTGATAAAGTATGAAATTCCAAGATTCAAAATTGAAGGGTTCTCCTCATCTATAAAGGAATCATCATTTGGAGAAAAGTGTGATAAGATAAACCCAAGATTGGTGATCCGATCTCCCTAATTCCATTATAGAATCACAATGGAATCCTTAATAACAACAAAAATTTGAGTGAACTCAAACCATTTTATTGAACCATGGTGTGTGATATAATAGACTGATAGAATATTAATTTATAATTAAGTACAAAAACAACACATGAAATTTCCCATCACCTATGTCAAGAAACCCTCTCCCAAATACCTCAACAAAATTCTAATCACCCATCAAAATAGTTGGTGTAGAACATGGATTTAAGGAAGTGAAGGAAAATTATGATGAAGCCATGTGGTGTGAAGCACCTGAGTCAAGAAACCATGTGGTAATTCCCATTTTAAGACTTTAGAAACAAGGGAATTTTTTTTTTGAATCATAATGTTCTCTGTTCTAAATAAAAATCATTTAGAACACACATTCCATACCAATCAATCTCATAACAAATAACCATATGCAGCTGTAATGACTCAGTATGCTACCGATCTCTCATTCCATGACTCGGTTACCAACCGATCTCTCATGTTGACTTAAAGTATAGAATACTTTATGTATACTACATATACTTGGTTCTCCTACCCTATTCCAGGTACTGAGTGATCTGTTTAAAGAACCTATCTGAATATTTGTTACCAATATTCATCTGACATCACGTTGCTTTAAACTAGGTGACATAGGACAACGCAACCAACAGCTTGCGATACTTTGGCCAAATATTTTCAACATATTGTTCATGTTACTATTCCTAGATGGCATATTCATCATTTCAGAATACATCCTTCACCTCACTCTACTATTATCTAGAATGGTCTTTACTGACTACCGTCAGTCCACTTGCCCAAGGTTTGACCCTAGCCTAGGTTAGCAACATAATTTGTTATAGGAAGACGCTCACGATGACTTAGGGTATATGGGCATACTCAACTGACCTAAGTCAACTGAATGTGCCAAGGTACCCTGAGTCATAGAAAGCTACTCCCTATTCTAAACATGCTACTAACTTGACCTAGAGAGAAACTAAGTTCAAGTCCAGATGTGTGTAGATCTAGATGAACAATACGGAAGGGTGTTGCCACATGTCAACTGCAACATTGTATCCTCGAGAAGTCCTTGGACTTCTTGAAGGTACAGTCCTACAGTTGGCATGTGCCAACATCCTTTAGGACTGATTCATCACGATGTACATATCCCTTAGTGGTCATTAATTAATAATTAAATTGGATTAAGATTCAGATTGCAGCAATCATGCCTAACCCTAATTCCAACATTCATTAAGTTCTATATCATAATTAATCTGATTTGATATTGAGAACTTCATTAACTCATGTTTGCATTAATGTTTATTAACGTGGCATAACAAGCAGTTATCCCAAAAAATAAGACAGAAAACATCAAACGTTTAATTCTTAATGCAACCTAGCTGTCCAAATCAAGTGTGTCATCCACCTAGATTCAGCTAGTGTTTACTTTTATAAATGAAGTACAAAGATTAAAGATCATAACCACTATTCCTTTTTATCTTTCATTCTTTTGAGAGAGGAAGAGTCTTCCTCTACATGATTAGATGTTAAGGTTAACATAACCTTTTTACCATTCTTTACTCATATAGTTTAATTATATGTTCAAAGCATATTTCATTATTAAACTTTAGTTGTGTAGATAAAGAACGACATTTTTTGTAATTTAACAAGTTTCCTTATAATAAGGGGGGTTGTATTATCCCCTTAATACAACTTATTAATGATAACAATAAATAGTATACAAAACAGATATAAAGAATACCACCAAGATATCACTACTATTTCCGTCATACAAGTACAAAAGAATTCACACCACAAATTAAAGTCCAACTCAAAACCTTTCATTTCAAGGTGATAAATATACATTTACAAGACTATGCATTTCAACATACTGCATGTCAATCATCATTAAGTTCATAAAATAACATCACTTCTCTTTTCCAATACAACTCAAGAATGAATCAAAATTCTTTACATAAGATCCAGAACTAAATAAGCCAATGCATCATAAAAAAAATTCCTTCTTTTATCACTTACGATGTCCATCTGTAAAAATTGCTAGCACGGGTCAGTTCAATGAACTGAGCATGATAAGCACTAAGCATTAAAATGAAGTGCATTCCACTAATTGTTCCATTAAAACAACTCTTCTTTAATGATACAATTAATATATCATACAAATAAGCATAATTAATATCAACCAGAAAAGAAGTGCAATAATGAATCTGAATTCACTTTTAAGAAAAGAGCATAATATAATCCGTAACATTTGCATTATAACATATAGTTTAATGGATCCTATCAATTAGTTCTATACAAGTAACAAATCTTGTCATCCAATTGTTTCATTATTATATCAGATTAGAATATAAAATTTATCTTTACTTTGCAACAAAAGAAGTTAATTACAACATAGCTCATATTAGGATGATTCATCCTACCACTTAAGCAAAGAAAGAATCAATACATACATTTCCCATTACACTAATCATCTAAAAGTCAGAAGAAATAGGTTCAGAACACACAAAACTGCTTCAGATCAAAGATAACAATATGGATTTTGTATTAAAGAGACAACATCTAAACAAGAATCCCAAATCAATCCATGAAGGAATAGAGAATCAACACAATCTAACTGTAAGTCTTACTAACTTCTACATGTTAGAAGATATCATGTAAAGATCTGAAACCAGACGTTCCACAAATCAAAGATAGACTCACACAGGATTAATTTCTTCTCATGTCCATCCAAAAAGGGGTCATAATAAGACACAGTAGAAAAAGATAAAACCTTCCAATATCAAATCCAAATGAAGTATGACTCAGTCAAACAAAGCAATCGGTCTAAGTATGTTATTATTTTCTTTTCAACAGATCAACTCAGCTATTCTCTTTCCACATCATTACAACAAATGATTAGTACAAGTAGACTAAACAATCCACAAACAAATTCCCATCTCAGAAGAGTGGTTTCCCATTATTTCCTACAAGAGGAAGAAAGCCAAACCATCAAGTGAAACAACATCTTTACAAAAGTAAAAGGATCTCAAATAGGAAAAGGGTCCAAATCTATAATTCATTTCATTTATAATATCAAATGAATTCCCACTTCTATTTCAAACTTAGAAGTTCATTAGCTAGTTCCCAATAGGGAACACAAAACCAAACCAATAGTTTAAAGAAAGCACACTTCTAGTTTTCCCTTACTAATCAATACAACCTAGTTTATATATTCCAATTCATTAAACACAAGTTTGAATTCATTTCCCAGAAAGGAATACACAGTACAGTCCCAAAATAGTATACTATCCACAAGAGAACATATTCCTTTCTCTTTTTAAAGACCCAAAGATTCATTCAATGAATCCAACAAAGAATAGAAAACCCAAAATAGTATAAGATAAACAAGATTCAATAAAACTCACGAACTTAAAAAAACTGTAATCCCATTTACAAAGCTTCAACAGACTCAATACAAAAGAGCAAGTAGTTCATGATCCAATAAGAACAGTTATACAAAACAATCTGAACCAGAGATAATATAATCCTTCCATACAAAATTCAGTACACTAGGGTATTCAACTCTTCTTTCTAATAAAACCCAAAATCAATTAAAGGATCTGAAGAGAGTAAGAAAACCCAAAATACAAAAAGTCAAGTAATGTCCCAATCTTACCTCCAACATGACTGAAACAGAATCACAACAAAGACTCTCAAGTTCCATCTAAAAATATTGTGACAAGAGAAGGTATTCATTTCAAACATTGATCACAAGAAGGAGAATGCATACTGCATTTCCATAAACCTAAAACTATTAACAACTGCTTTAACAAACTCTAAATCAAACCAAACCCACATCAAGATAAAGTTCCAGTCTATTAACACTTCAAACAAAACATAGTCAAGCCTTCAACAAGATGTGGGTTTTCTCAGAGAAAGGAGAGAAGAATATCCTCCATATTTACATGCCCTTACAAGTTCAAAGAAGGTGGTACAGTCTCCAAAACAGAAGTACCACAACCATTCCAACTCAAGAAGCTACAAGGAGAAGATCTCAAAAGAGATTACCAAATCAACTTCAAACCAAAACTAATCTCTCAAGTCTTTTCGAGTAGACAGTCCATAAATGAGTTCTAAGCATTTCAAATCCTTGAATACGAGTAAAAATCAAGCTCAGAACACAAGTACAGAACCAAACACATCGACTCAACTACAAGTTCAGAACATGCAATTATTGAATATGAGTACAGTGTCAAACACGAAGCTTCAAAAAAAAATTTAGAACAAAACAAAGCTCCAATACAAGCTCAGAACAAAACACGAAGCTCCAATACAAGTTCAAACTAAACACAAGGCTCCAAATAAAAGTTTATATTGAAACACAAGGAAACAAATTCCAATTCAAAACAAAACCAACATCGAACACATGTTCAGAATGAAATACAAGCTTCAAATACAAGTTTAACATGCATGTCACCACTAATCTTGCACAGAGAGAAAGTTTCCAAAGGCTAACATTATTTAGCAATGGATTTATATCTAAAAACCAAAAATATTCATAAAACCATGAAATCAAATAACCAGACAAATCATGCAAACATTTATCTCATGAGAGTAGAGTTGTTTTAATGAATCATTTAGAAGAAAGCAAGAAATCTTAATGGGTAGAGCCTATCATGCCTGATAGTGCTTCTGCCAATTTGAAGGAGACTTCCAGCTGAGCTTTCAACTCTTTTTCTTCTCCACGAAAGATCAACAACCAAACATATTTTCTTCCAATGCCTCATATACATTCCTTGATCAAAAATAGACCAGAGAAACCAAAAATAGCCACAAAGTAGAAGTCAAACTGCTGGTTCAAAGAACCAGATAGCTCCATGCAGAGAAAAATTTGTGAGACATGCAAGACCAAACAACCTCCCACAAATCCACCTCCCTTGTTTCCAAGATGGTTTGCACACAAAAAACCGAGGTCCATTAATGTAATTACTTACCAAATCTCCCACTTATCTCTCCTTACCACCACCTCCCAAAACTGGTGAATGCCATTTCTAATTTAACATGCATTTCCATCTTTAGTGAAGCCTCCACGTATGCCTCCACTAAATTTTACTAGCCTTTGCCAAAACTGGTTGTACCTCCATTCATTTAACCCAATCAAATCAATTAAATGCCATTGGAACCATCACCATAGTGCCATGCGACCCCTTAGGTTCCCTTTTAATAGTTTAGGATAGATTTCCCAAAACTTAGGTTAGTCTAACAATAATTACCTTAGGTCTTAAAACATTGCCATAGGTAATTTCCACCTTAGGTTAGATCAAATTCACAACCATATAGTATTAGGTCTTAGGTTAAATAACCTAGCATTACTTTAGTAATTTTCTCCCTTATTCATTTAGCACAAGAGCTTAGGTTAGGACGTCATCCAAACATAATAGAATAAGAAGCTTAGGTTAGATTATAATCCAAATAAGTAGACATAGCTAGGAAGTAGGTGCTTTTACCTAGTTTAGGATACCGTTAGGATAATCCTTTAGTTTTAGGATTTAGATTCCCTTCATAGTCATGAAGCAAGACTATATTTCATTTACACCATTAATGTCCTGAAGAGATCAATCCAAAAGACCCAAGCACAAACATACAACCGAATGAAGGCACGTGCATACAAGACCAAAGAATTTGTAACATACAAAGTTCAGTCCACTATGTCTCTCAAACTATGAATGTCAATTTACCATTCAGTCTGGTAAGGAGATTTAAAACATTCCTTGGATCACTGGAATTGATCCAAGGATGAGTCAGTAAAAGAGATAAGTTTGCAACTCTCAAAACCAGATTGCAACTCACCTACAAGAAGTGAAAATGGATTCTTGCAAGCCATATCATTTTAGTCTAATGAATCCAAGAGTAGAAATGATTTATCCATAACAAGCATGATTTTCAACAATCAAGGAAACACACCTCATTCAAGAAAATCACATGCCAATGCTTGTAATGCAAAAGAGAAATATAACTGTTTGTCAAAGGTGTTACATACTTCCCTCCTAAAAAGAATCATCATCCCGATGATTATATTATTTTGATCATTGCATTAAGGAAAATCAATTTATTACTTACTTAACATATTTTGTAACAATATCAGGATTTAAAGTTCCCAAAATCAGCATTCACATAGTTGTTTATTTAAAAATAAATAGTTATCTGCCCAAAACTGGCAGACTTATTGACATATAAAGATAAAATCACAAATTTTTATCAGTCATCATAGTCAATTCTGATCAAATAAATATGGAAAAGTAGTTTTCATATCTTCTAGATTTTCCCAAGTTGCACTTTCTTCATTAAACTGGTCCCACTGGACCTTACATTGACTTATTTCATGATTTCTTAAATGCAACTGGCGAGTTTCCAGCACTCGTATGGGTTTAACCATGATTATTCCTGGGTCTTGGACCTGCAAGGAATTCCAATTTAACACATGTGATAAATCTGAAACATATTTCTTAAGCAAAGAAATATGGAAAACATCATGCATTCATGACAAAGCAGGAGGTAATGCTAAACGGTAAGCTACAGGGTTGATTACTTCAACTATCTCAAAGGGTGCCACATAACGAGGTGATAACTTGGCAGCCTTACCAAAAGTTATTGAGCTCTTTTTCGGTCTAACCCAAACAAAGACTTTCTCACCAAGTTCAAATTTCCTATCAACCCACTTTAAATCAGCATAAGTCTTTTTCCTATCTGTTGCTTCTTTCAAGCATTCACGAATCATTTTAACTTGTTGTTCCATTTCCATAAGGATTTCAGGTCCAATTACCTCTCTATCCTCAATGTTGTCCCAACTAACGGGGGTTCTACATTTTCTTCCGTATAATGCTTTGAAGGTGCCATCTTAAGAGAGGCATGATATGTGTTATTATAAGCAAACTCAACTAGTGGAAGGTACTCTTCCCACTTATATTGCTGATCCATACAATACATTCGTAACATATCCTCTAAAACTTGATTAACTCTTTCAGTCTGTCCATCCATTTCTGGATGATACGCAGAACTGAAATTCAGCTTAGTTCCTAGAGCTGCATTAAGTGTTTGCCAAAACCTTGACGTCATTCTAGGATCTCTATCAGATATGATTAATTCAGGTACTCCATGTAATCTGAAAATTTCATGTACAAATCTTTTAGCCAATACAGGAGAATCATCCTTTAGATTACCAACAATGAAATGTGCTACCTTCGTTAGTTTATCAACAACTACTAAAATAACATCATGTTTATTTCTTGACATAGGCAACCCTTGTACAAAATCCATGCTTATTACTTGCCATTTGTACTGTGGTATGCTATGAGGATACAATAAACCGGCTGGGTGCATATGTTCAGCTTTAACACATTGACATTCTAAGCAATGTGTCACAAAATCAATAACATCCTTTTTCATCCCCTTCCAGAAATATTGTTGTTTTATATCAGCAAGCATCTTTGTAATACCAGGGTGTCCAGAAAAAGGTGAATTGTGAAATTCTGCTAACAATTTCTTTCTTAAATCATTTAGCGAAGGTATGTATACTCTGTTTTCAAATCTTAAGATTCCTTCATTGTCAAAGTGAAAACCTTTATACCTCACATCATTTGGATCTGCAGCAAGCGTTGTCTTTACTTGTTGAAAGTAAGAATCAGATTCCATAACACTTTTTACTTCATCCTTAAACTGAGTTCTCAATGTTATAAGAGCAGAAATGTGCTTCCTACGACTTAGAGCATCAGCCACTCTATTTTCCTTACCTTTAATGTAATTGATGTCAAAATCATATTGAGACAAAAACTCTAACCATCTTCATTGTCTTGCATTAAGATTTGGCTGAGTGAAAATATACTTCAGCCCAAGATGATCAGTTTTAATTCAAAAGGTTTACCAAGCAGGTAATGCCTCCAAACTTGTAGTGCATGAACAATGGCAGCAAGCTCTAAATCATGTGGAGCATAATTCAACTCATGTAACTTTAGTTTTCTACTTTCATAAGCTATGACATGATCATTTTGTAACAAAATACCTCCTAGACCTTCCCCAGATGCATCTGTTACTACCATAAAGTCTCCATTAGGATCTGGTATAGCTAGAATAGGTGCTGAAGTTAACTGTTCCTTCAAAGTTCTAAATGCAGATTCACATTTCTCATTCCAAACAAACTTCTTATCTTTTTTCTGTAATGAAGTTATTGGTGCAGCCACCTTAGAAAAATCTTTTACAAATTTTCTATAGTAACCAGCAAGCCCCATGAAGCTTCTAACTTCATGTACATTCTTTGGTGCAGGCCACTCAGTTATAGCTACAATTTTAGAAGGATCTAAAACAATTCCATTCTTACTTATTACATGTCCCAAATAGTGCACTTCTGTGTCATAGAAAGAACATTTTGATAGCTTACCATATAACCTTCTTTTTCTCTAAATTTCCAAAACTATCTTCAAATGCTCATGGTGTTCCTCTATGCTTTTAGAATATATGAGAATGTCATCCAAGAATACGAGCACAAATTTTTCCAAGTATTCTTGAAAGATATTATTCATTAAATTCATAAATGTTGCAGGTGCATTTGTTAATCCAAAGGGTAAGACCGTGAACTCATAATGTCCATACCTTGTTCTGAAAGTTGTTTTATGAATGTCCTCATCCTTAATCCGTAATTGATGATATCTAGATCAAAGATCTATCTTTGAATACACCGATGCTCCATGCATCTGATCAAATAGATCATCAATTCTAGGGAGTGGGTATCTATTCTTGATTGTTGCTTTGTTTAACATTCTGTAATCAATGCACAATCTAAGTGTTCCATCTTTCTTTTTCACAAAAATTATTGGTGCTCCCCAAGGTGAAACACTTGGTCTAATCAAACCTTTAGAAAAAATTTCTTGCAATTGAGCCTTAAGCTCTACTAATTCTATAGTAGTCATTCGATATGGTGCCTTAGAAATAGGCTCAGTTCCAGGCTTGATCTCAATTGTGAAATCAAATTCCCTTTTGGGTGGAAGACCTGGTAACTCTTCTGGAAACACATCACTGAAGTTTCGTAACGGATATCATTCCATGACATCTGTTCTCTTCAGATATTTCTGCAATCTTTACAGCATATAAGGTACAACCTTTGTTTTTGGCCTTTTTAAGTTGCATAGCTGACAGTTTCCTAACAGAAATCTCACGTTTCACACCCTGAATCTCTATTGTTTTCTACAGATCATCTAAACAACTAATATGTTTTTCAAAACAATCCACCTTTTCCTTATGTTCAGCTAACCAATTAACACCTATGATTACATTATAGGACCCCAAAGGTGCAACATAAAGATCAACTTCTGTGGAAAAACTAGGTAAGTCAAGGACTGCTCCAAAAAGACACATACTAACAGTATGAACAACATTGTTTCCATAATGTACAGTCCATGTTTTATCCATGTTTCCATCTTTTCTTTTTAGTTTAGATGCTAATTTACTAGAAATAAAACATTCAGTAGCTCCGGTATCAAAAATAATAGTTATAGGTATGCCAAATAACTTACCTAGAACCTCTATGGGCATGGCCTATTTTTTCAGCCTGCTTGTCAGCTACTGCAGCATGTATCTTGTGTTGCTGATTACGATCATCCTTTTTCAAAGGGAATTGATTTGCACGTAATGATCTTTGCCACAGTTATAACAGCCTCCTACAGGTCCCTTTCTAGGCTCAGATTTATTTCCAGCCCTAGAATTATCATTCTGACCTCCATAGGACTTCTGTCCGTTATTATTGTTCTTGACAAAGTTGTTCCGTGCATTACCAGTAGTCTTATTCATGCTACTTTCTTATTATTATCAGCTGAAAACTTACTTTTCATTCCAAATTTCTTCCATGGTCCTTTCTTAGGTGCAAGAGATGATGAAGAGGAGTTGGGAACTTTCTTCCTTACTTCCTCCTTATGAGCAGAAATTGCCTTCAATTTCTGTTCCTGCCTTATGGATTTTTCAACAACACCTACCATCATGGTTGGGCTGTGAACATCCACCTCTCCTCCTATAACGGGATTCAATCCCATGATGAATTTTCATATCCTGAACTTCTCATCAGTTTGATACTGAGGTACATACTTAAGGAGTTTAGTAAACCACTCCCAATACTCAGTTACAGTTAGCTTTCCTTGAGCTAAGTTCTAGAATTCAGTCATTTTCTGATCATAGTAAAGTTGTGGCAGCCAACGTTGCCTAAAGTAACCTTTAAATTGATCCCATGTGATATTGGTTTCATCAATGTTTAACTCAGCCTTACGGCTATCCCACCATGAAGATGCCTCATGGGAAAGCTGATATGCTCCCCATATCACCTTTGTTTCTTCTGAGAAATTCCTTATTGCAAAGTATTTCTCCATTTTGCTGAGCCAATTCTCAGCTCCATCTCCTAATGTGGTGCCATCAAACTTGGGTGGACTTATCCTTTTTATATCTTTAGTGAGCTCAGCTACTAGCCTAACCTTTTTATTCTCAGGCTGATCAGGTATGTTCACATTGTCAACACCTAAATTGACGTTTTCCTCTGGAGGTGGCTAATTATTATTACCAACATCTTCTTCCTCATCATTTCCTATTACTTGTTGTTCAAGTATAGCTAAATGATCTCTTGTGTCCAACAAGGTAGCAAGGATCTCATCAAGTTTTTGGGCAGTTGCTGCTCCTTCCTCAGGTGGAGGATTATTTGCAACATTTCCTCTTGTTCTAACCATTTTCTGTTAACAAGAAAATTTAATTTTCATTAGATTATGGAAACAATAGGTCCAAGAGCTACAACCTTCAACTCTGATACCAAGATGTAACATTCCCATTTTAAGACTTTAGAAACAAGGGAATTTTTTTTTTGAATCATAATGTTCTCTGTTCTAAATAAAAAATCATTTAGAACACACATTCCATGCCAATCAATCTCATAACAGATAACCATATGCAGTTGTAATGACTCGGTATGCTACCGATCTCTCATTCCATGACTCAGTTACCAACCGATCTCTCATGTTGACTTAAAGTATAGAATACTTTATGTATACTACGTATACTTGGTTCTCCTACCCTATTCTGGGTACTGAGTGATCTGTTTAAAGAACCTATCTGAATATTTGTTACCAATATTCATCTGACATCACGTTGCTTTAAACTAGGTGACATAGGACAACGCAACCAGTAGCTTGTGATACTTTGGCCAAATATTTTCAACATACTATTCATGTTACTATTCCTAGATGACATATTCATCATTTCAGAATACATCCTTCACCTCACTCTACTGTTATCTAGAATGGTCTTTACTGACTACCATCAGTCCACTTACCCAAGGTTTGACCCTAGCTCAGGTTAGCAACATAATTTGTTATAGGAAGACACTCACGATGACTTAGGGTATATGGGCATACTCGACCGACCTAAGTCAACCGAAATGTGCCAAGGTACCCTGAGTCATAGAAAGCTACTCCCTATTCCAAACATGCTACTAACTTGACCTAGAGAGAAAACTAAGTTCAAGTCCAAATGTGTGTAGATCTAGATGAACAATACGGAAGGGTGTTGCCACATGTCAACTACAACACTGTATCCTCGAGAAGTCCTTGGACTTCTCAAAGGTACAGTCCTGTAGTTGGCATGTGCCAACATCCTTTAGGACTGATTCATCATGATGTACATATCCCTTAGTGGTCATTAGATTAATAATTAAATTGGATTAAGATTCAGATTGCAGCAATCATGCCTAACCCTAATTCCAACATTCATTAAGTTCTATATACATATTTAACCTGATTTGATATTGAGAACTTCATTAACTCATGTTTGCATTAATGTTTACTAACGTGGAATAACAAGTAGTCATCCCAAAAAATAGGACAACAAACATCAAACGTTTAATTCTTTATGCAACCTAGCTGTCCAAATCAAGTGTGTCATCCACCTAGATTCAGCTAGTGTTTACTTCTTATAAATGAAGTACAAAGATTAAAGATCATAACCACTATTCCTTTTATCTTTCATTCTTTTGAGAGAGGAAGAGTATTCCTCTACATGGTTAGATGTTAAGGTTAACTCAACCTTTTTACCAATCTTTACTCATATAGTTTAATTGTATGTCCAAAGCATATTTCATATTGAACTTTAGTTGTGTAGATAAAGAATGACATCTTTTGTAGTTTAACAAGTTTCATTATAATAAGGGGGATCGTATTATCCCCTTAATACAACTTATTACATGATAACAACAATAATATACAAAACAGATATAAAGAATACCGCCAAGATATCACTACTATTTCCGTCATACAAGTACAAAAGAATTCACACCACAAATTAAAGTCCAACTCAAAACCTTTCATTTCAAGGTGATAAATATACATTTACAAGACTATGCATTTTAACCATACTGCATGTCAATCATCATTAAGTTCATAACAGAACATCATTTCTCTTTTCCAATACAACTCAAGAATGAATTGAAATTCTTTACATAAGATCCAGAACTAAATAAGCCAATGCATCATAAAAGTTTTTTCCTTCTTTTATCACTTACGATGTCCATCTGCAAAAATTGCTAGCACGGGTTCGTTCAATGAACTGAGCATGATAAGCACTAAGCATTAAAATGAAGTGCATTCCACTAATTGTTCCATTAAAACAACTCTACTTTAATGAAACAATTAATATATATATCATACAATAAGCATAAGTAATAATCAACCAGAAAAGAAGTGCAATAATGAATCTGAATTCACTTTTAAGAAAAGAGCATAATATAATCTGCAACATCTACATTATAACATATGGTTTAATTTATCCTATCAATTACTTCTAGACAAACAACAAATCTTGTCACCCAATTGTTTCATAATTCTATCAGAATAGAAATACAACATTTATCTTTACTATGTAGCAAAAGAAGTTATTCACAGCCTAGCTCATATTAGGATGTTTCATCCTACCACTTAAGCAAAGAAGAATCAATACATACAGTTTCCCTTACACTAATCATCTAAAAGTCAGAAGCAGGTTCAGAACACACATAACTACTTCAGTTCAAAGATAACAATATGGATTCTATATTAAAGAGACAACATTTAAACAAGAATCTCAATTCAATCCATGAAGGAATAGAGAATCAACACAATCTAACTGCAAGTCTTACTAACTTCCACATGTTAGAAGATATCATTCAAAGATCTGAAACTAGGCATTCCACAGTCAAAGCTAGACTCACACAGGGTTAATTTCTTCTCGTGTCCATCCAAAAAGGGTTCATAATAAGACAGAGTGCAAAAAGAGGAAACCTTCCAATATCAAATCCAAATGAAGTATGACTCAGTCAAACAAAGCAATCGGTCTAAGTATGTTATTATTTTCTTTTCAACAGATCGACTCAGCTATTCTCTTTCCACATCATTACAACAAATGATTAGTACAAGTAGACTAACAATCCACACAGAAATTCCCATCTCAGAAGAGAATCAAAATTTAGAGAAGTTCCATCAAGTGAACTCATCTTTACAAAAATTAAATGACCTCAAATAGAAAAGGGTCCAAATCTATAATTCATTTCATTTATACTATCAAATGAATTCCCACTTCTATTTCAAACTTAGAAGTTCATTAGCTAGTTCCCAATAGGGAACACAAAACCAAACCAACATTTTAAAGAAAGCACACTTCTAGTTTTCCCTTAATAATCAATACAACCTGGTTTATATATTCCAATTCATTAAACACAAGTTTGAATTCATTTCCCAGAAAGGAATACCCAGTACAGTCCCAAAAATAGTATACTATCCACAAGAGAACATATTCCTTTCTCTTTAAAAGACCTAGAGATTCATTCAATGAACCCAACAAGGAATAGAAAACCCAAAACAGTATAAGATAAACAAGATTCAATAAAACTCACAAACTTAGTAAAAACTGTAATCCCATTTACAAAGCTTCAACAACTCAATACAAAAGAGCAAGTAGTTTGTGATCCAATAAGAACAATTATACAAAACAATCTGAACCAGAGATAATGTATCCTTCCATAAAAAATTTAGTACACTAGGGTATTCAACTCATCTTTCTATTAAAACCCATAAATCAATTAAATGGATCTGATGAGAGTAAGAAAACCCAAAATACGTTTAAGTCAAGTAATGTCCCAATCTTACCTCCAATGTGACTGAAACAGAATCACAACAAAGACTCTCAAGTTCCACCTAAAAATATTGTGACAAGGAAGGTATTCATTTCAAACATTGATCACAAGAAGGAGAATGCATACTACATTTCCATAAACCTCAAAACTGTTAACGACTGTTCCCAACAAACTCTATATCAAACCAAACCCACAACAAGATATAGTTCTAGTCTATTAACACTTCAACAAAATAGTCAAGCCTTCCACAAGACACGGGTTTTCTCAGAGCAAAGGAGAGAAGATTATCCTCCATATTCACATGCCTTTACAAGTTCAAAGAAGGTGGTACAGTCTCCAACAACAGAAGTACCACAACCAATCCAACAAGAAGCTACAAGGAGAAGATCTCAAAAGAGATTACCAAATCAACTTCAAACCAAAATTAATCTCTCAAGCCTTTTTGAGTAGACAGTCCATAAATGAGTTCAAAGCATTTAAAATCCTTGAATACAAGTAAAACTCAAGCTCAGAACACAAGTACAGAACCAAACACCTCGACTCGAATACTAGTTTAGGACATGCAAGTATTGAATACGAGTACAGTGTCAAACACAAAGCTTCAAACAAAATTTTAGAACAACACAAAGTTCCAATACAAGCTCAGAACAAAACACGAAGCTCCAATACAAGTTCAAACTAAACACAAGGCTCCAAATAAAAGTTTAGAATGAAACACAAGGCAACGAATTCTAGTTCAGAACAACACCAGCCTCGAACACATGTTTAGAATGAAATACAAAGCTTCAAATACAAGTTTAACATGCATGTCAACACTGATCTTGCACAGAGAGAAAGTTCCCAAAGGCTAACATTATTTAGCAATGGATTTATATCTAAAAACCACATAGATTCATAAAATCATGAAAGTAATTAACCAAACAAGTCATGCAAACATTTATCTCATGAGAGTAGAGTTGTTTTAATGAATCATTTAGAAGAAAGCAAGAAATCTTAATGGGTAGAGCCTATCATGCCTGATAGTGCTCTGCCAATTCGAAGGAGACTTCCAGCCGAGCTTCCCACTCTTTTTCTTCTTCATGAAAGATCAAAAACCAAACAAATTTTCTTCCAATGCCTCATATACATTCCCTTGATCGAAAATAGACCAGAGAAACTAAAATAGCCACAAAGTAGAAGTCAAACTACTGGTTCGAAGAACAAGATAGCTCCATGCAGAGAAAAATTTGTGAGACATGCAAGACCAAACAACCTCCCACAAATCCACCTCCCTTGTTTCCAAGATGGTTTGCACACAAAAACTGAAGGTCCATAAATGCAATTACTACCAAATCTCCCACTTATCTCTCCTTGCCACCACCTCCCAAAACTGGCGAATGCCATTTCTAATTTAACATGCATTTCCATCTTTAGTGAAGCCTCCACGTATGCCTCCACTAAATTTTACTAGCCTTTGCCAAAACTAGTTGTACCTCCCTTCAATTAACCCAATCAAATCAATTAAATGCCATTGGAACCATCGCCATAGTGCCATGCGACCCCTTAGGTTCCCTTTTAATAGTTTAGGATAGATTTCCCAAAACTTAGGTTAGTCTAACAATAATTACCTTAGGTCTTAAAACATTGCCATAGGTAATTTCCACCTTAGGTTAGGTCAAATTCCCAACCATATACTATTATGTATTAGATAAAATAGCCTAGCATTAATTTATTAATTTTCTCCCTTATTCATTTAGCACAAGAGATTAGGTTAGGACATCATCCAAACACAATAGAAATAAGAAGCTTAGGTTAGATTATAATCCAATTAAGTAGACATAGCTAGGAAGTAGGTGCTTTTTACCTAGTCTAGGACACCGTTAGGATAATCCTTTAGTTTTAGGATTTTGATTCCCTTCGTAGTCATGAAGCAGACTATATTTCGTTTAAGCCAATAATGTCCTAAAGAGATCAATCCAAAAGATATAAGCACAATCATACAACCGAATGAAGGCGTGCCATATAAGACCAAAGAATTTGTAACATACAAAGTTCAGTCCACTATGTCTCTCAAACTAATGAATGTCAATTTATCATTCAGTCTGGTAAGGAGATTTAAAACATTCCTTGGATCACTGGAATTGATCCAAGGATGAGTCAGTAAAAGAGATAAGTTTGCAACTCCCAAAACTAGATTGCAACTCACCTACAAGAAGTGAAGAATGGATTCTTGCAAGCCATATCATTTCAGTCTAATGAATCCAAGAGTAGAAATGATTTATCCATAACAAGCATGATTTTCAACAATCAAGGAAACACACCTCATTCAAGAAAATCACATGCCTATGCTTGTAATGCAAAAGAGAAATATATAATGCGAAGAGATAAAAAAATGCACACTTTTAAACAAAATTGGGCCTCACAAGGAGTTGTTGGCAAAATATATGTTGTTTACAAGTTTATTCTACTTTAAAATTTTAATACTTCCTCATGCGTCCTAACAAAAAATCATCCCTTGACATCTTACAAAATATTTTTTTACCTCTCATGATTTAAGCCCCCTTGGGTTGGTAGTGATCATGGGATAAAGATAGGAAAAGTGGTAGGGAAAATCTCTCCAAATTTTCAACTTGTGCACACAATTATGTCACATGAGGAGTTGTGCACATCCTTATCAATCTTATTATTACCTTATCACACTTAAGGTTCTTGATATGTTATCATGCCTAGGTTTAGGGCATCCACAAAAATTTAACTACGAAAAGTTTTTCCTCCTCGAGGTATGTAAACCACTACGACCATATGAAAACAATCTCAATGGAACTAGTAACAACAATCCTTCCACCTTAACCTATGTGCAAACCAATATTCCCACTTAGGAATAATGCCACCAACTTTACACCAATAACATGCTCACTGTGCATAGTTACAATATGTATAACCAAAGAACATATACAACTATCCAAATAATAGGTACACATCAACAACAATACATGTACAACTGCCACTACCACAAGTATAGCAACAAGTTCAAACACCCAAAAAAATATCTTTTAAAACTTAGAAAAATATAGAAACAAGGTTTTTCAAAAACTTTTCCATGGTATCAAATACCACCAAATAGACTAGAAATGACTATAATAAAACCTGAAAAACATTGAATCTAACCTGATTCAAAGAATACTTGAGATTACTAATAATATTAGTTTTTATTAGCATAATCCAAATTCAATGGTGTAGTCTATTTCTCTAAAAAATACACAATGAATATTTTCCTAAAAACCCACTTATACAAGGATTTTTCCTTCTTTTTTGATCCTTTAGATCATCCAAATATGTGGGAGAAGTGTATACTCAAAGACAAATGAACTAAAATAACAAGCTTGTATTAACTCAAGATTCCAACAAACTAAACACAACAAAATAATGATGTTCAATTACTAGAATGAACTCTAATACCATGTGAGAATGTGGTTGAACATCGAGCACTGATAAAATACGAACACACAAAGAGAGAAATGTTGCAAGAGAGAGGAACCAAACATGCACCTAAATATAGATTGTATTTCAATGCATAAGAAAATATATTTACAAGAGGTGTATAAATAGGAAGTGGGTAAGTGTAATATGATATTTTTTCAAGGCCTTCTGGTGATTGATCTAAGAATTCCAAAGGTGTCAATTCTACTTTGTGCCTAACAGGGGACAGTGGTGCTTCTAATTCTTTATCAACTTCCTTATTTGATGATGATTCTTGTTCAAATATTTTTGAGAGGAATCAACCCTTGGAGTCTCTTGGTCTACTCATAAATTTTATGATGACATATGGAAGATCCTGCAATTATTAGATGTATGATGGCTTCTCTTGTTGACACCTAATTAGACAATTCTAACTATTCGGTCCCTGGAAGCGGAACCAAAAACGATGGGTGTCTTTATTCCCTTCATTTAATCAACTCTTTGTTGATGTCATATTCAAACCAGGGGTGGTGTTTGAATCTATATGCAACAAGGAATCTTAATGATCTAGTAATTGACGATAGGTATTTGATTTCTTTTATATTTTCTGGGGCATTTTCTCAATGTCTTGAAGATTCCTTGGCTAAAACCTTATTGAAATCAAACTATGAGAACTTGTTAGAAGTAAACACTCTCTGCATAAATAGATTACTGGAAATAAACACACATTTGCAAAATAAAATAGATTTTGTAAGTAAACACATGTTACAAAAATGAACACACTTGTTTTGGAAATAAACACACAATTTAAGAATGATGAAAGTTGATTGTAAAGAAAGAAGAATCTAATCTATAACACTTGTAGCAACAAGTATACAATAGATTTCAACTTGAGCAATCAAAATCATTTATAGAATTAATAGATCTATACTATTTTCTCTAGAAATATAAATACCAATAAAACAAAGATCCTAGTTCTTGAAAGAGTGGGCCCTTGCTCCACCTTGAAAAAGGATTTGACAACTTAATATACTCTCAAAACAAGAATGGCTATTTTATTGATAGAATATTCTACATTACAAAAATGTATTATCTCTCTGTCTCATTTATGTATATATCTCTATCTATATATATTAATCTATCTACAGGTCTGTATATATATACTTCTTCCACAGGTGCCTTTACTACCATAGTTGTCCTACCGATTCAGATAGAACTGAATCATGCCCAAAATAGATGTTGAATTGGATCATGGCTGGAAGAACTATTATATGATAGTTATCCCTAGATCTATGAATATGAAGAATCGGAAATATTCCAATATGCTCCTGGTTGAAAGGATCATTGATTGATAAATCACCGGATGTTGTTGGAATAAATAAATTCTCATAGGTTTTGAAACTTTGGAGAAGTTTCATAACTAAAGGAAATCGTTCCAGATCTAACTATGAGGATTCCGGAGCTACATGCAGGAGTTCCAGAACTAAGTCTGAAAGTTCCATAACTCTACTCTGGAACTAAGTCTGAAATTACCAGAACTAAGTGGTAGATCTTGTAACTGTGTAATGGAGTTCTAGAACTAAGTCTGGAAGTTTCGAAACTAAGCCATATTGAAACCAATGCTTTCAAAAACATGCCGACCACTTCATACTTTGTTCTTTCGACTGATTGTGACCTATTTTATTACAAAACTAAACTTCTAAAGCACTTAGGAATTACATAGTTTTTAAATGTTAGAAATACAATCAACAAAAGATGGAAAATTACATCCAAACTTATATTAGATCAAACAAAAGTCACAAAATGCAATCAATATTGATAAAAAGGAGAGTAAAATAAGATCTTTTATTATACATTAACGAGAAATATTCTAGCCTCATCATTCATTAGGAATGAGAAACTTGGTAAACAAAGATAATTGGTTTTTTTCAAGATCTTGGCTTCAAAAAAAAATTGTTGATAATGATTTGTTTGTAAAATATGAAAACAATCATGTTATCATTATTGTTTTATGTGTTGATGATCTCTTGATTACTAGTAGTGATAAGAATCTAATTATTAGAATCAAAGAGAAGCTAAGAAAACATTTTGAAATGACCAATTTAGTATTGTTCATTCATTTCTTAGGCATGGTTATTTGTCAAAATCACAAATCTATTGTTGCATCTCAAACACAGCATGCTTCTAGCCTTCTTAAAATATTTAACATGATTGATTATAATCTTGTTTTTATTCATATAGAAGTTGGTGTTAAATTAGATCCAAAACCCACTTGTGATAAATTTAATCCTACTTTGTATAGATAACTTGTTGGTATCTTTATTTATTTGTCTATTACTAGGCTTGATATATCCTATGTAGTTGAAATTGTTTCTAGATTCGTATAGGATCCTTATGAGGACCATTGGAAAATGGAAAAAAATATTATAAGGTATATCAAAGGTACAATCAATTATGGTTTGTATTATTCTTCTTGTGGTAATGCAAATATATTTAGTTATTTGTTATTCTGACCATGTTGTTGATATTGTGGATATAAAATATACTTCTAGATATGTTCTTAAGTTGGGTGCAGGTACAATCACTTGGAGTAACAAGAAGTAACCAACAATAACTATCTCTTCTACTGGAGCATAATATAGAAGTGTTATAGAAGTAGCAAAGGAATTTATGTGGCTTAAAATATTGTTTGATTAGCTGTATATGGGCTTCAAAGGAAGTATTCTTCTATGTGATAGCCAAAGTTATATTTTTCCTGCAAACAATGTAGTTCAACATCAAAGAACCAAGCATATTTAGATTCATATGTAATTGATTTGAGAGAAAGTTATGAATGGTGACATACACCTCAAGTTTTAATCTCCAAAAGATCATGTTGAAAAATCTTTGCAAATCCATTGTGTACTACAATGTTCTATAAATTTTTTGCTATGTTGGGCATTTCATAATTTGGCTCAAGTGATCATGTGGATGACCTTGATCTCCACTTTTGAATTAGATGAGAAAGAATCAAATGATCATGTGAATGGCGTTGAAATTTACCTCTGAATTAGATGAGCATATATTTTTTGACTCAAATGATCATGTGGATGACTTTGATCTCTACCTCTGAATCAGATGAGAAAGACTCAAAATGATCATATGAACAACATTGATCTTCACCTCTGAATCAGATGAGATATGGCCTTTCATAATTTACCTTAAGGGGGAAATAAGGCAAAATGAACATGTTTTGCATGTTTTTTGCAATGCCACCTCCTTTTATAATGTTACCTTTATCTGTCTGATTGTGTTAATTTTTAAAATCCCTATACTATTTCCATTTTGTTTGAGTAAATTATCACTTTATGTGAGTTTACTTGTAATAACCAGCAAATCATTAGATATGAAAGTTGTTTTACTTCATAATATTATCTAAGACTTCATAATTAATCACTTTATCTTGAGAATTTTGGTTTTTCCTGTGTACTACAGTTTTACTTAAACCCACAGAACATTTACTTTGTGTTGTGGCTTCTTGAAGTTAGCAGAACCTAAAGCAGTGTACCCCAGATTTTCTAAAACCCATTGAACACTTACAGGGTTCACTGCTTATTTAATTTTGTGGGATATTGTGGTATTGTACTATAGAGTTACAAAACCTGCAGAACACTGAAGTAGTATAACCACGTAGTTACAAAATCCACATAACACATGAGTTTGTGCATGCTATCCTAAATCACTTAGATAAATTTATGGATTGTAATTTCTTTTTTACAAAAATTTGACTTGGCATGTGTTATTTGAAACAAGCTTTATATATTTTCATGCTAGCCTAAATCTTCATATGATGATTTATAGATTGTAAGTCATTTTATTTAAAAAAGGCAATTTTTCATGATTCCCTACTTAACATTAAGGAGGAGTGTTGTAGTTGTAATATTAAGAGGTAAAATGACTTAATAAGAAACCCTTCAAAGAAAAAACAGTCAAGGAATTCAAAATATAAGTGGCGGATTCCATATCAAGTCGGAACAATGCTTAAATTAAAAATATAAGAGTGACCCAAATCAAGGCCACCCACCTTGATATAAATCAAGGTGATCTCATTAGAGATTGGTTACCACAAAGCACTGCATGTAACAAGAAAGTAACAAACCTATGAGAGAATTATATGTAAGTAGAGTTAAGATACATGATGTGAATGATGTACTCATGAGCGAATGTATATGAAAATTTGTAATTCCTCCATGAAGGTGTAACTGCTGGAAATTGTGGGAGTGATAGGTGAAATGATTATTCTCAATAAAGATAAATTATTTTTTAGTGGGTTTTTTACTGAAAGGTTTTCCCACTTATATATTGTGTATTGTGTTCATTTATTTTCATGTTTATGTATACAATATAATATCTAATTATTCTAATACATTTGAAAAAAAGGAAACCTATTACTTGAGAGACAATAACCCAATGATTCTTTGAGGCAAAAAATTAGCATGGCCATTCAAATTGAAAACAACATCAAGGCTACTAGAAAACCACCAAAAAGGAAGGGGTAAAACTTGTTAATCTTGAAAAAAACAAGCTGAAAGTCTACTAATTTGGAAGAAGTGGTTAAGACCTTGGCAGGGGAAGTTAAAGAAATATCCTACAAGATAGCAAAGAGTTGAGAAAGGGTTGTCTTTGGGCCCTCAAGTTCAAAATCAAAATCAAAATAAAAATAGATTTAGAGGAGATCATAGAGTAGATGATAAAGGAAAGATACCTATGGGTCAAAATGATAGGAAAAATCCACCTAGAGACAATACGTTAGTTCTTAATCCATTGGGTGCAAGAATTGTAGCTATTAAAGGAGACATCATTGATTGGTGTGATAAATACTTATTTTCCTCATGTTCCTTGTGAACAATATTCCTTGGATTAGATGTTGTTAGATCAGACTTTGATGATGCATGTGTGCTTGATCATCAAGTAAACTTTGAACAAGGTGCAACCTCTACTGATCTTCTATGTGTTGGAATTGCCGATGATTTTTGGTCAAGTGTAAACAAGGTATGTTATCTTCCTCTTGAATTTGATGTTGAATTTGATATGGCTCAATCATTTGAATTTCCCAATCATGATTTTGAGTACTTAAGAGGTCTAATGATCAAGAAGTATGATGGAGAAGCCCCTTACAAATAGGATAGAGAGTTATTGATCAATGTATCTATTGCCCAAAACAAGGAGTATAATTTGAGAAGTAGCCAAGTGAAAAGCCCTACCCAAACCACAAATACTAAGATGTTAATCATGACTAATGTTCCTAAAGGTTCCCCCAAGAAGAATATACCATGTAAAACCCCTATTGTTGAGCCAAATCCAAGTGTTCCTTCTATTGTGTCTACTTTAAAAGCAAGTTTTCCCTTTGAAAAGGTAATCACTCTTCCACTTGATACCCCCATGCCTAAGTATATGTGTTTGTGATATGGCCCAAATCCTAAGCCAACTAAATATAATATCCCTTTAGTAGAGTTATTTAGGATTCCTGAGCATAGAAACATGGCATTTGAGTACTTGGGATTCAATGAGGATGTTGTTGCAAATAAATATATCTCTCCCCTTGTTGTTGAGAATGAGATTGAAGAATCTCAAGAGATCATTGAACCATCCCCTGAAGTATATTTGGGAACTTCCCTAGTTGAGAGCCAATTGGATGTTGATCCTTTCTACACTACACTAATGGTTAATGGTTGGCTCCTACATAATTTCATGTTTGACTCAGGTGCTTCTTGCAATATCATGTCATTGGTGGTCATGAATGAACTTGGTATAAAGATAATTGTTGCCTATGGAAGGTGTTATGTGATGGATTATAGGGAAGTTCTAGTTGTTGGGTTGTGTCAAGGGATTGGTTGTACAATTGGCATCTCACCCTAGAAAGTACTTGATAATGAATGTTGTTGTTTTTTATTTCCCTGCCAAATGGGGAATGTTATTGTCAAGAAAGTGGGCAGAAAGTGTGGGAGGTAGTGTGCAAATGGACCTTTCTTATGCTACCATTCCTTTGGAAGGAAATTTTGTGAAGCTACATAGAGAAGATAAGTTGATGCACTTGATAGAAGACCCTATGAATGCATCATATGAGGTGTTATATACAGATGTGAATTTAGATAACTTTATGGGTAATGTAGACTTTTATGATCAATGCCTTAATCTTCATGCTTAGTTTGAAGACCCTAATGTTCCTTGGATGATGTATTTTGATGGGGCATGTTCTAGTTTTGGAAATGGAGAAATTATAGTGTTGTTTTCTCCTAACCAAGGATCCTTTAACTTTTCTTTCAAGTTATGTTTTGAGTGCACAAATAATATTGCTGAATATGAGGCACTCATACTTGGTTTGAGGATTTCTTGGAGACATGGGATAAAGAACTTGATTGTAAAGGGAGACTCTAAATTGGTTGTAAAGTTTTAGAAAACTATATGCAACCAAAAGTTTAGAGGTTGAAACAATATATAAAAACATGGTGTGGAATTTGATTGAGATGTTTTATTCTTTCAATATTGAATACCATGAATGGAATCAAAATGTAATACTGATAGGTTAGCAGTCTTTGACATCTCAATATGATAATGAAGTTATATCCCCATATACTGTAAGTTTGAAGTGGAGATGCTTGTCAGGCCTTCCATAACTAACAACATTCAACATTAGCAAGTGTTTGATGATGACTCTCACATCAATTTTTTTTGAGTTGTCAAGATGAATTTGCAAATCAAATGATAGATTTAGAGCCCATGGTAGAGGTGTGTGATGGAAAATAAACTCTATTTGGGAAGGATATAATTCAATTGAAGACTAATACAATCCCAAGAGGATTGGTCAGCCTTGAGTCTACTTTTGACAGTGTGGATAGAAATTTGAGAAAATTCACTCATGAGGTAAGAGATGTAGTTGAGTGCAATCTTGGAACTTTGAAAATCCAAGGAAATTTTGGTTGGGAAGTAATTTAGATGCAAATGAAAAACATGCCTATAACAAACTGTTAAAAAATATCAAGATTGTTTAGCATGGTCCTATTATGAATTAAAATCTATAGGGAGGATTTGTTTCAGCATGTGATACCTTTGGAGCCTCACACCAAGCCCTTTAGGTAAAAACAAAGGCCAATCAACCCCATCCTTGCAACTAAAATGCAAGAGGAGCTTAAGAGACTCAAGGATGGAGGCATCATTCAACCTACAAGATACTCTTCATGGGTTACCAATATGGTTCCAGTAAGAAAGAAAAATGGGGACATCAGATTATGTGTTGACTTTATAAATTTAAACAGGGATTAGTTGAAATACAACTACCCTTTTCCAAATATGGATAATCTTTTGCAAAAGTAACATAGGGTCAAAATGCTATCAACATTGGATGGTTTCTCAAGGTGCAATTAAGTGGTGGTTAAAGAAACTGAGTAATACAAAACATCCTTTACCACTCCGTAGGTAACCTACGTCTATGTCAGAATGTCATTTGGGTTAATGAACATGAGAGATACTTTCCAAAGAGCAATGGATGTTGCATTTTTTGGATTCATCAATGATTTTATTGTGGTTTACCAAGATGATATAACAGTCTTTTCCAAGAAGAGGGGTGATCACTTAGAGCACCTTGAAAATATCATGATCAGGTTGTAGAGAATTTGGTATCTCATTGAATCCTAGGAAGTTCCATTTTGGTGTGCAAAAGGAAAATATGTTGGGGACACATTGTGTCTCATGAAGGAGTTATGATTGACCCTGAAAGAGTGGAGGAAATTGAAAAGTTCCCATTCCCCATCCAATAAAGGTATACAATATTTATTTGGTCAAATTAACTTTGTGAGAAGGTTTGTATCTAATTTTTCTGAGATCACTCTACATATCACAAGTATGCTAAAAAATATTAATTTATCAAGTGGGGAGATGAGGAAGTGCAATCATTCAAAGGAGTGAAAGATGCATTGAAGACTTCCCTTGTGTTGGCTAGTCCAATTATAAAAAGAGTTTCAAATTTTCTCCTTTGCATATGAATTTACCATTACCTTAGTTTTATTGCAAAAGGATGATGAAGGCCATGAGAAACCAATTGCATTCTTCAGCAAGGCCTTACAAGGATCTGAATTGAAGTACACAATCATGGAAAAGTAGGATTTTTCTTTGGTAAAGGCCACTAAAATTTTCAGACCTTACATCTTGAGCTCAAGGGTCATTACCTATGTGCCACACACCATGGTCAAAGACATTTTGACACAAATGGAAGCTTCAAGAAAGAGGTGTAGATGGGTTAACAAGATCCAAGAATATGACATGGACATTCAAACCACCAAGTTGGTAAGAGATCTAGGTTTGGAAAGATTGATGGCAGAAGAAAATCTACAAGTTGTTGAAGTAAACAATGTTGTTGCTGATTTAGGTGATCCTCATGAAAAGGTATGTGATTCCATTTGGTACAAGGACATTGTGTACTACTTGAAGAATTTGAATTTTCCTTTTGGCCTAGACAAGAATCAAAGAAGGACATTGAATTTGGTGTCCCAAAAATACATCTTGAATGACTTTGGTTTAGCTTGGAAGAATCTGAAAGGGGTCTTGTTAAGATGTATAACTGAAGATGAAGCTCCTAGGATGATTAATGAGTTTCATGGAGGAGTTTGTGGTGGCCATTATGCTGCTAAAGTAACTACTCATAGATTTTGAGGGTAGGTTATTGATGGCCATCTCTATTTAGTGATGTTTCTCAAGTTGTGATGAGGTGTGAAGGTTGTCAACATTTCTCAGGTAGGCTAAAATCTTCAAGGAACCCTATCATTGCAACCCATTTCAGTTGAGGATCCTTTTAGACAATGGGGGATAGATTTTATTGGTGAAATAAAAAAGGCATCTAGTGTAGGCCACAAGTGGATTTTGGTTTCTACAGATTACTTCACCAAGTGGGTTGAAGCAATCCCCACCAAGAAGGCTACTCACCAAGTGGTCATGGAATTCCTTTTGAACAACATCATTTGTATGTTTGGTGTCCCAAGCCAAATTAGTTTCTGATAATGTCATGAGTTTCAAAGATAAACCTCTTATGGAAATTTTTAAATAATATGGGACAAACCTAACTTATTCCTCCAACTATAACTCCCGAGGAAATGGGCAAGTTGAATCAAACAACAAGAACTTACTAAAGATACTTAAGAGGACCTTAGAGGTTAACAAGAAGAAATGGGGTGAGCAATTGAAATTTGTAGTATGGGATGATAGAATCACACCCAAAAGGTAAATTAGAAAGATCCCATTTGAGATAGTCTATGACACCCAAGTTGTTCTTCCTCTTCATTTGAAGTTATCAGTGTATCAATTCATGTAACAATTGGAGAGGAAGAAGAATTGATCCTTATGCAACAAGGATCAACTAGATTGTTGAACTTGATGAGGTTAGGAGAGAATCTCACCAAAGACATAGTTTAAGGAAAAATTGAAGAATATATTTGACAAGAAGGTCTCTCCAAGAAGTTTCCAAATTGGGGACTTGGTGTTATTATGGGACAACATGCATGAAGATAAGGAAAAGCATGGAAATTTTGAAGCTCTTTGGATGGGCCCTTATTCCATAGATGTCAGAATTGGAGAGCATACCTTCTTCTTGAGAGATTTGGATGGTGAAATACTTGAGTTTCCTATCAATGGTAGGCATCTCAAACACTTCTTGGATTAGGTGTATCCCAAATCATTCCCTTTGTACAATGTATATATCTTTCCTTTGTTTGTTTTATGTTCCCTTATTTTTTTTGTTTTTCTTTGTTCCTCTTTTTTTTGTCCTTGGTAGGTTTTTGTAACTCATGTGATCTGAAAATGAAAAACCAAGTGTTTACCTATTTGACTATTTTCCTAATGGATAGACACCTAGTATACTTCCATGATTTATTTTTTTATTAGATAAGGTAAAAATAGGGATCGGCTCCCAGGGGCCATTACAAAAGGAGGAACAGAAACCAACGAGCATGAAAGAAACAAAAAAGTCCATGAAAGGAGTTAAACATGCTTAACTCTTACAATGAAGATCAGGACTTTGAACCAAAGAGAGAAAAACAGAGAGAAAGAAAACCAGCTCCAAAACTTCAAAACTGCAGAAGTTCACCAAAAGTCTGCCAACAGTCCAGAAAACCCAGCTAATTTTTAGGAGATCCTTCACTGCTACCATCATGACTACCTTTGATCTCGGCACCCTCAGTGCCCTTGACATTTATATCTTCCTCCAGCTCATCCTCAGAACTACTGATGTGCAAATTGAAATTCCTCCTTTTAGTGCCTTCCTCCATCCCTTCCAACCTATCACTCAGCTTTTTGACCTGGTACTCCAGCTCCAGAACCTTCTGTTTGGACTTCACCTGAGCAGAGACAATTTTCTTAGAAGCATTAATGACATCCAACATAGTTTCCCTTTGACCAACATTGGTTTCCTCCATCGCCTGAAGCACACCCTCTAAGTACTGAACCTTTCTACTCAAATCCTCAAAACCCTTAAAGTTACCATCCCAATTCCTTTTTCTCGAGGTGCTCACTTCCCCATGACCTTCCTCACTCTTCTCTTTACCAGAATCCTCCCCCACATTTTTGCATTTCCCAGCCTTCATCTTAGTAAGGCATTCCATAAGAGTGAGGTCATCCTCTTCCGCCTTATCTTTCAAAGAAGAATTCAGAATAGGTTTCCCATTTTCAAACAACAGAAGGATGATCCCTTCATGCAAAGGCATCTCAGCCTTCTCCTGCTAGAAATCCATCAAAGAATTTGTCAAAGACATAAACAGAAAGAAAGGGATGCTCACCATGACCTTATGGTGGAACATATTCAGAAGGGTCATATGGTGGGTATAGATTTTTCATATTTTCCTTCCAGAGTTATATACTTCATGATTTGAAGGAAAACATCTCTCCATATTCCTAGAATACATGACCTGGAAATACCATCAGTAAAGAAAGAGCACCTTTCCTTACCCATGAAGAACAACTCAATTTCATGTTCTCTGTGGGTTTTGTCCTTAAAATTTTTGAGCCCATCCATTTTCATGTTCGTCGCAAGGGAAATGGTGGACTCAAAAACCTCAATTTCCATACCTCTGACCTCAAACTTACCCTCTTTCCAAGATTTTCCAAAATCCTTTGACAGGGAGGGGTCATGACCATGTAATTTGGTGATGAAATTACTGAAACCCCCAATCTTAAGCTTGTTCCACAAATGTTGATTAAAAGCTTCAATGTTCTGGCTAGCAGGTTCAACTCTAATTCTATCACCACCCATCTTCACAAAACTAAACTTCCCCTATTTTCTAACACTTCTCAAAATCATACCCCCTTTCACACTAACAGAAACCATGGAATACAAGTTATTAAGTAAGTTGTCACAACCCCAGAGCTCACTCGTGCCAACATCATCAAACTTAGTGCCCTCTATCTCTAATAATGGTTTCATTAATGTCCATGGGTAATTCATCTTCTTTACACCAGATCTTGTAATCATTACTAATGGCTCCATAATTAGCCATCTTATCCGCACACTTGTTCCCTTGATGCAAAGTATGATTATAAGAAACCCTTACAAAATATTTTAAAGTTTCCTTAACATCATTGAGGATATTTCTTATGGACCAATTAATGGAACCCTGATTATTGAGGGCATTAATAATGATGAGAGAGTCACCTTCAATCTGGATGTCCTTGAAACCTTTTTCTTTAGCCAACAAAACCCCCCAAAGAAGAGCTCTAGCTTCCACCATGTTGTTAGTTTACCAACCTAACAGACCTGCATAAGCAAACAACCAATCTCCTTCACCGTTTCTTAAAATTCCCTCTCCCACAGCACGACCCGGATTCCCTTTTGACACCCATCAAAATTTAACTTAACAACATTTTCCACAGGCCTTATCCAACTGGAATTATTTTTTGGTTTGTGTAATTCCACCAGTCCAAGGGTGAACTTATCAAGAACTTTCTGCTCTCTTTTCAGGCAGGGTTTCTTGGCTTTGCCTTTAAAGAGTTTGATGTTTTCCTTAATGGCAGCCAAAAATTTTCTTCTAACTTTCAAGAGAAGAGATTTCTGATCCTGGAAGATACAATCATTCCTGGCCTTCCATAATCCCCAAAAAAATGAGGGAGGGCAATATTCCAGGCCCAGACCAAAATGGGAAAATAGAAGGGACTCTCCCATTGAAAACAACAGTCTTCAATCATCAAGGGAAAGGTCCATTGGATATTGAATAGATCCAGAATGGAAGCAAACACATCATGGGAGAAGGAGCAATGAAGGAGGAGATGGTTGACATTTTCCTCCTCCTTCCTACAAAGAGAACATCTATTGGGAAGCTTCATTCCCCTTTTCCTGAGATTATCCACAATCAAAATTTTATTTTGGGCAGCCAACCAGTAAAATATATTAACCTTTGGGATAAGATCCTTCACCCAGAGCTTACCCCAATAGTCCTTGTGCATATCAGTCTTGAAATTTAACATGTAGGCAGATTTAACCGAGAAAATTCCTGAATCTTCTTCTTTCCATTTGATGGAATCCTCCTTGGTTTGGAACATGGGGATGTGGAAATCCCTTAATTTCTTATTGAGAGCCCAAAAGGGTTGGATGTCACCATCAAAATCTGGAGGAGGTTCAATGGTTTCCCATCTGACAGAATCTTCCTGGATCCAGAAGTCACGAATCCAAAATTTTCTTGTTTCCTTGTAGAACTGAGCAACCCTTTTCCATATTTCCAGGTTAGCTAAGGGGGAATCCTCAATCCAATTATCATACCAAAAACTGATTCTAGAGCCCTTTCCTATCTCCCATATAGTACCTTTGGTTAAGATTTCTTTGGAGGCCACAAAAGAGTTCCAAAAGGGAGACCCTCTAGGAAGATTATCTTGATTAAAAAAGGATTCCATTCTGCCTATATTCTGCAAGTATTTCATCTTTATAATTTCCACCCAAAGTCCTTCCTCTCTAGCAATCCTCCAACCTACCTTGGCAATTAAGGCCTCATTCATAAGAGAAATATTTTTTAACCCCAAGCCCCCACAAAGCTTTGGTTTTGTGACTTTTTCCCAGGCCACAAGAGGGAATTTGAACTTCTCCACAGCTCCCATCCAAAGGAATATCTTCTGGATTTTCTCTAAGGATTCAATAATTTTAGCAGGGAGCTTGAAAAGAGACATCACATAAATGGGAATACCTTGAAGGGAACTTTGGAGCAGTTGAATCTTACCAGCCTGAGAAAGCAAGAGACCCTTCCAAGATGAGAGTTTACTATTAACTCTTTCCAGTAGAGCATTCCAAACCATGAAGTCAGGATTCTTTTGGATCAGGGGCATACCCAAATAAGAATCCAGAAAATGCTTAATCCTGCACCCCAGGATGCGAGCTAATCTAGCTTGAACCTGATTCTCCACATTAATGAAAAAAACAACACTTTTATGGAAATTAACCATCTGTCCTGAAACTAGTTCATAATCATTAAGAACCACCTTAAAATTGGAGGCCTCATGGACAGAGGCCTTCCCCATCATAAATTTATCATCCACAAACTGATTGAGGTAGATAGAGGGAAGACCATTAGAGATTTTAATACCCTGGATACTAGTTTGAAAACATGGCTAGTTGACAGATTCTACTCAAGGATTCAGCCATTATGACATAAAGGAAAGGTGAAAGTGGGTCACCTTGTCTTAACCCTCTACCTTCTTGGAAGAAACCTTCTGGTTTTCCATTAACCAAAATTGAGTAACTAACAGTGGATATGCAGGTCATAATCATGTTTACCAGGAAGTTATCAAAACCAACCTTTAACAGGATGGCCTGGAGGAAGGACCATGTTATCCTATCAAAGGCTTTATGCATATCCAACTTAAGAAACATTGTCGATCTTCTAGAACTATCAATGGAATGTATGGCTTCTTGAATCACAATAATGTTGTCTGTAATTTTCCTTCCTAGAATAAAAGCCCCCTGATTTCTGAGATAAAGTTAGGAATAACCATTCTAATCATCCCAACTATGATTTTAGTCATTATTTTATAGCTGGTGTTGCACAGGCTTATAGGTCTGAAATCCTTAACCTCCTTAGCACCAGCAATTTTTGGCACTAGGACTAGGAAAGTGTTATTCATTTTCCTCAAAAGATGACCATTGTTGAAAAAATATTGGACCATTTCAATGACCTCATATTTTATCACCTCCCAAAATTTTTGAAATAAAAAGGTAGGGAAACCATCTGGCCCCAGAGATTTATCTGGTTCCATATCAAAGATCACAAAATGAATTTCCTCCTCCGAGGGGATCCTTAAGATATCTCTATTTTCAAGAGGGGTGATAACATTCTGGAAAAGATCCAGGACTTTATTCTGAACCAGCTCCTCTGAAATGTTTAAAAAGCTCCTTGAAGTAATTTATTATAGTGGCATTGATATCCCTACTATCCATGTAGATCTCACCATTCTCACTTCTTATCTCATTAATCTTTAGGATATTAGCTCTGGAAGTGGCAGAGAAGTGGAAGAATTTAGTATTCCTATCCCCCTCCTTAAGCCATTTAACCCTAGATTTTTGTCTCCAATACACCTCTTCTTTAGCCAGGATCTCATGGTACTCAGACAGATTTTTTTTTCTTAATCCTTGAGAACAGTGTTAAGACCATCGTTCTCCATAAGTTCCTCAATATTTCTTAAATCTTCAGCAATTCTACTTTTTTCCCTGGAAAATATTTCCAAAAGTCTCCTTATTCCATCTTTTAAGGTTACTTTTGATATGCTTCAGTTTAAAACACAATCTGAAACTAGCAACCCCACGAACCTGAATATCCCACCATTCTTGAATTCTGTTGAAAATATCAGGGTGATCTAACCACATCTTTTCAAATCTGAAAGGTCTAGCTTTTTTTTATTAATTCAACCCTAAATCAAGAAGAATGGGGTTATGATCCAATCCAATTCTGGGGAGAGTTTTTAGAGAATAAAGTTGACTGATCATACAAAGATGAATTACCACAAATCTATCTAATCTAATCTGAATGAGCTCAGTTCCCATCCTTCTGTTTACCCAAGTAAACTTGGATCCCTCCAATTCTAAATCAAACAGACTATTACTGGCCAGGAAGTCAACTAAATCTTCCATACTTTCAGAATAAGAGATCAAGCCCCCTTTCTTTTCACCAGGGGAAAGGGGGTATTGAAGTCTCCTCCAACAATCCAATCTTTGTCTTTAAACAGTTGTCTAAAGCTCGAGAGATCCTTCCATAATTTATGTCTTTCACTGAGTTTATTGGGAGCATAAATATTAGAAACATACCAGGATTTTTTAGAGATGATTTCCGTGAAACTCATAACCACATGACCAGGGGAAGAATCCCCTAATTTTCCAAGAGAGGAGGATCATTTAACATTTCTTATTTTAGAGAAGCAACTTCCCCAAAGTACTCTAAATACCAGCATCTACTTCCCTCCTAGAGTTAGTCTCCCTTAATTCCTTATTACTTTTCCTACCTTTAGGAATTGATTCCTTACCAACATCAGCTCTAGAGGTACTACGAGTAACAGGTTTTTGATTTACTTATTGGGGTCTTAGGAGAGGGCCACCAAATCATATGTATCAGCAACATAGTCCGCAATAATTCTGAAAACATTAGACATGGTTAGGAGTTATTCTTGTCTCTGACCAAAGGAAGAAACTTCATCCAATGAAGCTTCGTAGGCCACTTGCAGAGCAAAAACATTACCTTCCAAAACTTGGCTAGCCCCTTCCTCAAGAAAGGATGTCACATAATAAAGGATTCATATTTTTGCAACGTAAAAAAAGGGCACAAGAATTTTCGGTAATGGCGTAAGAAGATTAAGTGTGGGATTATCAAATGGATAAGTGTGGAAAGATGGAAAACCCGCAGAACAATGGAATTTATTGTTTTGTGGACATCAAACACTTAGTGTTCTACAAAGTTAATGAAGCCTCGAAATAAAATAAAATCCATGCATCAAAGGCATAATCCACGCAACAAAAAGAGAATTGCATGATACAAAGGAGACCCCACGGAACAAGTAAAAAGTTGCAAAATACTTAAAATATCAAGAAAAATCTATAGAATGAAATGAACACTCATAAAGTCTCAAAGCAAAAGGGAATTATCTTGAAATCCACAAAACAAGGAAGTTTTTTCATGGAATGGTCAGGCTTTCCATTTTTCCCATAAATTTTGACTCAGGCATCCATTTCACCTCAATCCAAGTGCATTAGGAACATCTTGGGGAAGGACCTTTCCAAGGAGATCAATTTTACAAGGAATAGTGAATAAATTTGAGAAAGTTGAACTACATAGAATTTTAGATTTTAAACACCATTTTCAAGAATCATTTGATGTCATTTTTACAGGTATAGATGCCATGATTGACCCCCTCCACCATGATACGCTTCTAGAAGGTCATATTCTTCCATTTCTCTGACCAAGTTGAAGGTTGTTGTCAATCGAAGTGATGTGGAATGGACATTTGGCAAAAACAAATTTGTCATTCTTCCTTCTTGATTATATAGTTTTCCATTGATTTTCTTCAAGAGCACATGGATCACCAATTATTATGGTTACAGTCCTTGGATTAACATCTATGGGATATTCTTTTAGAGATTGGGAATTGTTTTGTATAAAAAGTGAAGGCTTTTCTTTACTAAAAAGGACAGGTTGGAATTTATGGGGTTTCTACTTCAGAAGTGCGGGTTTTTTGTTTGTGGAGCATCTTTGTAGAGAATTAGTGACATGTGCTTGACATTTGCAGGTTCATGCTAAGGTGGTTGTTGTTGTATAGCCATTATCATGAAATTTGAGAATCATTCTTACATGTTTCTCTTTCCTCCTTTGCAAATGGACACACAAAACCCTTCTGACATGTACAATTTTGATGTTCCTTCTTGTAAACAAATCTGAAATCAATAAATTTCCATTCTGCTCTATAATTATGTGTTGATCATGCCAAAGAATTATAGAGAAGAATTTTTTAATTGATTTTTCATTGAGCAGTGAAGGTTTATTGCATTATAGTGTTAATTACATCATTTTTTAGATATATAAACACTTTTGACCGGAGCTATGAACTAGAGTACATTCATCCAATATATATCATTTTAGGCTTAACAATTGGCAAACCAGATCAACCAAACTTAGACACACTTCTAGCGCAGGAAATCTTGAACTAGAATTCATTGTTAAATAAGTCTGTGTTACCTTGGGGATCATTAAGTGGGATTTCAATTATAAATCTCCTTTCTCAACAACCCCATTCTGTTAATTGCATGCATTGGCTTCAATATTTCTCCTTTCTACTATTATGGCATACATGTGTTGCCTTAGGATGTTGTTATTGGAAATTTGGTGTGATGAGTGCATGATACTTCATTCTCAGGTGTTTTTGTTGGGGTTTCAAGAGTTATTTTGTATTATTTACCTTACTTGGGTGTCCATGAGGGTAAATAACCTTTAAAGGCTGATTTTCCTTTGATTTCGGGTTTGAATGCATGAAGAATTATCGAGACAAAATGGTTAATGCAACTACTTCCTCTCACTAGTCCCCTTCCCCCCATTTCCATCCCCTTTCATCTTATCTTACACTACCCGTTTCCCTACCCCTACAGATTTCATCATTTATTGCTAATTTAACTTGATATTTGCCTACAAACTCAACATCATGTACATATTTTGAGTGATTTTTATATGATTTATGAAGCGTAGCATCTCAAGTATCATTTCACTCCAATTTTTCAAAAAATTCCTTCAAAATGATGCTTTTGATCACCCTAAATCTATCTTTAGTGGCATGTGTCTGATGTATCAAGTGTTTACAATGCTTATGTGACCATTATTTTGAATGAGAATTGCATTTTATGGTTGCATTTGATCTCAAATTGATATTCCAATGAAGTTGAGGGTTCAAAACATAGTATCTTTAGCCCCCTTTCAAGCCACTCTTAGGTCCTCTCACCTTGGTTTAGGAAGATCCATAAAGTAGTAGGTGAACAACCACACCCTTAGTCAGGTGCCCCCATATCGTCTCCATAGACTAGGCCATGAGAGGAATATTGATCCATCCCCAAGCTACAAATGACAAATTAACGAATTCATCATTCTTCCTTGCCCCTTATTTCATGCACTTCGATCTTCAAGTCTATGTGAGGTTTTAGATTGGGAACCAACACCCACCACATGTAGGTATACGTTTATAGTATATTTTGGAATTTAATAACATTTTCATATTTAAAATTATAATTATATATCTTCCTAATAATAGGTATACTACTTATAAATACCTATAGGATCTGTCTAGCAATTTTCATGATATTTGTATGTTTGGGTGTCACTCAAACTCTAGGGAATTGACATAGAGGTATATGTTTATAATTGATTTTCAATTAAAAATTATTTAATTTTACTAAAAAATAATACCACTTATTTATCACATGCCTACTTCCCATATAGACTGATGGGAGGGTGACGATGGTGAAATGAGAACACATCAAGTTCCTCTTCTCTTAGAGTGTCCCCTGCACAAAGGTATAAATTTACAGTTTATTTGTTGATATAAAAAAATCTTAATTGAACAATTATAATATAACTTCGTTATAACAGGTCTACATCTCATATAAATTGGCATGAGGATGAGGGGAGTCATAGGATGAGGGAATCATATGTGCAGAGGTATAACGTATTCATTTATTAAAATTATTTTACTTAATTCTTTTATAATGATTCTACATTTTTTTGCAGATCCTCGTCAAAGGTAGGTCCCTCTCAGCCTATTAGAAATAAAAATAAATAAATAAAAGATATGGCAAGATACTACACCAAAAATTATGAAAGACCTGCTTCCGAGTGGATTAAGGGGGGATGACAATGCATTTTGCGCTCCCTCCAGCAACAAACATTAATAAACCCTCTCATCTTGTTCATAGTAATTATAAACACCGGGTGCAAGGGAACCTCAAAATGGACATCTATGTAAATGATAACATGATGATATTAATGGATACTTAGGGAAAGTAAGTATTTTAATATATTTTATTTAAGCTAGAATAATTTATCACTGTATTAGTGTAAGTTTTTTTCAATTTATTTTATGTGTCATTTTCAGTGATTTCTATATTTGTGGTTGCATGTATTTTAAAAAATGAATAGTTAGCCAAACACAAAAAAGTGATTCATTCATATTGTCATTAGTGGGTGTAAATCCCACTTGAGACATGGAGAAGTCTAATTTATGCAACTTTCATCGAGTTCGGGAGGACCAATTACAAACCAAAGCTAATTGGAAAATTTATATCATAAGGGTTTATGAGAATAAAGAGGAATGTGAGGGTAATTACGTTGCATAAATAATTTTTTTAATAAAACAATATACAGTTTTAAAATATTTTTTTATATTTTAAATTTGTAACTCCACTACCAAGGAAACACATACGACGAGAGGATAGATATTAGACACCCTGAAATAGAGAAATATGCTTGGTTCGGTTTGTGTGACAAGTGGCTAATAGATGACACTAATAGGGTTGCAGGTTAGTTAACAAAAGAAATAATATATGTTGACATTTACGATTATCAAGAGGACTATTTAAGCATTGTGGTTGATAAAAAAAATTATTTAATTTGATATTTTATGTTTTTCGGTTTTCATTCACATCTAATAAAAGAAAAATATGGTCTACGATCAAAATGTAACAGTAATTATATACAATGGTGATCAATTAAAAAAGTAATACATATTGTAATTGATGCAAGTATCATAAGAAATGCACTCAAGGGGTATGAAGCCAGAGTTTGAAAAGGGTTGTTGATGACTCATCGTTTGGGCCGACAAACTTATAAGATGTCGCTAATAAATTTGTAAGTTATACATAAGTTATTTATAGAGTTATGTTGTTTTGTTTTTATGCTTTTTAAAATAAAATATTAATAGATATAATTTTGTCATACACTTGAATTCAAGGGAAGAGTGCTATAAGAAGCGTACAAAAAAGAAAGTGTGTGTGGCATTAAAAGACATGGGATGAAACACAAAATCTTTTAATCAATGCGCTAAGATAATCAATTTGTACCAGTAAGACATGTACTGCTTCAATTTCTTGTACATGCAAATTATAAGTTAAAATTAAACACTTTTTACATTTTATCATTAAATTTTGTCATGGTAAAATAAATTGGAAGGATGAAGAGGATTTAGAGAAGGGTGAGGATGAGGAGGAGGATGTAATGAATTTCTACACCAAAACCTTAAAGCGTTGGTGACTTCCGCACATGAGGATAATATCATCCCACCACGCTTTCGTAGAGCCCAACCTCAGGTTAGGTCTGTGCCCACACTCCCATACATGTGATCCCTGCTTCACCAACATTTAGGCACCCCATGAGCCCTGGATGTATGGTGTAACCAACCGAGTGGGATTCGAACATGGGTGAAGGATCTGATACCAAATGTAACAAACTGATACACGAAAACCTCGAGGCGTTAGTGAAATTTGCACATGAAGATTATATCAGATGATGAAGAGAATTATGAGGATCATGATGAAGAGGATGATGAGGATGATAAGGAGGATTAGGTTCAAGAAGAGCAAGAAGATTGTGAGGATCATGATAAGGACAACAAGACCAATCGCTGGAATATTTGGGATGTAGTTTTATATCTTTTTTTTTTAAAAAATTGGAAGGGACCCTTTAATATTCCCTCGATATTACATTGTTATATATTATTGTAAATCACATTTTAAATTGAAACAATATCTTGTTTTATGATTAATAATAATATTTGAATACTTTACAAATTCTTCTTAGTATATTATTTCTTAGAGACAATACAATGTAAATAATATTTTAGTATATGAGGTCTAATACTTGTAAATAAGCAAAAAATAATAATATAATTATTTGTAATTATATTGAATTTATAATTACAATTAATTATATTTCTTTTTCAAAAAAATTATCCAACAATTTTTCCATCACATTTGTGCTACCCCTCAGTGTTAATGATGCAAGTCCTATGTAGTTTTAAGATGGCACAAAGTAGATATAGTTTTGATGCAAAAAATTGTGCAAATGGCATAAAGTAAATGCTTGCAACTAAAATTTTATAGTCGTGTCACTTTTGCGCCACACAAATTGATGTAATTTCTTGCAAGAAGCACGCCAAAACACCCAAAAAGGTCAACTTATGATGCAAAAATGAGCCAAAATATAACACTATTTGCACATTTTGTAGTATTGTTATAATAATGTTTTTAGATGTTGATGACCTTCTTATTTCCAACAATGATGCTAGTTTAATTGTTAAACTTAAAACTAAGTTGAAACAGTATTTTGAAATGTTTTATCTAGGCTTTTTGCATCATTTCTTTGGCATGGTTATATTCTAGGATCAAAACTTTATTGTTGTATCTCAATCTCAATATGATAATAATTTTCTTCAAATATTTAATATGATTGATTGCAAACCTATGCCCATTCCTATAAAATTTGGTATTAAACTTGATCCTAAAGTTGTATTAGCAAAAGCAAATCCTATTTTATACAGGAAGCTTACTGGTAGTTTGATCAATTTAACTATTACTAGACCCAATATTTCCTATGCAATAGGTGTTTCTTCTAGATTTATGTAGGATCCATATGATGATCATCAAAAAATGTCTAAAATAATTTTAAAATATTTTGAAGGTACAATCAATTGTGGTTTTTATTATAATTTTAATAATGATGCAAAATTATATGGTTATTTTGATTCTGACATGCTCGTGATGTTTTAGATAGAAATCCTACTTCTATATATGTTTTCATGTTTGGTGCAAGTGTTGTCACTTTGAGTAGAAAGAAGCAACCAAAAGTGTTCATCTCTTTTACGGAAGCTAAGTAGATAAGTCATATGGAAGTAGCTAAAGAAGCCATGTGGCTAAAAACTGTTGGAAGAACTTCATATGGGAGTCAAAGGAAGTACACCTCTTGTATGTAACAACCAGAGTTTTATCATTCTTGCAAATAATCCAATCCAGCATCAAAAAATAAAGCATATCAAAATTCATATATATATATTATTCATGAGAAAGTCCTCAGTCGTGGCATTGATCTTCAAATTTTTCCTATAGATGATCGAGTTGCAAATATATTCATGATGTCGCTTTGTGCTGTAAAATTTTGCAAATTTCATATAATGTTAGGCCTTTCAGATCTTCTATTGAGGAGTGTGCATGATAATTCCAACTCCTAATGGCCTTGTTGTAAATATTGTGTACTTATTATATTGTAAAATTTCATTATAAAAGTTTATTGTAAGTGATACTTATGTAAATGATCACATTACGTCAGTTTACTTGTAAAACCTAGTGAAGCATTGGTTATGGAAGATCCTTGTTTTATAAAAGACTCCATGAACTCCTATAAGACTTCATGTATATACTTGTCCTTGAGGAAACTAAGATCTAAATTATGACAAGTAGTTTATCATGTAGTCATAATCTTCACCTTGGCATACGTTTTTATCCTTGTTGCCCTGCTAGTCTAAATCATCATAGTTGATTTATAGATTGTAAATCCTTTCATATAGAAAAGATTACTCTTATCCAAAATTTTCCCCCAAAGTAATTTGATAACTGGCATAATTCCTTTTGGATTCAGACAGGTAAAAATAGTAAAAAATAGGAAAAAACGGCTTTGGGGACACTCCTTTACTCTTTGCCTAACCCCTTAGTCTAAGAAAATCCAAGTACTTAGAGAAAATGGATGAAACTGGATAAAATGGTGAAAATGGAGTGTTTTCAGTGTATTGCGAATAACAGTGGTGCGGGTGGAACCTCCCTTCATGGAACCGAGTTGGAAGCGAGCTAGAAGGATAGTTGGGCGAGTTGGCATCAAAGCGGGATCCTTTGTTTTGTGGAGATACGGAGGTTTGGCAGAACTCGGGCACCGAGTTCCCATCGGGTGGAGGTTCTTCAGCGGGGCAAGCGAGCCGCAATACACGACGGGGTAGTTCGTTGCGAGCGCGGCGGGAGATGCAGGCACGTGAGGCCCAAACGGAACAAGTTCCCCGCAGAGCCAATATTTCTGCAAAGTGAAGGGGGCGCCGCAATTCAATGCGGAGATGGAAGCGTCGCACGGAACAATACGGGCCCGCAAGGCTCAACCGGTTCAGTTCCATCTGTACCCTCAGGGCCCGCAATATCTAAAACGCCCGAAATATGAAGGAAAACAAAGGAAAAATATGAAAGGGAGGAAATTAGTATTTTGCGAACTGTGGGGTAAAATAAGATCCAGAGGCCAAAAAACTGAGAAATGGGTGAAATTGGGCTCCCCGACCCGCAGGTACCTTGTCTCTTACCATGACTCGGTTAATACCCCTACTCCTGAAGATGCAGTTGTTGACGTACTAAAATTTGGTGAGGAATTTGTTACACATGAATCCTAATATGCAAAAGTTCAAATTGCGATGTTGTATATTTATATAGTTGTATTGATTGATGGATTGGATCTGGAGTCTGGAAAATTTCATGGGCAGTATACAGAATCTGGTGTGAATGGAGGAGGTAAAGTTAATGATGTCATATTGATCAGGTAAAAAAATACAGCTATTTAATAAAAGCTTTGGGCCTTGCACTATATGTCATAATTGCCATACAATTTTGCAGGAAAGGAGAAATTTTGCAAGTATGCTGATGTAAATACTCCATTAAACCTAACTAGAATATAGCCTTGCCCTAGCATAAAACTGAATCTATGTGATTGGTAATGGTGGTCTATAGCAACCCTTATTGTATCAAGCCTATGTCCAAAGGGTCTATGGGAGATACTCACACTAGGCACCCTATTTGTTAATAAAGTAATTTACACCATCAAAAGACATTGACAAAGGTGTGAATGGAAGAATCATTCAATGCTTTGTAAAAATACCAGGTGCTGCTTCCAAATCTTCTTAATTTATTTTTGGTTTGATTGATCTCATGTGATGGACCTGCATTTCTATCGCATAACCAAACAATTCATGATAAGTAAGATTTCATTAATTTTGGAAGATTTACTTGGCTATTATTTACCGCAGAATATTTTTTCTAGAAAATAAGCATTCCTTGGTTACTATTTTTCTCATATAAAGACTACCTATAATTCAGAGACTAGTCCATTCAAAATCTTCAGGTATTGAATTTTACAATGAAGGAATGCATACAGACTGGATATAAGTAAAACCATTCTTATCTCTATTGTTTCCTATCTTTTGATAGAAGGAATTGGGTTTCAGATGCGGTCCATTGTTCTGCCAACTTTTCTTCTGAAATTATAGCATGATCCTTGCCAAGATCTTCTCAGGATGAAGACCATTTTCAGAATGTAGAGAGGCACAATTTTTCAAGTGAATGAAATATGTATAAAATGAATGTGTGAAGATTGGAGAATACTCGTAGTTTAGATATGCAAGAGCAATTATGATTAAAAAGTTGAATAGCGCTAAGTATCCCAATAAAGTAGCAACTCATATCCAATGCCAGTGTCCTATTTGTTTGATGCTACATCTCCAGAGTATATCAAGAGAAAATTTTGATTAAGTATTTGTAATCTGTAACACAATATCAATCCAAGATAAAGGAACAATTCCAGAGTGCATCCAAGTACTTAAGTTATCCTTTCAAGATATTCATTTGTCTAAGCTCTCAAACAAATCTAACTTTAGAACTGAACTACCACAACATTTACCATTCATTTCACTAATTCTTAGGGATTAAGGCTTACTTTATTCCATCGAGGAACGATCATTTCACTCTAACTATGGCATTTTCTCCATACACTAACAGCAAGCACCAGTAACCCCATACCCAAACTAGGCTAAGTTAAACAAACTTCCTCTAATTTAAACGTTGAAGAATGAATAAGAAGGGTAAAAAAATCCTCCAAGCACGAAAATAAAAATCAAAGTGAGTGATCATCTCGTATTAGCTACTGTGATTGTTCTACAAACCCCTGCTAACAATATGAACATGGAAGATGACATTTGATGCAGAAGAAATAGAAGAAGGAATTGTATGAAGAGTCTGCATTATTATTGGCATTGTTCAACTGAAAGAAAGAACAATCAAATAATAAAATCCTTAAGAGAATTAGATTTTTCTGGGGACTGAAATCTAGTTGGTCAAATTTTTGAAGTTAATGCTTAAGACCTCTCTAATTTCAGTGCACAAAAAAGAAAGATCTAGCAAGTAGATAAAAATCACAGAGGAATAAAGTAAAAAATCTGAATAATCCATTCTCGCGATTTAACCTGACATTCTTTCATAAATCATTGGACTATTCTCATGGAAATCTATGGCACTTATCTAAGAATATATTTTCAAAAATATATTAATAAACAAACAAAAAATAGAGAAGTGTTCAAAGTGCATCAATGCTCAATGTTAATACAATCAACACATCTACCTCTTTTCTTCAAGAGAAAATCATATTGTTTAGTAATTCATAGCCACCCAAATAGCTGATTCGAGAATTGAGATTGGAATACTCAGTAGCAAGGTGGGAAGAGAGAGCCATGCAGGATATAGCAGCATGTCTCACTGTTTAAAAAATACAGGTAGTCTCCCAATTATGAATTTAATTTCAGAAGTGTCATCACTGCACACAACTTACTTTTACAGTCCTGAATAGATAAATGAATAAATTTTGTATGAAAATCAAGCCTTGAAGATATCCATTTTAGGGACTAAATATTTACTCCATACCAAAGATTCTTTGTGGCTACCAAACTTGTCATATGGAGCAAATAATTTATTGGAGAGTATTTCTCCTATCAATACCTCATATACATATCTGCAAATTCCTTCACATAGATAAAGTGATATGGTATTATTTTTTTATCCCAGTATTGCTCTTGGTTCTTAAATGAAGTAACCTATAAACCTCGCCAAGTTCACGTACGTGTGCTTTGGAAAAATTCAATGAAAGTGAACACCTTGCCAAATATTTCGGTTTGGTCTTTTAACCTTTCTTAGGATACAAAACTTCTGCAGCTCCAACTGTAGCGCCTAAGCCAACATGCACAATACAAGGAGCTTCAAATACAGCTTCTTCCAATATGGTCATTCCATATGCATCATTATTGCAAGGATGTACATTCAATAGTGCTTGACAATAAAAAAAATGCATGTTGAGCCAGACGCATAGATCAATGCTTTCGTAAATGCAACCCTTTCCACACAGCTAAATGATTATATTGCAAAACGAAAAAGAAAAAAATGTGTAATAGTTTCCTGAATAGATGTTAGGCCAACATACAAGGTGGATGCAACTAGATTCTTTTAACTGATAAGTAATGCATATAGCTGATGAAATGGTAAACAGGTAATGTTATGTATATTCTTTTTATATTATTTAAAACAAAGGGCAACAGAGACATTAACAATTCACTACAACCATTTTATATACAGTTTCGAATCCTCCTTTTCCAATTTCATGGTTTTTGTTCAGTAAATCATAAGCACTAGTTATTCAATCTTTAGTTCTAGGATTTGCATTGAGAGAAAGCATCTCTAACTTTCCTGATGGAAATTGAGTGTGTGAAGATCTAGAAATTTTTTCAATGGGGGAATGATCAATGTTGAGTCAGGATGATTTTGAGCCCTGATGTTCAAAGTTGTCACAACAAAAACACCACAGGAAATCACACAAACTACATATATTGTGTTAATCCCTCAAATCACTTGGCACAATTTTTTTATGTTTGCTTTCAATTACTCCTCAAACAAACCTTGCCAGTCCCCATTTCGTCAGGTAAATCCATTTGACACCCTTGAGTCTAATTGTATCCACAGAACACAGCATTTCCCTCAAATGATGTTCAAGTAAATCTCTGAAACACACCTTCCATTGGGATTGTACCCTCGAGTCTATTATAGGAAACATTCAGTGCAATTAAACTTGGAAGGTTCTCTAGTGCTCTGGGTAATACCCCTGTCAGGCTGTTGTTAGATAAGTTCAAGATTGCAAGATGCTGTAGCTTGGTTATTTCTTCTGGTATAGATCCATCCAAATGATTGTGTGACAAGGATATTGTAGAGCATAATAGATTAATTTCAAAACATAAATCATATATCTTAAATTAGAATACTCAAAAATCCATAGGGAGGGATAAGAAGCTCATTCCATAGCCAACAAATAGTCTCCCAATATATTCTACCAAACTTAAGGGTATATATAACATCAAGATAATTTGGATGTAGGGACAAAAAAAATACATTGAATGGAAACCTAGTATAGTAGTGTCTTATTGTATGAGAAATTGTTATATTCATTTAATTCACTAAAACCATCCACTCCATAAACAAGGGAATGCAATTACTCAGAACTAGTGTGCTTAAGGGGACAGGGGAAGAAGGAAAATTGTGCAACTCATGAGAAATATATGGAAAATTAGTGTCCAATCTTCTACAGGAACTATCTCCCTATTGAGTACATTACCAATTATATGTGCAGCAATAATAGGACAAAAGAATCAAACAAATTCCATAGAATAGTCCCATATGTAGCATCTTATAGCTTAGATCAAAAACTTTCATAAACCTAAAATCACTGAACTTTGGAGGAAATATCTCAACTCCATAAAATTTATTAATAGGTTCAAGATATTTCAAATTAAAGTGCCGACTGATATGAAATTGTATAACTCCACTCAACGTGTTATTTAACAAATCTAATTTTCGTGTAAAAATCATATAAATGTAACAAACTATGGGATATGATTCTAATGAGATTGTCGGAAGATAAATCCACATGCTCTGACCCCAACTCAAACAACTCCTCTAGAATGACTTAAGAGAAAATATTATTAGTTAAATCTATATAAGGTCGGCTATTATATCGCACCAATGATCTGGAAAGGCTCTAGAGAAAGCATTGTTGGACACATTGAGAAGTACTAGATATTCTAACCTACCAATGTTATCCAATTTATTGCAGGACAAATCCATATGTTCAATGCTAGTTAGATTCTTGATCCATGAAGGAATATTTCCTACTAACTAATTCATTTCTAGATTAAGATATATCAACAAAGTCAAAGCTTGTAAAGATTTGGGAAAAGTTCTCAAAAACAAGTTATTGGTCGAATCCAAGGGTATCTGCAATGAACACCAACCAACATCATAGGAAACAAGTCCTGAAAAATTATTGTTTTGCAAGTAGAGTTTCTCAGTTTATACTATTCCAACAGAAGTGTTGTTTAACGAATCTAATACCTTCAGATTCATCATTTTCCATAAGGATAATGATGAACATCGTTGATACTCTCATTTTAATAATTTGTATTTTGTCAATACCAAGGCGGTGTCCAAGGCTATTTGCAACAAAGAAATGGTTTGGAACCTATTGAGCATGTGACTTAATCAATCAAGAAATAAACAACTACTATAACTAAAGAATCTAACCTGAACTTATTGGAACTGATAAATGAAACAGAGGAAAACACTTCTAATTCTATGACCATGAAGAACTGAAACATACAGAAATGGAACTTAGTTTGAATAATTGAAACACAGTAATGCTAGAAGTAAAACGAATTAAAATAGTAGAACAAGAAATGAACAAAATTTCCCTTCACATTGGGGAGGAGTGGCCCTTGCTCCTTCCCTCTGATCCGGTTGCAACATCCTATTCACGAAAACATAGTTGATTCTAGAATCATGCCCTTTATTTATCAATGGTTTAACTTACAATGCACTTACTTTCTTCAAGGAAATCGAACATTTATTCTATAATGATCACACCTTATATATTAGGCGAAGACCAATTCTCTTTTTAATAGAACTTATTATTCCGGATTACATGCAGGAGTTAACTAAACAAAGTTTATAACAAAACAATCATATAATTGGTAATTATCAAGTCAATGTATGGTTGTGCATGTAGATTTTTGGTCGAACTTGTCTTCTTGATGGAGGAGTTCTGTAATACTTGACTGGATTTAGAGATCTTTGGAAGTTTAGACGAACTCAAGTAATCACATTCCTTGTAAAATGGATGATTTAATGAAACAAGGACTAGTTACTGCCAGTTAGATTTTTAATGTGAACCAAACCATGCCAACTTGAATGATCTTTATGTCAAAAGAAGTGGTTGCCACCTAAGAAAACCAGGTTTTTGATGGAATTGATGCTGAATTAGGCAGTTCCACGAATTGTGTGAATCTTGTGTTGTTTGGGTGAGTCTTGCGCTCTGCTATGTAAGTCCTACGCTCGACTATGTGAGTCTTGTGTTCGACTGTGTCAGTCCTGTACTTGGCTATGTGACTTCTTCCATTCACATATGTTAGCACCAAAAATCAATTTATATCAACAATTCAAGAAGGCATATAAAAGATTTTAAAAAAAACCAAGACACATGCTCAAAACATATTTTTAAGTCAAACAAAAGTGTTATTTAGAATAAAATTAATATTAGTTCAATACAAGATAAGATAGACATGATAGCAAAAATGAACCCTAAAATATGGATTTCTAAAGGCTTGTCAGATATTAATATAAAACTAAAAAGATAATTTGTAAAAAAAATATCATAAATATTATTTAGAATTGTAAATTCAAAACTAAATGACAGTCACCCTCAATAATAGTCCCATAACAATCATTTTTCCAACAAAATTCAGGTTGTTGTATGTGAAAGCTATTTAATGTAAGTAATTAATTTAAAGTAGTCAGATGTTATTGTATGTGAAAGCTATTTTTAAAACAAAATTTCATTATTGTAAATATTATTAAGGTTTTGATTTCCTAACAAATTATTACTTATTGTTATTCTAAATTAAACCGTGAATAATATTTCCTAGCAAATTATTACTTATTGTCTAATATATATAAATTCCAAATTAAACCTTAAATAATAGTCTCATGAAAATTATTTATGCAATAAAATTTAATTATTGTAAACATTATATTATATATAAATTATTAATTAATAGTAATTAAATAATCCAACACAATGATGTAGTTAGATTGAGGCAAATCAAGAAGAATTTTGAGGATAAATAATAGAATTATTCATCATTGTGGTATGAAATAAACCTACTTAACATTAAAGATGCACTGATATTATGACTCACTTATCTCTCTTTTTACAAAAATATTTCTTCATAAAGGAATATCTTTGCAACAATTAGTGCAACTACTAGTTAGTTATCAAACTAGTTGATCAATAGGTAAATGCATATTCTTTTTCATCTTTGATTTTAATGAGGAATACAAGCACGACAACATTTACTAACAAAAAAAATATGAATCCATTTCTAGATTTCATATTTTGTAAGGATTTTTTATTTTAGAAATAAATCTTACTATGAGTTTTCGATAAGTGTTGAAGTTTACAGCTTGGAAAAGAAAAATATTTAGGTATTCATTTGCTCGCCTCGCCCAAACACTTGTATTTTGTTGTATATTTTCATGTTTCCAACATGATAAATTCAGTTTTGGAATGTATGTACTCTTAACAACAAATCGGTTTAGATTTCATATTTTTTAATCCCTCTTTAGATATGATTCTTGTTGGCAGTTTATAATCTCAGAAAATAAACTGGATGCAAATCTAACAATCCATAAAATAAAATATAACATGTTAAATTTGTTTATCTTTGCTGGTAGAATGATTTGAAAATATTTACCTCCGTTATTATTATTTTTTTAATATGAAAATAGCATTTATATTACGAAAGATAAAATGATACAATTATTCTGAAAAAAAAAAATTATGAAAGCACTACCATTTACATAAATCTTTGCTCTATGTTCAAGTTTATTATATTATATTTCATATTAGATATTATTATTATATTATATTATAACTAGCAATCGCATGTGTACAATGCAATGTGAACGCGGAATGATATATTTTATTAGATTTAGAGGGATAGTTATTACTTTTGTAGTTGATGTTGATAAGGGGTGTGATTGATTTTGTAAGTGTAGGAATATAGATGAAGCATTTCATTTAAAGGTTTTATCTCTACATTTCAAATTTGTTACAAATTCGTAAATATATATTTGCAAATTTTATATCACGAGTGGTAGCATTTTACGGAATATTTTATTTGAATTAATCATGAATACATGAAGTCTTCCATACATTTGCAGATTTTATATCATGAGTGGTAGCCTTTTGTGGCACTGAACATGAATACATTTGATAATGCTTTGGATAATTAATTACTTCTATAGTTGATGTGGTTTGTAATTATTTGGGGGGAATTATGTTAGTGTTGCAACATGTTTGAGAAGGTGGTTGCATTGATTGTTTGGTTGTTTTTTGTTCAAGTAAAAATATTTTTTGTACTGTTGATAACATGTTGATAAGGGGTGTGATTGATAGTGGAAGTGTTGGAATATAGATGAAACATTACATTGAAAGGTTCTATCAGTACTTTTTCAATTTGTTACAAATTCATACTATACATTTGCAAATCATATATCATGAGTGGTAGCCTTTTGTGGACTATTTTATTTGAACTAAACATGAATACATGAAGACTTCCATATATTTGCAAATTTTATATCATAGAGTGGTAGCCTTTTGTGGGCATTTTTATTTGCACTAAACATGAATAAATTTCAAACGCAATAAAACATGAATACATTTTCTACCCCTTGAACGACACTTCCGCTTTGGATACAACTAGTGTTGAGTATGGTAGTAGTGGAGGTGTTATCAAAGTAGAGCCTAGTATTTACAATGGATTATTTTGGTTAAGTGAAATTAGTCTTGAATCCTTCGTTCTTCTTGCTCTAAGTCACCTCTAAGTCTAGATACATGGGTAATTTTTCAGTATCTTTCAATTGAAAAAGGAGGGAAAATGCATAGATTGTTAAGGAAGGGAACTCTGGAGAAAGTTGAGAATGACAGAGTGTGTCTTTCAATGGTTCCAATGTCGACAGTTGTTAAATGCAAAGTATAACAAATCAGTGAATCTTGTGATTTCATCTTGTAAGTTTCCAATATCGGGGCCCTTATAAATATCCTGTGTAATAAGGAAGTGCATGGTGTTTTTTCAAAAGCATGCCCCTAGCATATTTTTGCTTTTGTTCCAATTCTTTCTCTGAATTGGTATTTGTAAAAAGAATTAAAATATGGTGCCTCTAATTATTTTTCACATGCAAGAGGCACATGCCCACATTCATAACTTGTACATCTTGTACTGTAGATGATAGGGAAAAGGAGAAGAATTTAAATTAAGGCTTAAAAGGACCAGAAAGGCCTTTATATGGAGATTTAGCCTTAATATTTAGTAATCTAAAGAAAAGATTGAATGTCATAGTTTATCCATCCACATGACATGTAACATTGGTAGCATTATTGAATTTTTTTGGACTACTTTTTATTTAGTTTTGGTTGTGTTGTTGTTATGCTCAACAACCTATTTTTTTGTTGGCTTCTATAAGGATTTCGTCATATAGGGATCTCATTTTTTTGTTATTGTATTCTTTGAGCATTCTCTGATATAAAAAACATTTATGGAGTTTCAAATACAACCACCTTATTTTTGGGTAAATGAATGCATCTTAAAATCAATAATAAAAGCATATCAATAAAAGAAATATATGAATGATATTCTTCTCGATTCATTTGTTTAAGATATTTTTGTCCAGAAACATCTATCTCATGCTGTATAGGATTCAAAATTGTAACATCCCTTTCAAAAACACAAGTTCTTCACCATTAAACCAACTTGAAACTATACAACACAACTATTTTACGGACTTGATTGCATGTTAATGAAATAACCATAAATGGAACAAGTAGCCATTAACAAAACATACTGCTCTCAAAACATTATCAAGGGAAAAAATGAATAGATTCTTCTTTGTAAAAGGCTATAAAAATTCCATAAACAACATCAAAATGAACCCCACTCGGATTTAGTCATATGTTACAGGCCTTCAAATATAACAAAAAAAATCATATGTATGATTATATATATATGAGGTATCTACCACACCAAGGCAGGGGCACATGAAATTGATGAAAATCACACAAACCATAATAAATCTATCTCTACCTAGTCCTGCGATTAGGCCTACTTGTTTCACCATCACTCTCATTTTCTCCTTTGCCATTTGGTTTACAATTTTCTCCCACATTCTCAAGATGAGCATTAACAGCCTCGCACCCTATTTGACGGTCCTATTCACATGAAGTAACAATCTTATAATTTAGGTTTCACAAACAGAAATAGAAGAAAAAACATATATATAAAGTTACACATATATACATACATCGCGAAATGGGGTCTTATCTAATTCTAGCATGTGTATAACATGCCCCATCTTAGGCACTCTTGTTAGCATCCGGGTCAACATAGTGAAGGGAGACCAACAATGCTTGTTTCAAAGCTCTAGATGAGGGTTTCTCTTCCAGTAATGGGTCTACCACTTCCCCTGACCTCCTCTTCCCCACCATCATTTTCAACCATTATATCAAATTAACCTGCAAAAAAAAAAAAATGATCTTCATGTCAAGAAAACAAGGTATGTGGTAAAATTACATAGAAAAATTGTTTACTCCTCATGGTCCATCATCAGAATGATTAATACGGATTACACGTCCTCTTAACTCCATTTTTACATCTAGTGGTAAGTAGCCCCTAATGTTTATATATAATTAAAATAGTTGAATGGTCCTGTGAAATTAAAGTTGTTGAGTGGTACTGTAAACAGTAAAACTACAACCATCTTAGAATTGAGAAAGGGAACACTCATCCTATTTCCAATGAACCATAAAATAAAGTAGAATAATAGAATGGAAAAAAAGGGCTCACCCCAACATGGAGAATGTGACAAAATAGATCAAGATTACACTTTACAAAAATAACAATTTAGATTTCTACATGATAATAGATTTAATACAAAAAATTGTTTATCTAACTTAAGTCATTTGCTATTGTAAATTCAGGGTATGAAAAACATCAGAAACATGGGAGTGAAAGGATTTGTGAATTTAAATACCTCTCCAGCAGTTCTCCCATAATCGACATGGTTTCTTCCTGAAATTATCTCCATTATAAGTACTCTAAAATTGTACACGTCACTTCTCTCATTCAACATTCCTGTGCTGGCATACTCATGGGCCACATACTTGGATAGGAAAGACCAACCACCAAAAAAATTCCATCAAGAGAGATCCCAAATGCCCAATATCCCAATCAAATTTTTTCCATGGTCTAAAGATAGGTTGGGATGCCCAATAAGCCACTTCATTTGTTGTGTTAAAATTATTTTGATGGAAAGTGATTTTCCATCCCAACATTCCAATCAAAGTTTTTCCATGGTCTGATAATAAGGTTGGGATGCCGAATGAGCCACTTGATTTTGTGTGTTGGAATTCTTCTCATGGAAAGAAATTTTCCATGCTACTAGTTTTATGATTTAGCACAGTTGCAAAGGTGAGGGATTTGAATTACAGAATTAGCCATAAAGCAGGATTGGGATAAGTACTCACCCAAAAGTCCCCATTACCCTAGTTGTAACATAGCTCTTCTCTATTCCCAGAAGCTTGGCCAACCCAAAATTAGAAACTTTGGAATTTCATTGTCTGTCCAGAAGAATGTTTCTTGATTTTATCTCTCTATGAACCACCTTGGGCTCTAACCCCTCATGTAGATATGCTAGCCTGTAACAACATTCATGATCATAAATCAGATGGATTTCCCACATTGTTGTCAACAACATACATTGCTGCAAATGTGAAGCCTTATGTTGATATGTGTACTACAAATACAAATCCTATATATTATTATTGTGATGGATTACCATTTGGTTGTTCCAAGAATAATTCTCATTCGGGTCTCCCATGTGAGAGCACTGAAAGATCCCAAATCTCCATGAAGCCATTGCTCTAATTTTCCATTGTCAACGAACTCGTACACGAGCATCATGTGAGTGTTCATCAAGTAACAGTCATCAGGTATAACCTATAGCAAACAAAAATGTGTATATTTCAATGCCCATTATACATGATATCTAGAATATAGAAACCTATACAATGAAAAATTATAACTTAAACCTAAAATTTATAACTTACGAACAAAATGTTAAAGCAAGATAAAAATTAGATAATAACAACTCCACATGACTGAACTAAAGCTACCCTGAAACATTGAGATAATACATGTGCTCCTCATAACCATCCTAATGGAAAACCATTCAATAAGACATTTCCCGTAATGATATGTTACTCTATGCCTTTCATATATCTCTATGTACAAACCATTGTGAGGGATGTTTTCTCAAGGATGTCTATATGATATTATATACTTAGCACATAATACCATTTTCAGAGAGTGATAGATAAAATATGCAGATCGTACATGTGAAAATATATATTTATGTGTTCATTTTGCATTGAAAGAAATGCAATTAAGAAAGCATCTGCCAACTGTTACCTGGAACAAAACAATCTTGATTCAAGTTAATATATATACCCACAGTAGTCTTAAGACACATAAGAGTTCAATCCTACAAATAAGAAGAACTTTTAACATCCACGAGGCTAGTTGCACTTCTGTTCGAGTACTAATAAGTTTAAAAAACTGGTTACAAATTTCACTTCAATCCCTAACTACTGTCATTTTTTACTTCCAAAAAATTAATACAATAATCAACTACTAGACGTTTTTGTTATATCAGTCAATCCTCCAACCAGGTGGAAGTTCATCACAAGATTAATACTGGACCTACATTTATGCTTTTTCATGTCAACATGACCTCGATCCATTTGATAAATTTGAGAATGACACAACAAACATTACTTATACTAATGGAAAACAAAGCTCAAGAGTTATATCATTCTTGATACCTACACTAATTGACGTTATCAGAGCCAAAGAAGAGTCTTTAGAAAGCTTATGTGGGGAGGAAATTGCAATAATTATCTTACAGAAAGGATAGATTTCCCATACTGCAATAACTATCTTATAGAAAAGTTAGATTTCACAAATTGCTTAACTCGCTGGGAATGGATCCCATAAAAGCACATCCCATCAGGATCCTGAACAGAGCAACGATCAAATGTGTTTCTTAGTTTTGAAGTGAGATGCTAAACCCACGCAAAAATAATAAATTTCACAGGCTTACAAGGTATTGAGGTGAAACAATTGACCAATGGAGTTTGGGATCTGGCCAGTTAACTCTTTGTTGTAGGATAAATTTGTGTCACAAAATGCAGTAGATAATAATACTCATAAACAGTTAAACAATGCTAAATATAGGAAAAAACTTGTCTAGGATAGCTCATAATCCATATTATATGTAGGAGAGACTGTGATTTTTAACAAAGATACTGACAAGTTGATACCGATAAATGACATAAACAAAGAATCAAGAAAAAATTGAAGAATTAATTCTGGCTTAATCCTTTTGATGTTGTGTTGAATGACAAAAATACAAAGGATAAAGAAATACCAATCAACTCCATTGCAAAATATGAAGGGTACACAATAACTGTGGTAACATGGTCAAGAGACATACTGAAATTCATTTGTATGCTCCAACTTTCGACTTCCTTGAATTGCGGAATGCTTGTCTTTCACCTCATAGAGGAGTGAGCTTTCTTGAGGAACTTTGTTTTGCAACTTATGTAGTGATGCAACCACAACTTGGCATACCTGCGTCAATGGACTGCCTCCAGGTTTTTGGAATCTATACAGTGGTGTCCCAGAAAACAAACTCCCTATGGCTATAGCCATAAATGTTGTTGGAATTCCAAATCCCCATCCCCACCCAACATTTTCCTGAACCCATTCAAGAACGCTTCTTGAAACAAGTGCATCAACAATGACTGAGAAATAAAACCAATTGAAGAAAGACCCCTTTTTCGTCCTTTCTGTTGGATCAGTTTCATCAAATTGCTCTGCCCCAAAAGAAGAAACACAAGGCTTGATGCCTCCTATTCCTAATGCAATCAGGTAAATCCCAAGAAAAAATACATCAGATTGAAGTGTAGTTGTTGTTGGACATACATCGCCTGTATAGGATGAAGGTTGTAAGGCAGAAATAGAGGCTGAAACAGTTAAAGTAGCCATTCCCTGTAAAATTTTGGTAGCAATTGTCAGTGGCTTATTCTAGGCAACATGCCCACTAATTAAAAAATGGCCAATAAGATCCAAATGGCCATAGGAAAAATTTGAAAATAGAGGACTGAGTGAATCAGACTTATAAAAGAATAATTGGATATGCACAACCTTTTATTCACTTGTGAGCTTGGTTGAGTTTCGTGTTGTTTTCCAGGGTTCCAATTTCAACTCAGGTTTGCCCCACACAAATGACACATGATTCAAAGGGATGAGACCTGGGGAAAGTCCTAGGGGACTTTGGTACAATAGATAAACTCGAGACCTTCTGACCTGCTATCTAAGCTAAAGAATATGGATGTGGGTTTTTTCTTGAAGGATCCAATGATAAAAGAAAAATTGAAAGAAATACCATGTAAGGTGTATTCATACCACAAAATAAATTGTTGAGAAAACATCAATAGTCCAGTATCGTCCCCAATATGCATCAGCCAAAACTGCCCCCAAAAGTGGTGTGAGATAGCATGTGCCTGACAAGGTAGTTACATTTTTTGCTGCAGTTACATTCCCCTGATGTAATATTGTAGTCAAATAAGTCACCAAATTTATATTGATGCCATAGTATGTCAATCGATCACAACACTCATTTCCTGCAAATTGTAAGAAATAAAATCAAATGTTAACAATAGGCAATCTAAAATGCTGGCACCCACAGGCCAAAATGCAACACACTCTAAAGTTGATAGCAGCATGCTTGAACCACAAGGGATTGTCGCTCATTGGTAATCAACAACTTGACTTGACCCTCCATGCTCCTTCCTGAAGACTTCAGCATCTTCATTTCCTTATCTTCTATTTCTCTTCACATGAGAAGTGTGGGCTTATAAAACTATTTGCATTCCTCTGTGTTCCTAATGATACTCCAATGCATCTCCTAGAAGACTTGATGATTTGATCCCTTTAAGCTATTCATGAATAGGATATTGCTATTATTTTATTTTTCTTACCAAGGGGTTTCTGTACAATACAAATCTTCAGGTGTTTATATTCTTTACTTTGTTTTAGCGATTACCATGCAATACAGAAATTCAATGGATGTTTGATACTAAGGTGTTCTATGATTATGTATATTTTTATTTGTATTATATGAATGGATCAAGAGGATTTAATGGTGAAAGTTAGCTTTTTAATGTACGGATGAACGACATGTAAAATTCATGACTTACAGTGATTGAAGGTCAATTAGAGATCCTATATCGCTGGGTAGATTTCCTTTCCGATTCATAGTTGATAAGCTCCTCCACTAGTACAGAATAATAAATATTATATAATGTTACTCCTGAATTCTATGATTATGAGAGAGAAGCATGAGATGTATACAAATAGGTAACTTTTGATCCGCACCTTTAAAAATAGTCATATGTTTGGGTCTGGTCCTCTCTTGCAACACCTCTAGGAAGGAACGATCTACAGGATAAACTCCTTACCGCATAGCACGAATAGGTACATCAATGAATCCCTCTCTAGCAATAGCATTTCCTTCACCCCGACGAGTAGGGGAACCCGCCACGCCAACTCCCCTATCAGTATGTTGTGCACCATTAAAAATAGGGGTTTTCGTGTTCAAGGCTGCAACCGATTGGGGGCTAGAAGAAAGGTCTGCAAAAGTAAATGAAAGGACTAAAAGAGTTGTCATAGTTCAGGTGCTCACAAACCCTAGTTCAAGATCATAAAGGGTGGACGCGACTTGAACTTCCGCTGCTATCATTGAATCCAAATCTGTCAAATTTTGCAGAGGAAGGTCGGAAACTAAAAATTTCCAAGGAAAACAACTTTCAAATCCTCCTACAATACCCACAACAAAAAAAACCCTAAATACAAAAATCCCAAACTACCAAGTGTAGTCTTCCAGCCCTGCATCCTCTAGCAACGATAATGAAACGGGGTGCACGAACGGAAAACATGCAACTTCTGCAAAAACAAAATACAACTTAAAAACAACTTTGAAAAGTAAAAACGTCCAAGTGGCCGTCAAATTTAACCATAGTCGCAGAAACGTCCAGAAGGCCATTCCCATAGGGGGAACGCCTTCGACGTAAATATAAATTTTGGATCCAATGGGTAGTGGTGTAATGGTTCTTGGGCTTCTTAGAAATTGTGAAGTCCAAAGTTCAAATCTCGGCTCCATGACAAGATGGTCCACTACTGCTAGTTTGAATGCCACTAAAACAGAGAGCTTAAACTACCATCCTTGGATGGTTCCACGGACGGTGTGGGATCATGATGCCACAAGGGTTAAGGCCCTCTCCCTAAGTATCTCAAACAAAAAATATATATAAATATAAATTTTGGAGGGTAATTTATAGAAATTAGTTTTGTTTGAATATATTTAATTATATTTGAAAATAATAATAGATTTAATGACTTATTTTTAAAATCTTTTGAATTGATAAATAAAATATGATAAGAATATTGGATGGCAAATAGTTATCTAATGCTTTTATCCCAGCTGATTGTAGAACAACTTGGTGAGCTACTTGAAACAAGGGGATGGACAATTTATGAAATTTAATCATTGTTTTCATAATTTATGTAAAGATGAAACCTACCTCGAAAATATCAAAACATGCTGCTAAAATGGAAAAAATATGTTGTAGCTAGACAAAGAACGCATCATTGCATATTCATGAGATGGATTCTTACTGATATAATGTATATTCGACAATGAAGGTGCTCTCAAAAATGATTTATTGAAGGTGGGAATGCACACAATATTATCCCAAGCCAAGTTAGGTTCAGAGGTTATCTGTGAAGCCTGACAAGTGAAGGGATTTTTAATCTTATGACAAGAGTTAAAGAAGTAAGTTTATCTTCTGATTGAACCACTCTAATTTATGATTTTTAAGTTCTTCATGTCTGCGTTAAACATGACTCGGCCACCTTATTGAGTTTTCTCTTGGCATGTGCCCATTTATCAGCCCTGCAACAGGGTAAGGAAATTCACAACACCATAATCAGAAGGAAATGGTTTGGAAGTTTCTATGGGGAATGCTCTCATAGACATCTAATGGCAACACAAAATAGGTTTGGGACCTTTTGCATTTTGTAAAAGTGAAACACCTTTCTCTCAACATCATAACCTTCAATGTGCTTCTGAGCAGTCTTAATGATGGCAAATTCTCTAGAATCAACTCCCTTCTTTCCGAGATGAAAGAGATGGGAATTCATCCGGATGTCATCACTTATAATTAGTTGCTAAAGGCTTTATGTAAGTGGGGTCGAATTGAGGAAGCGTGTGAGATATTTTACAAAATGAGACATACTTATTGTTTTCCAAATATTGTTGCATACAACACCCTCATTAATGGGTCCTGCAAGAAAGGCAGGGTAGATGAAGCTTTGGTATTAACATCTGAAATTATACAAGATGGTTTCTTTCTTGGTATTGTTACATATAGGACACTGATCAATGGTCTTTGCAAAGTGGGTATGGAAGACAAAGCTCTCAGGTCAGTAGCTACAATGAAACATGTTGATTGTTCTCCAAATATTGTTACATATAACACCCTGATTGATGGTATCTGCGAAGTAGAAAGAGTAGATGAAGCTCTAGTATTAGAGCTAACATGATACAAGATGGGTCTTCTCTTGATATTATTACATATAGTACCCTAATTAATGGTCTCTGCCAGGTTGATAAATAAGTTGAAGTTCTAATGTTGGTAGCTAGAATGAGACATTCTCATTCTTCTCCTAATATTGTTACATATAACACTCTAATTGACGGTCTCTACAAAGTAGAAAGAGTAGATGAAGCTCTAGGATTGATAGCTAAAATGATACAAGATGGCTATTTTCATGTTTTTTACTTTTCTAGTAGCTTGATAGATGGCTTTTGCAAGGCTGGAAAAACAAATTAAGCCTACAATTTGTTTGTACAAATGGTGGAATTTGGTCCTTTTTCAAACGAAGTGGCATTTAATGCAATTATTGATGGACTGTGCAAAGATGGCAGGATGGACATGGCTCAAGAATGTTTTTTGTATCATGTCCAAAAAGGGTTTTTAGCCAAATTTGAAACACAAGTGTATTGAGGAGTTTTTCAAGAGATTTTGGAGGTTTTAGGGTTTTTGAGTCTGTATAGAAGAAGAAATCTTTGACAGTCCTGCTGCAGGTGCAAACAGAGACCTTATGAGGCCTAATTTCTTACAAGATTTGCATTTTCATGGGTTTTCAAGAAGGGTGAAGGCCTAGATTTGTCAGATAATCTTCTTTAGAATGCCTCTAAACATCTATAAGCATTTTTTAAACTTCAACAGACCTTTTTTAGATATATCCTTGAGTTGTAGACTTGTAGGTCTAATAGGCCTTCAAGTTAGCTTATACAGTTTTGAAAGAAATCTGATTTTTGAATGCTCATTAGGGATTTTTTAGTGTGGTGAGACGTCAAGGAGGATCTGAAAAGCTTGTTACAACTTTAGAAAGTGGTCATTAAGGAAAAATTTACATCTAGAAGAAAAGAAATCAGTTTAAAAGGAAAGGACTTAATCTAGTCAATTCAAGAATTTATGACTAAGAATTAGTCTAATTGAATAAAGATTAGAAAGCTTGTGCATAAGAACCATATAGCATTGATGATATTAATAGAACGCAGGAGACACCTAACTTCCATATCAAAATAAGTTTACAAGTTTTCCTAGCAAGTATGTGGGAAGTCGTAGAGGAAGCTTGTAAACTTGACAAAGTAAATATTGAAAGTATGTTTTGTATATAAACCCTGCATCAGTACCTCACAAGAGAGTTTTCCCCTACACAATTAGGTGCCATGTCAATGTGCAAAAGGGTGCAACACCAGGGTTTCATAGGAGGTCACCATTCCCAGTACCATTATTTTCCAAGAGCACTAAATTGTGATGTTCATATGGAATTCAATGTTCTTGTTTTGGTACAGGTGTATATCCATATGAAAGCTATGTTATGCTATGTACAATGCGGGGGTTTTGATCAATTGCATTTTGACATAAAGGGAAGCTACAATAAGAAAATTGAGTTTAATCATACAATATTTTGGCAAAAGTGGTACTCAAACAACTGCCAATTCCTATTTCCTGCTAATTCCTTATAGAGATTCATACAAGCTCTTATTTTGCAATTAGATTTATAATTAAATGGGGGTTTAGGGATTTACTACCTTGAAGAGATTGGCCTACTATAGTTTTTTTTGAAAACTATGTATGGAGTCAGTTTTTCAGGTAAATGAAGGCCTTCTATTAGTAAAGTTAAAGTTATCTGAATGAGTAATAGTAATGATGGACTTTGTTAAATTTACAAAGACCTTGTTGTATCAATTATTGCTAATGAATATTTTGTGTAATTATATGTTACAGTCATATGGAGTTAGACCTATTTGTGTGAACAAGGTTTCTTGTTAGATCATATTACCCATGAATAACTATTTTCTCCCTGTGATGAGTAAACTCTTTGGAGGCATATATCCTTCCTCATTTGATGAGGATAGGTTGATGTGTTGTGAACTAGTGACAATTTGGCATTTTGCAATAACTACTATGAGTACTATCTTCATTTACTACATCTATTTGATGATTATAATAAATGCCACTAATGGGGACTTCCTATGATTACCTTGAGTTCAGTTACATATACAAATTAAATTATATGTCAGAGTGGATCTTGATTGATGTAATCTATCTATTTTAGAATAGATTATCCTCTACAAACTGGGGTTTTATGTGCCTTGTATTAAATTTTTAAGGACATCAAACACCCTATAATTATGTTCTTCCTTTTATTAATACTATAATCTCTAGATTTCTTCCAATTTATAAATAACGACATAATACATGGTCATGATGACTATTAAACTTGTTTCAATTAAGGGTTCTTAGCTTATCTCTTGAGACTAGGAATGGGGTACAAACATTAATTACTCTGTCCCATTGATCATATTTATGAGGAGTAACTATAATGGAGTCTTTGTTTCTCTCAAAATTTGTAGGTGTATACTTATCAAGTCCTTTCCCTCTTCAACATTTTATTGCTTAATAGATACTACTCCGACCTATTTATGTAAAAAGATAATATTTATATCAAATTGTATTCCTTTATTGCAACAATTCCAAACGTAGCAATCCCTGCGAAACATATTATTTACTTCTGAATGTTGATGCTTCATTTGCTATAATTTATGTCATGTTCAACATTTTGAATGTTCAGTATATTATGCACTTCTCAATGTCTTGTCATTTATGTCTTGTTCAACATTCTGCAACTTGCTTCTTTCTAAAAAGATGATATATTTTTCAGTCAAAAAGGTTAAGACTAAGACTACTAAAGCTCATAAATTTTTAGATTCTGACATTGATTCCAACTTAGTTATAGCACCCAGACCTAGGGATATGAGACCTGCAAGAAGTGGGATTTTACAATTTATCATATATATTGTTTAATCGAGTAGGAGAGCTGACTTTTTAGCTTTTATGCTATTGTGCCAATCATTGTACTATTGTTGGACACACATTTATAGCTTTTTTAATGGTTGTTAAAAACATGTAATTTATAAGATTTGCAAATATATATATATGAATTTGTAACAAATTTGAAATATACAAATAAAACCTTTCAATGTAATGTTTAATCTATATTCCTACTCTTCCACTACCAATCACACCTCTTATCAACCCATTATCAACAATACAATTAAGGATCCCTCTGAATCAAATAACTTATACCGTTTTGCATTCACATTGCACTATACACATGTGATTGTTGGTTTTAAATCCTTCAATGTATTTATTTAGCTATCTAAATATATATGCAAATTCGGTTTGTTGAAAAGACTAAAAATTCTAATTAAATGTAAGGAATGAAAAGGAAAACGAGTATACTTGAATAGTAAATTTAAATTGCACATGGATTCAAACTATGGAGAGGACATTTAACATACTAGAGAGATTTTTTCAAATGTATCTTTAAGTGCCCATTTCATTGTGCATGTACCACCATGTATCTTTTTACCACCCTTCCATTTTAAATTTACCACCTCTAAATCTACCACTCAATCCCAAACTTTATCTTATCGAGAATAAAAATATCAAAGGGCCCACAATTTTTCCTTCTTTTCATAGTGAATATCATGGTATATGTTATGATTATTTTTATATGATTCATATGTACTCTGGTAGTTATGGTACATATGCTATGATTCTTTTTCTATGATTCCTTCATACTCTGGTGGTTGGTATCTGATCCTGGTTATAAAGTTGTAAAAATTTCAAAAATAATATAAAACATCTAGTTTTAGTGTTTTTTTATCCTTTTGTTTTAACAATATTTGTTCTCTTTATCACGCTCAGTACTAGTTTTTCTCTTGTGTTCATTATCTTTATTGGTAGTGTTCATTATCTTTACTAGGTGACTCTTATTGCAAAGAGGTGTGTCATTTGTAATTCATTGTGTTGAACGTAGTTTTTGGTTGATACCATAAGTTGAAATCGGGACCAGACTATAATAATGAAGCAAGTAGACCAACTTTTTCCGCAAAAAGATAAAGCTGAAGAAGACCTTGTTAGCCTTGTTGATATGTTTTGTGAGAGAATGTGAGAATGAGGATCAAGTCAACCACCATGAAATGTGCATGCAAAAGAAAAGGGTCTACTCATTCTCATAGATTAGAAAAGAAGGTACAAATAGGAGTGTTGTGTAACTCCCAATGCAAGACCCATCATACCTCCACAAGGGAGAAAGGAGTTACATTCCAGAAATGGAAAGTAACTCATGTATGATGCACTGACACACACTGATGCATATGAAAAATTCTATGATGGAATTTTTCATAGCTCCTAAAGACACCTAAGACCTATGATCTCACCTAAGTGAGATGACTCACCAAGTGAGGTGGAAAATGCCTCGAGAAGACAAGGAAAGTACCTCACACCAACACCCCCTTCATCATAACTTAGGATGAGGCATGACAAGTCAAAAACGAGAAATGGGTCCCGACAACTACGCCTGATGAGGTACCCATGTACAACAAGGATCTCAAGTAATGGAGGAAAACCCAATGGGAAAAACATCCACTTACAAGAGATAGAAGACTCCCCTAAACAACCTAAGAAAGATGCGTCAAATGGGTCCCAGAACTAAAGGCCTGATGAGGTACCCATGTACAAACTAAAATCTTTCTAGAAGAAGAAGAGAAGAGAGGAAGGAGACTAGAGAGACTGAAGAAGATGTGAAGCTGCAGTGGACCTCACTTAAGATGAGAGCACATTTAAAGATACTTTACCTTAGTGAAGGGTTCGGTAAAGAATCCTGCAACCAGATCTGAAATCTGTAACTCTATGAAGTCTCCAAGAAGAGTGTCGATGATGTGGTCTTCCACCTGTAGACTGAAGAAGGTCCATCCACATCGAACAATGTTTCTTCCCTTAGGAAGAACATAAATGGAGTACTGGAAGTCCATCCACTCTGTGAAGGAAACCAAAGGTAGAGTATGAAGAACTTGAATCTGGTCCACTGAAATGTGACATAGGTCTAGAAAACATGTGCAAAGGAACCAAAGGTAATGCCATGAAAGTAGAACTATCAAAGAGTATGGGAATGGAACATTCACCAAAAGAATGTCCATATGAAGTGAAGGAAAAAACAACCCCCACAACAGTAGAAAGAGGATCCACAAGAAGAGGTGGATCAATGATGGTCTCCAAAATAGTGGAAGTGATGAAAGTCCAAGAAGGGACACTCCCAACAAAGGAGATGAAGGACTCCTCCGAAACACTTGTAGAAGGAAGGGAAACTCCCTGTACTGCAACACAAGTAGGCACTGTGAAGAGACAACTAAGGTCCATGAAGATACTCATCCCAAAAGGGTTTCTCAAAAATATAAGAGCAATGTCTTGACAGGTATGAATCATCAACACATGAAGGAGGAGTGGAAGAAGCCTCACACACTGGAATGTGGAATGGAGGAAGATGCAATGAGAGTATGAGGTTGGGAACAAGACTGCCTGATGTCTGATGGGAAAAGAGGAGGTTCAACATTCTCTGAAAGGTGGCCAAGAGAAGGAGGAGAGGAGTCCTCATCAGTACTCTCATCATCAGAACAAGAAAAAAAACCTCATCATCAGGAATAAGAACAGGAAAACTTGTGTCAAAAGAACTATCATCACATGAAGAAGGTGAGGAAACAACTAATCAGAAGAAAAAGTAACAATGAAAATATCTGAAGGGTCTCCAAATAAGGACTGAAGAATGCTCCAAATAGTGTGAGGACACTCTGTGTGCCCACATGATGGTGGAGAGGCCTAGAAACATGTGTCAACAAGTGACCATAAACCTGATCACAAGTGTTGAGCCAGTCTTCAAGATGATAAGGATCAGTGGGTGTAGGAACTTTCCCATACAAAAGGGATAAAGGCCTTTGTGAGTAAGGTAACATTCCATGCAAGCATGCCATGATGTATAATTATCTCTACCAAGAAGAAGAGGTGGAGGTTGAGAAGCAATCCTATGAAGCTCAAGTATGGAAAGAACATCATCCATGGTGCATCCATGAAAAGAGAAATAAGTATAGAAGGGTCATGGATGAAAATACACACTCAAATGGATGTCAGACTCAGCCAAAAATGTATCCAAAATGCAATAAAATAAGGGTGCATTAATACACACAAGGTTGCAAGATGTCAGACTCAGCCGAGAATGTGTCTACATGTAATTACAACACCCAAGAACAATGATAACCCCCTTGTTTGTGACACTTTATAAACAATGTGTTGGTTACAGTAAGGTGTGTTCATGTGACGTGAAATAATTGACCACTCACCTTGCAGTAGGTGAAAAATCACACAAGAGTGGAGGCCATAATAAGTTTCAGTCGGAAGCAGAGGAACAACACATAAACAAGCACAAAAGGGAAAAAGGAACAAAAGGGGAAAAAAAAAGTTCAGTGTGAGAAAAAGTGTCTCACATCGCATAAGGGGATCTCTGTCAAGGTTGTGGTGGATGCACTCACTAGCCCATAAGTGAAGAAGAGCACTACAATGTCAAAAAACTCCAAAATGAGTCAAAAGGGCTCCCAAAATGCAAAAAATGACCTCCAAAACACGCAACAAACCACCTAAAAATGCCAAAAAGGCTCCAAACAATACCTACAAGCCACAAAAATGCTACACACTCCCACAAAATGTCAGTGGAAAAAAATCCCCAATAACCCTAGTTTTGGAATAATTTTTTCCCAATTTAATTTAAATTTTTGAAAATGAAAAATAAAAAAAAGGTTAGAAAAATTAAAAACACTAGGTTACCTTGATTAATTAAATTACTCCTAATTAAAATTAATTGATACTTTAAATTAAAACTAGATCCTTTAAAAAAAAGACCCAATTAAAAATAATAATATTAAATCCTTTGAAATAAAACTAAGACCTAAAATTAAAAGCTTTAATTTAATAATTAAACTAAGAATTAAATTGAACCTTAAGTTAAATAGCTAAAAAGTAACAAAAGTGGGCTTTAAAAATTAAGGAGGGAAATTTGAAAGGGAGGGATGGTCAAGGATCAAAGGAGGGAAGGAGGGCATCATGGGAGGAGAGGGTAGCATAGGGCTCAAGGTGAGGAAGTGAGGAGGAGAGGCTTGAGGTAGGGATAGGTCGAGGAGCATAGGGAGGGAGACAAGGGTATGCCAAGCATTGGAGACAAGAGTCAAGGAGGGAGCTGAAACCAAGGTGACACTTGGAATGAGTGGGAAGGACACATAGATGGCATAGGTCCGGAGGGGGAATCAAATGCAAGATACAAGGAATAGACATAGGGCAAGGGGGAAATGATGTAACAACAAAGGATGGTAAGCAATAGGTAGGTGGGTGATACAAGGGCAGTCGGTGCAGAGGGGTAATAAGGACAAGACAAGTCAAAGAAGGTAGGTCATGATGCACATGGAGGGGAAAGTCACGAAGGATGAGAAGAGATCTATATGGAGAAGGACGAAACATGAGCCAGAGTAGAGTGAGATCAAAAAGGGGTTCAATGAGAAAGGCCAATAGGAGCAGGTAGGATGGGGAGCTTGAAAAGACCAGAGTAAACAATAGGGTGGAAACACAACGAGCAGAGGAGTGGATGACAAGCTCAAGGTGACTCAAGTAGCCAGAGTAGGGAAATGAAGAATAAACAAAAAATCAATATGAGGAAAAAGGGAGCCAAAGCAATAACAAAAGGACAAAGCAAATGTAGCTAGTCATAGATCAAAAAAACCAAACAAATCTCCAAGGGGTAACCGAGCAAGCCAAAAAAATGAAAACTCAACATGATCAACCAAGGGATAAACAAAGGAGGGATCTCACTATAGAGCTAAGGAGGGAGCTCACTGAGCCAGGGATGGGCTCGACCAAGCTGGGAGGAGCTCAAGGGAGCTGAAGGAGTTGGAAGAGGGGGTGGAGAGGTGTAGGGGGTGAGTAGGGAGGAGAAGAAGGAGGAAGGAGGAAGGTTAAAACTAGGAAAAACTAAAAAAAATTTCAAAAAATTTTAAAAAAATTTCCAATAAAACAAAAAACCATAAATACCTCCAAAATAATTTTTCCACCAAATGGTAGTAGAGACAACTAGATTTAGTGAGAAAAACACCTAAAACTCCAAAATCCAAAAAAACCTGCACACATAACACTGAACAAAAAACAACACACAAACTAGAAAAAACCATGAAAATCGAGATGAACCCAATAATGCAAGTAAATTAAAAAATGAAAATGGATTATGAAGCTTACACAAGAAACTAGTAAAACCACGAAACCAAGAGTGGTATGCAATGGATGATGGGTGAGTGACGTGAATCCCAACAACATGCTTTGATACCATGTGAGAGAATGTGAGAACGAGGATCAAATAGGATGGTGCACACATCAACTGAGTTACACTCGAATGAAACATGATGGAGTTCCATGTAGTAAGAAAGCATTCAACCACCATGAAATGTGCATGCAAAGAAAAGGGTCTACTCATTCTCATAGATCAAAAAAGAAGGTACAAATAGGAGTGTTGTGTAACTCCCAATGCAAGACCAATCATACCTCCACAAGGGAGAAAGGAGTTACATTCCAGAAATGGAAAGTAACTCTTGTATGACGCATTAATGCACACTGACGCATATGACAAATTCTATGATGGAATCTGTCATAGCTCCTAAAGACACCTAAGACCTATGATCTCACCTAAGTGAGATGACTCATTTTGTCTACAATCATGATAGTCGTATACTTTATCCTAATATTGATTATTTATGGTATCAAGACTGTGAGAAAATTATTAGACAAAAAAATATTCCATTCAATGGCCTAGTGATTAATATGATTAACATAATCAATATGGAAATATATTTTTCATATCTTCCTCCTCTTGAATATACAGAGATCATATATATTGATGGAAAGTAAAAATTTGCTTACTGGTACTAAAGAACAATCAACAAAGAGATTGAGCCTTCAGATTCGTCAAAGATTCCCAATTGGACAAACAAATAAGTCGAAGTCGTTCATGAGACCTCCAAAAAACACAGTGTTTCTCTTCTTGAAATGGAAAAAACACTCAAAGCTTTATATGTCTACAATAAAGGTGAAATTAAATCTTGCATCTCTATTATGGATGATAAAGTTGATAATATTCATTCCTCTATACAAAAGATTTCTTATTTTGTTAATATTATGGTCTAGCATGTTGCTAAGATCCCTAATCTTTCTTTAGAAATTTATAAATTTGTAGTTGAAAATCCTAATCCTATTATCAAAATTATTGATGATACCCGTAAAGAGATAAGATCAAATCTTTCTACTTTTCATAATCACCTTTCAAACTAGATCCAATCAGGTCACGAGAAATCTCTTGGATAAAGTACTAAGCTTTCCATCATTCAATCCTTTGTTGATTCAATCCTTGTTACATCTGACAAAATAGATTATATCCATTCTTACACAAAACCATCTGATCTCATAATCCCTTTAACTGGTCTAAAATGGTTTCATGGTCAGATGTTGTCATAAAATTAAATGAGTCTAGTCCAAGCCTTCCTTCTTCTTCCAAAAGTATCTCAATGGAAAAAATAACTCCTGGAGATGTTGAAATCATCTATACTCTTGGAGAATCATCTCATATTGTTGAACCACTACACAATATTGTTTGTACTCAAACTCTTCATCCAAGTTGATATAAGATTGAGTACAATAATCCTTGACAGATTAAAGAAATGGTTCATGGTATGTTAGTTTGGTCAAAACTCAGATAACCTAATGGCATAAAGATCCCCATTCTACATCTGTATCTATTGTCAATGGATTTTTTTGGAATTATTAAATAATGGTGGTACTCGCTACCTATCTCAGATCAAACTATTATTCTAAATCAAGGTACTTTTACATTAACTACTGCACTAATTAATGAATGCATAGGCACAATAGAAAATGATAAGCTTAAGAATATTGTTTTGTTCTTAAAATCTAGAATCTATGACATGACACAAGTCAAGAAGTGTCAATTTTAAATGCAAAATATGTATTATAATTATGGTAGGATCAATGATCCTACAATGAAGTTAAGATATATAGAATCTTTTCCAACATTTTTTTCTACTAAGTATAAAATGGCACTACAGCATTGTCTTGCAGAACAAGTCAGCTTTAGCGCTATAAATCAAATCATTGACGAGACTAATGCTCATCTATGTCAAGAAAAGTTTGACCAAAAATAAATTTCTAAGGTGCAAAAGGATTTACGTGTTAAATTTTTCCAACTCCAAGAAAATGATCCTTTTATATGCAAGCTTTTTTTGCTTCACAAGCATCACACAAAGCACAAGCCTTATTCAGGATGCTCTTCTTTTTTTCAAAAAGTGGAAAGGATTGTGGCATAAAAATAAGTCATATAACAGGTACTTTTATCCTCCCAAAAAAAATTAGTTCATTTTTCATAAAACAAAAATACATTGGTAATAGAAGAAAGAAGATTGATTTTTTTATATGTAAAGGATATCACTATGCAAATAATTGTCCACAGAGAAATATTGATAAAGCCAAGGCTAAGGTGAATTTATTTAAGGAAAAAAATATTGATGAAGACAATTACTATTTTACTTATGGATATGACTATGAAAGCTCATATATTCTATATAGCTCTGATGAAGAAATCCAGAAGAACAACATGGTTGATAATTCAAAAACTATTGTTGAATCTAACATTTTTGATTCAGGGTATGATTCCCTACCTTTATTTTCAAATATTAATATGTTGTCAAAGTTTTCACATCCTTTTGTTCCCTCGAGATTCTGATGAACATGCATTTATACTTAGGGAGGTGAATCAGAATAAGATAATATTTTACTTATTGAAAAAATTAATAACCGCAATAACATAAATCACACAAGATCTAACCATTATAAAACACAAGATTTACGTGGAAACCCTTTAAGGAGAAAACCATGGAGAAAATACTATTTGGATCTACTGTCCAAATCTAGTCATAAAATAATAAATCTCTCTTGCAAAAATTTGTAGGCACCAACCCACTAGAGACACCAATCCCCACCACTAAGTAATTTGTAGGCACTAACCTATTGGAGACACCAATCTCCACTTCTAAGCACCAACTTAGTAAAAGACACCAATCTATTCTCTTAGGAAGCACCGACCTCCAAATGAACTTCTTTAATGGATGACAATTAATTAGATCTCCTTCACAAAAATCTACCTTAAGTAATTTTTTATTTTTCTCTCCTTTATAAATATGCTTGATTTTGAATGATATGTCTCACATAATTTATTTTCAACTACATCTCCTTTTATACCTTCTCATGACATTTTGAAGGGGTGTGATTTCTCCCTAGGGACACTCTTTATTTTCTTAAGTGCTAGATATGGTCGGCCCATAATTTAAATATAAAAACCAAAATAGAGGGGGTCATCCACCATTCCATAAACTTGTCTTTAATGTCTTGTAATGGTACGATCTTCCCTTGAATAATGGAGATTCGAAATTGATTTTTTTTTTACAACAATTAGTGGCCTTTAGCCTTCAACAATCAAATAATGATTTCTTTTAATAGCATATTCTTTTGACATCAATGACGATTAATCCAACAAATTCATATTTCCTTGCTCAACAGTTGTATATAGCCCAAAATGAATATGATATGTTTCCTCCTTGGGATACAACGAGAAGGTCTTATCTGTATCAAAGAATGACCAATCTCCAAATTAGACACCAAACCCAACTTAATGTTGAACTCCAGCAAAAGTAGAAAGAATAAGAAAGACAAGCACTTCTCAAGCATTAATAAGATACACAAATACCTAATCTAGAATATCTAATTGATGAAGATTTATATTATCTGTATGGTCAACCTGTCTTGAGAATTTTTCCCATAACTACACCACTAAGACAACCCAGAGGAGGTAGAATTAGAAGCAATCCTGGTGGACATGGCAGAGGCGGAGAAAGGAATTTTCTTTCTTAGTCCTAGAAGAAGTGTTAGTAGAACTAGGAAAGGCATCTCAAATATTTAATTTTCTCTTGTATCCAAAAACAATGACGAACCAATGGAATGATTTTTCTCCAGAAAGTCATAAAAAATGCTACTAAAGAATTTTAGAGATTGGTTGAAGAAGATGAAAAAAATAAAGAACATCTTGAGGAATCTCAAGAAGCACTAGAACAAGCTTATGTAATGCCCCCATTCATCATTGCTCTGTTATTCTGTGGCGACCGTGCTTCTAAGGGCTGAACGCCGTTGTGTTCCCTTTGAAACGTTGGTGTCGTCGTCTTGTTGAGCTTGCCTGCTTGCGTCGGTGTCGATGTTTTGGTTGCTGGCCCGCAGCGTCCCTCGCGATTATCCTATTAAAAGAAAACCTTATTCTTGCTATATCAAACCTCCTGTTGATTGTTGTTTAATTGCTTGCCAGATATTTTTGCCATAGTATTGATCACTCTCGTGCTCGACCCCTCGATTAAATTATTATTATTATTATTATTATTTTTATTTTTATTTGCTGTCACTATCGTGTTAGGTCCTAAGCGACTTTTCGAACCCCGTCAGGTGTCGCAGCTTTTTAAAACATAATAATAATGAATAGTAAAGGAGCGGGTATCAGTTTTATTCTTATGTGTATATAGATGATAAAAGTACATTTTTGAATTAATTAAGCCTTTTCGGGCCGTGCGCATGCCTTACTGCGAGTTATTGTTTAGTTGAGGTGTCTCATCCACCAGCTGGTAAATTTCTATCATTAATTTATCCTCATACTTGGCGCGGAGACATTGTTTTCTTTGCAGAGATAAATAAAAGACGTTTTTGGTCACGTAAATGTATTCTGTATGTTGTCGGATAAATACGCTGACCAATAGGATTGCACATTTTCAATTATGAAGAATTTCATTAACTAAAATATGCGAATCTCGTCGGTTCCCTGGACTTGTCAGTTGTATACCGTCGTCAGTCTGTCGATCTAACCAAATTTTAAAATGAAATTTTGACCAATTAAATTTATTTTATTTTGTGGATAAGTAATTTTACCTGACTTGTTGGTGGAGGAAGTGTAAATTTGCCTTGGGCCACCTAAATTGTCTTTGTCAGCTTTATTGAAATCATGTTTTGACCTCTTAGCTGGAAAGGGACGCCTCTTTCCTCCTGGCCGCATTTTTTTTGTTTTGGGGCTGTGTGTGGGATCTTTCTGTGCAGATCTGTCTTCTTTCCTTGTTGCGTGGCCATCTCCAACTGGCCCTAACTTTGCTGGCCGCACTTCTCTCCTTTCCACAAACCTGCAACTTCCTGCTCTGGCGGCGTGGGATCTTCTTGGGCGGATTGACTGTGGAATGGTGAAAAACGTTAGAAAAGTTTGCCTCCTTTTTGCTGCGCGCCTGGTCCTTGACCTTTCCTTTGTTTGCCTGGAGCTTCACCTTCTCCTGGCCGTGGAGGAAGGTTTTCACGCCTGGACCTGGGCGGGGCGTTTGGAAAGAATGGATGGAGTTAGTTGTTTTTGCGTGGACTGCGCAGGACCTTGGGTGCCTTCCCTGCTGGCCGCGTGGGTTTGATATGGTGGTTATAGATGAAGCTACAAGCTAGTGAGGTAGGCGTGTTACCTCCACTTTCTTTGGGTGCTGCGAGGTGTGTTCTTGTCGGGGATCCACAACAACGGCCTGCAACAATATTTAGCCAGGCAGCAGGCATGTTGCAGTATAGTAGAAGCCTTTTTGAGCGCTTCCAACAAGCAGGTTGTCCAACTATGTTGTTATCTGTTCAGTATTGAATGCATCCTCAAATTTGGGATTCTCCTTCAAGATATTTTTATCAAAATCGATTAAGTGACAGTAAGAGTGTTACCAGGAGACCTGATGAAATTTATTACAAAGATTCTCTATTGAGACCTTACTTGTTTTACGATGTAACTCATGGAAGAGAATCTCATAGAGGTGGATCTGTTTCATATCAGAATATTCATGAAGCACAATTTGCTGTTGAACTTGCTGGTAGGCGTCCTGTTTCAGCGTGCCCTTGTTTTGTGAATTTTCAGCAAGGATGTGAGAATTTCCAGCTTGGGAAGCACATTAAAGGCATGATAAGCCAGTAACCCTCTCTCTTAATGATTTATTTCCTTTAGCATTTGGATAAATCAATCTCTGTTGGCAATTTTTGTTTGAATTCTGTAGAGATGATCGATGTTTGGGCTTTGAAGAAAATGGAATTAGTTGATTGTGTTAGGTCCTGTTTTTTGGTCTTGGGACTTAAAGGCATGATAAGCCCTAACGTTCTGGACTCTTGATATTTATTTAATTTAGCATTTAGATAAATCAATCTCTGCAATAATTCTGTATATGTGAGTTTCTTTTGGATTGTTGATGTGTTATGCTTTTTTACTAAGTAAAGAACGGGTTTGGACTCTTGATATGATTTAATATTTATTTACATATATATGTTGACTCTTTCTTGAAAGAGATGCCCAAAACAGTGGGTTTTCTTAATGACTTTTAATCATAATTGCATGAGCTGATCTCTCTCCAGTGATTCTCGCTTATCGATCTTATAAAGTTGGTTTATCTTTTTGCCATGATTATTCCTGTGAACAGTGGTTTCTGTTGAAAATATTGTGGTGTGTGAATGAGATTTAGAATATTTCTTGTATTGTTTTTATTATGTAGAACATGGCTTGAAAACGGGAATTTTCTTGGAAGACTGTGTTTGTCTATTAATGTGGATTGATAATAATATAAACCCCCCCCCATTAGGATTGGAGGCTTCTATTTGGGGAGAGTCGTACTGGTTTTACTGGTCTTTCTAGATACTATCTGACTCCTTTGATTATCGTTTACTTTGGGGATTATTGAAAACCCCTCACCAGGCCCTCTACTATTATTATTACTATGAGCTTATTTTTAAATTGGAACGCTCCTGAAGCATGTGTTAATGGGGTTTTTATTTTGTGACCTTTTTGAATACGGTAAGCACTCAAGACGTTAGTTTGTGTGGATAACTATATGGCTTAAGTTTGAGGCACTACTTAGATCTTCGAATCAGTTAAAGTAATATTGGATACATCGAACTCTCATGAATGTGTACATTCTTCAAGTTTGATTGACATGTGATGGCCCTCAGGCATATGAATTCAGACAATGCTTGAAATATGAGATTTTAAATTTATCCTATACTTTGACTTCAAAGCTTGTTGAAATGCTTTTTGGTAGGAAAACAGATGAATAGGGAAGTTATGAGAACTACCCTAAAATGGATTCATACACAGCCTTAAGTAAAGGTGACAACTACCATAATGGGACTGTACATACCATATATGACAGTAAGGATAGAAGTCGACCTGAAATTATTTAACTTCATTATATAGGACAATGATTAATACCCATAAATTGAGATATGCAAGTGGAGGTTGAATTATATAATATGAAATATTTTGTTATCAGGTAACCAGTAAGGATAAATATGTTATTTCAATACGTGGTTAACGAGTGGAATATTTTCTGGCATTTACGATGATTATTATGTTAGCTAAAAATTGATACTTGCATCTCAATCGGGAGTTGAGGTAATGTTGATACTTGTATTTATAGTGGCTTGGACCACGCTTACATATCTTAGCTAGTCAAATGTATCTTTGGCATATTACCAACAGATGATAGTATTGTCGATCATAACTCATTCTTATGAGTTGGACTCTTTTACTAGAAGAAATATATAAGACATGGTAATAAGCAACCAAAAGGATATTTAAATAATACATGAACTTGTTGATTGGCGAAATCTTTGTTAACGTAAATATACTCTTAAAATTGCGGGATAAATATCAAAATTATACTTACATATCATTGATTTTCTATTAAGGTTCGATACTTGGGTAATATCGATGAATAATATAAGGTTGATACTTGTACTTATTATATAAACTTAATGTCGTTGGTGCTTTTATTTAATTGAAAGATAATATTGTTGGATACTTATATATGTGAAGTAGGTTGAGGGTATTAGGTGAGCGTTATTATTACTACTGTAATTTAATTATGATTAAATGCAAGGTTAAGGTTGCATATCTCTCCACTTGGAATTTTTGTTCATATGTAAGCAGATTTTAGGGAAGTGAACAATAATGGGTATGAAATGTATTATCATGAGATGTGCAGTTAAGATTTGAATACATGATTAGGAATTATTTGATAGGGAGTATTGCAAACTTTCATTTATTTAAATGCTAGATGGCATAAGTTATTAGGTGAGGTTTATATCTTATCATGCTCAGTTCTAGCGAACTGACTCTAGTAAATATTTGTGCAGATGGATTATGCGAGTAGATTAAAGGAAAAGAGTGTAAAAGTTTCATCAGTTCAAACTATGAAGTTCTTTGTAGAAAGTTCAATGCGTTGTAAATTTTGTAACATTGCTTGCAAGGAGTTTAGAAGATCTCTTGTCTCGGTATGTTCGGAAAACTACGTGGTGAAGTGTTCTTTCCCTTTTGTTGTTAGACTAGTAACTTACCTTGGTGAGAAATGATATTCAATCATTACATTGGCATAAGTATTGTAAAACCTTGATTTTGAGAATAAAGTGTTCAGTCAAAACTCTCCGACACCTTGTAATGATGTGATATAAGTAAAATTAAATGGAGTGGTTAACCCTTATAGAAGTTAGCTAAATATATATATTCAGATAAATTAATGTAGAGATGACTTACTTGAGAACAAGAGATTCCTGAAGTAATCATAGGCGAGACTATCATTGTGAGTAAGAATTATATAACATGATAACCCTAGCTCCTCTAGTGAACATTATTCCTTTTATGGTGAAATTTGTAAAATGACCCTAAGGTGAAATGAACTGTTAGTTGTTAGAAGATGATAAGATTTAATAAGCCAGAGAAAACAAAATTGGAGATCTCACAATCTTTCTCACCGCCATTTGGAAAGTAAATTTTGCTCCTTGGTAATACTCATTTAGCGAAGCCTAAGTAAAATCGTTGATAATTCTGGTTAAGAGCCCTAGCTTCAATTAAATACTGGCAATAACTAATGAGGTCCTAAAGATGTTTTCATCTCGACCTTCTCCCTCTAACCTTTTTCCAAGGCACCTTGTATTTCTTCTCTTAAGTGTGTTGATCTTAAAACCATGTTGTCTTGTGGGCAAGAACAAGTCTTAGTAGCGTTAGTGGTGAACAGATGGCCTTGTGGAATTTAAATACTCCTTTTTCTTGATAAACGAATTAAGCAAATAAAGGCCATAATAGAGAAGAATTAGAACAAATTTCTCTTCAAAGTAAAAGTAAGAACTTAGCATTGTAAGAAGCATTGTACAAATCATATCTAGAGTCTTAGCAAACTGAAGTTAAGGATCGAAAGAGGTTACATAAAAATAAATAACCATCAATAATTTCCTCATTGTGGCTTGCCCTATCTGTAGGTGTGTTATGTGGTGGCTTCTTATGTTGTTTTGTCAAATAGAAAAGTAAACCATCCTTGGTGGGTGTGAACATTTCCGTGCTACCTTTGTGGTCATCCTTGTATTGAGTTATCCACGGAGTTAGTTGTGACCTCGGTGGTGGCATGTCGTGTCGTGTTTGTGTCAAAAAAAAAAGTTATCCTGTATTTTACTGTGTTGTTTGTGTGTGAAATTATGGGTCGTTACAATAGGGTAGCTGGATGTCAAAGAGGTAAATAGATGTGTGTATGGAAAATGAACTTCCTGTCCTATGAAGTGTATTCATAATAACCAACCCTTGTCCCTTAAGTGAAACTAGATGGATGCAATGACGATCTTTAGATCTTTGATGAATGCAACCTTAGGTGGTGATAATAGATTCTTAGAAATTGGTGTTTTAGTTTGATCCCATAACATTGTATTTATATGTTTTCCTAAGTATAGCATTTGAAGTAATCGATCATTTAAAAGGCCGACCCCTAAGAGAGAAGGATTCCCAATAGCTATAAATTTTGACCCAAAAAGGAACGAGTAAGATACAAAGAGGTCTTTGTGGCACCCAAAGCGGATGAGGGCACCGCGATGCTGGCATCCTAGCTGGGTGTTGGTGTTCATATCCAGAAAAGGTGAAGTATTCGAAGGTTAGACTGGGCAGTATGGTGTGCAAGGTCAAGAAGGAGACCAGAAAGGAACCTACAAGGCCAAGGATAGTGATCAATTAATACTTTTTCCCCTTAGAAGACATAAATGCAATGCATGTGATTAGGACCAAATTTTAGAAATGTACCCAAGTGCGTATTTAGTGTCTACAATAACTAGGGAAGGCGTTTCTATTGTAGTGGGGTTCACCATTTTCTCTCTTTTTCATCCAATTGGGAATAAATTGCTTCAAATTTTTGTGTATATTTATTGACTTTCCATTAAATATAGAATGTTACCCGATAATGAGAATCATGTTAGTATGTGTTTATGGTCTTTTACATTATGAAATTTTATTATTCATGATTGGAAACATTTTTTAATGTTCATTCTTTGTATGGAATGTGCATTCAATATATCTTTATGCAATATCCACACAATTCATTAACCTTAGAGGCGTTGTGCTTATGATTATTCCTATTCTCCATGTTAGTTGCATTGTCGTAATCTTCTTCTTGCTACATTGGATGATTGATCATAATTTGATGGTGCTTGTTATAACTAGTTGTTGATCATTGTTTGTAATTATTTGGTGATGCATGTATGATAGATCATATTCTTCAGTTATTGGCATATTGGACAAGTATGATGTTTGACTTGAGTGTGCAGGTGATGGGTTTTGGCCATATGAGAAATGTGGGACTCATAAGAGGACATCTCTAATAGCACAATAGGCCTTGATATGCCAAATTTTCTTTCCTTAAGTTAAACTTGTATTTGGTTCACCTTGTTTTTAGCATTTTTTATATGTGGATTTATACTCCTATGTGCTTGTATTATCACATTCCTTTACCCATATGGTTGTGTTCACCTCTTTGATGTCTTTTCAAATTATTAACTTTAACCCCTTTTGTATTAGTGTTTGATCTTGTTAGTTTCAGTGTTAATTTCATCCCATTTGAAAGTGGAAGTTAGGTTTATGGATTGTTTGTTTATGCTAATGAGGGATTTATTCTGGAACCTAATTATTTTTGATTAGGTGAGCCCAACTACCCCTCCTAAATTGGATTACATATTTCCCAAACTCATATTTGGAGAAAGATGTGACATTTAGGAGGAGTAAAATGCAAGAAAATGAGATAAATTTTCCTTGAAAAGAGACCCTATACCCTATATCTATGGGTGGGTGGGCTATTTTCAAGTAAAATTGAGCTCATTTTCACATTTTGCCTCTCTTCAACCACCATCAAATGATGGTTCTTGATTTGGGGTTTTGTTTTTGAATATGGAATTTTATGAGTGATTATTGATTTATTTTCTTTTCTTCTTTTTGAATTTGCGGCCTTAATTTTGAAAGTTTTGATTGGTTGAATCTTAGGTGGAGGGTGATTGTCACCATCCCATTTGACTTGTGTTTTTGAGACTCTCTTATCTATATGATTCTTGTTGAAGGGATTGGTCACCATGATATTTTGGTTCATTTTTTTGTGGAGTTTACTTTGGGAGCTTTGGAATGAAGAAGGAAATTGTGGACAAGCTTGGGATTTGGATTTTCCATTATTGTTTGTGAGGTAGGATCTTATTCATATTTTCTTATTGTTTTGATTATGAAATTGTGTTATTTTCATGGTGAAATTGTTTGTTTGAAAGAAATGTAATTATGGGTTGTTTTATTTTTTCTCATCCACCCTTAGAGGGAGTGGATTTGGAGTGTGTTGGGAAGAGGGAGGAATCCCTTTCATTTCTTCCCTCATTGGTTGATGGTTAAGCTTGATGGGTTTGCCTCCCCTACATTTGGTTTGTCAGTAGGAGTTGATTTCCATTTGGCTTAGAAATCACCTCCTATCTTCACCTAAGGAAACCTATTATAAGTTTGAAAACCCTTTATGGAGAGGGACATGGAGAGATAAGGGGTGAAAATAGAGTGGAGATAAATGATAAGTAGATTTGGAGGCTTTTGTTTTGTAAATTCTTGGTTACTATGTTTTCACAAAATTGGGATATCTTCATCCCCTCTTCCCCATTTTAAAAGCATGGAGATTCTCAAATTTTGTGATTTCTTTGTATGTTTTGGCTTATTTTTGTGAAATTGTAATCTTGCATTTTGTTTTACTTTCCTTATTTTTCTATTTAGAGGCATGTCTTTCCTCTTTCCCATGGGCTTGGGGAGAGGCTAGAATGTTTTCATTATTCACTTTGAGGCATGCAATGATGCCAATTGGTTGGGTGGTTAACCAAGACATCTCTTGTGGATTTTTGGGGGCTTTTTTGATGGATTTTGAGCATGGAATGAAGTTGGAAATTTGGAGAAAGTTACTGGTTTTGAATTTTGTTTTGAAGTTAGAAATTTGTAAAAAATTTCCATGTTATCTCCACTTTGTGGAAATGATTTTGTACTTAAAATGATTTTAAGTGTAATTTTTGAGACTTTCATATGGTTAAGGTTGAATGTAAGAAAAGATACTTTTAAATCTGTTTTTTTGAAGTTTAAAAGAGTGTTTGCAATATATTATTGAAGGATATAGTGTTGTTTTGTTAAGTTACAAATTTATTATGAAAGAGATTTTTACTCATTTTATTCAAGAAATATAATTGATTGTTGTAAATAAGGGAGGGATACTCCTTTAGTTTTTCTTTTGGAAAATGAAAGTGAAATAATTAGAGGGGAAGAAATAAATAGTTATGTTTTTGTAACATTAAAACTGAAATGTGCAAGTTTCCCTTTTCTTTGCTAATTTGGCTTAAATTTTTTAATTTACTTCTCTTCATAAAAAAAGAAATTTAAAAACATAAGAAAATTGTTATTTATGCTTAGATTTCTCTTCTCTAAAGATTGTTGGCATGTGTTTTGTTAATGTGGAAATTTGAAAAATGTCATTGGTCTTAATCCTTTGTAAAATATCATCTATTTTTTGTGTTTGGAAATTCATGATGGGGCCAAATAAACTAAGTTGACTATGAAAGGATGACTGTTCCTCTTGATTTAATAAAGGTTGAGAGTTTTTTGGATTACTACTTATTTAAATGTTATTTTGTACTGAACTATATGAAGAAATCTTTAAACTATGTTTCATTGAAGATCTTGAAAAACAGAATCTATCATTGTATGTGTGTATGAAGTATGAATAGAAATATATTCTTATGAATTTGTAAATTATGGCCAAGTGTATTTCATTTGAATGCTTGCATATGTTCTTGTAACATAATTTCATTGAATATTTTTAATGATAGTGAAATAAATTGTAAATTATAATTGAAAAATCAAAGTTGTATGTTTGAAACGGTTGAAAAAAAGAAAACCATGTAAGTATGGTTTTTAGTGGAAATGTATTCACCTTCATTTCCCATTTACTTCAGAATGGCTTTCAATATAGTTTTGGAAAGGGCTTGTGCCACATGTTAATCTGGTCATGTTTTGCAATGTGGCAAAATCCACAACCCCACATCCCCATACTCATGGCCTTTGAAATATTTAGGTATTCATGGAGACTATTCATATTGTGAATATAAAGGTATAGTTGCCCTATTTAGTAAATGGTTAAATTATATACAATATAATATTTTAGAGTTAAATGTATTATGGTATAATTGAGAACTATATATAAATATACAAATATTGTTATACATTTAAAAGATATATATTCTATGATTTAGATCATATATAATTCAAGTTATTTTCTCATTAAGGATTTAAACCTGCAGAATTAAATTCTAAATCAGTTTGAACTCGGATTTGATATAATATATAACTAGCCCTACTTTTCCTCTCAAAACAATTTTTTGCACAATGAATTAATACCAAAAGAATGAACCGATTTGTGAATCTAAACAAGAAATTGTAAAAATAATAAACCCTAAACCAAATTTTCATGAAATGGAGATATCTAATAAAACAAATGAATAAGACATCCATGTCTTCCTACTTGAGCTCCATGAATCTCTCCTCCATTAAATTCCTCATTCCTTCTAACCAATAAACAACCAACCAAATTAGAATGAAAATGAAAATAAAAGATGATTTTGAATTATAGCCATAAGGAAATTAGGGTAAACTTAGATGCCATAAGATCCTACGGTAGAGGGCCCTTTGACCCAAGGGCTCTCCTTTATTCTTTATTTAGGCCTTTAAGTGAATTAATATTTTCCCATGTTATTTAATTACTAAGAGTTAATTTTATCCTAACTTAGGTAATAAAATTTTAATGGGGTATGGTTCCATTTGGGGGACCAAATTGGACCCATGCCCAACATTATTCCCTTTTGCCTTTTTATAACCTTATTTATTTCATGGATTTAAACTGCACTCTTTTAAACCAACTTAGTTAATTTGGTTCAACGCATTATATTTATCATCGTAATAAAATATATTTGAAATGAATTTCCTAAGTTGGAAGACCCTTGGTGGGAATTTTATAAATCATGAATTTTTGTGGCCTAGTGTCATTCTCCATCATTATAATTTGTAACCATGACTTAATTGTATGATTACAAATATTTTTAATCAAGGTTTTTTTTTTTTTTTATGGGTTTCCTTTGGTAGTTTTTGGCTAGTTTGGACTCATTCCTTTGTGTGGTACAACATTTGGTATCAAAGTTTGGTTTCAACACTAGACACTTTGGAGCTAAAACTATAACTATCTAGTAGCTTGAGTTAGGTAAACTTGCCAATGAAAAACATGTCTCTGCAAAACCTAATGTACCTTTCTCCCACACGTGCAAGATTTTTTGGTGAGGTACCAAGTGATGTATAATGAAAAGACAAGGTTGTGAACAATATCCCCCAGATCCTCCTAGAGAATAATTTGGGCAATCCAAAGATATTAGAGGCACTACAATAGATGATGGGAGTTCTATAGAATCACCTTCCAAAGTAGCTAGATCCAATAGAGGAGTTCAGTTAGCATGGGAGTCAGGCACATCCAGATAAGGGCTCACAATTTTTAATACACCATCATGACTCACCTCTTCATGAGAGGTATCATATCTCTTCACTAGAGGTTGTGAGAGTAGTAAATAGACACCCTCTTGATTAGGTTAAAAATGGTGTGCTATAAAGGATCTTCTCCACATGGAAACACCTACTTATGGAGGGATGATTGATGGGTTTGGGGTGAAGTCATGGATCCTCAGTCTTGATAGTTTCTTTGGGTTGTACCCATATGAGAGAAACGTCAAGGCTCGTCTTGTCATACACCTCCTCCAAGATGTAACATGCGTTTGATGGAGGAAAGAGGAGCGAAATATCCATTTGACACGTGAGATTGAGTTACCTGGGATTTATTCAAGGAGATTTTTTGGGACCTGATACATGTATGAGAACTTCATTTAGAAGAGGATAGATGAGTTTCCATGATCTTCAACATGGACCAGGTACTACAACACAAAATGAGTGTCATTTTCTGGACCTATTATAGTATGTGGATTACCTTGAAGATGAGAAATTATAGGTTAACAAGTTCATTAGGGGCCTGATTGCAGATTTGGTAGGAGTGGTCTGGATTTTATCTCCTCTGACCTTGGAGAAGGAAGTAGATGAGGCTTACTTGGAAGAGGAGAATAGGAATAGGGCTCAAGAGTCCCGGGATAGGAACAAGAGAAAGTTACATGAGCGAGTTCATAATTTTAGGATATCAGGTCATGATGTTTTTCTCCACCCTTGAGAGGAGGTTTTAGACCCACTCAATCAACTCTGAGACCCCCTCCACACCCACAATAACACTCACAACACTAGGATCCTCAGCTAGAAAAGGTCTAGGCCATGTTTAGGATAGTCAAAGAGGTAGGGGCCGAGGAGGTCATATTATGGGAAGAGATAGAGACTAGGTAGTCAAAAACACCTTTTGGCTTGTTCATAGCATTCTACTAGGGTAGGACCCATAGGGTCATTTCATCAGAGTACATGAAGGACTCCCAAAAAGAGAGAGAAACTAGGATGTTTTATTTTTGGAGATACTAACCAGTGATTCTCATTTCTTCCACATAAACCCTCTTTTACCGATAGGAAAAAGAATCACTATTTCTGAGAATATAGTAAGGGATGTAGGGTGTGTCACCACTCACTGCGAACTATTGGTCGAGCACTAGGACATGGTTATTGAGACCACAAGTATGATCAAAGGTATATCAATTAATTTTTTATTTGATTTGTGTGCTTCTAGATTCTTTTATATCACATTATTTAGTGGATTAATGTGGGTTGGTGGCCTCTAGGATAAGTTTGAAATATGGTAGGTAGAGTTGGCCACTGGGGCAAGGCTCTCTATTTCTACCTATGTTGAGAGTTGTATTCTTGATCTAGGTATGTTTCCCACTACCAGACCTCCATATTTTACCTTTGAGATCATATGAGGTTGTTTTGGTATGGATTGGATTGATTCTCACCAGGACAAGGTTGTTTGTTGGAACAAGATCATTAAGTGTTTTGATGACCTAGGTAGTTCGAAAGTGATATCTTGGGGTTTAGAGATGAGTATCCTTATGTATGATATCCTCCATACAACTCAAAAAGAGCTTGTGTAAGGGTTGTTCAGGTGTTTCTATCAAGATCAGTAAGAGGTTAGAGGAGACTCCAATGAGCTCACCACTTGATGATCATCCAATTTTGAGAGAGTTTGCTTATGTCATTCCTAGTGATATTTCTACTATGCCACCATGTAGAGAGTGGATTTCACAATTGACCTTGTACCAGGTTATGCACCCATTTAATGAGCATCTTACAGGATGATGACTTTTGAGCTTCACAATATCAAGATTCAATTAGAGGAGTTGTTAGAGAAGGGTCTCTTTTGACCTAGTGTGTCTCCTTGGGGCACACTGGTGATATTTTTGAAGAAAGGATGAATCCCTTCATTTATGTGTCAATTTTAGGGAGCTAAACATGGTATCAATGAAGAATTGTTATCCTCTTCCTCATATGGATGATTTATTTGATTAGATGTAGGGATCAAGGGTGTTCTCTAATATTGATCTTAAGTTGGGATACCATCAACTTTACGGATTACATATGTAGACATCCTTAAGATATAATTTTGGAACTCATTATGGGCATTACAAGTTCATGGTGGTTCACTTAAGTTTGACTAATGTGACTAGTAGTGTTTATGAGCCTCATGAATGAGGTTTTGAGGACTTTTTTGGATTGGTTTTTCATTGTGTTCCTTAATGATATTTTAATTTACTCACACTTAGTGGAGGAGAACCAAGAACATTTGAGACAGGTGCTACATGTTTTGAGGGAACACATGCTTTTCAAGAACTTGGATAAGAGTTCTTTCTTCTAGTTAGAGATATTAGTACTTGGGCCAACTCACTACAAGTGAGGTTATATTTATATATCCCTCAAATCTTTCAGATATCCTTTATTAGCCGGCCCCCACCACAATGACAAAGGTTCATATTTTCATGGGTTTAACTAGCTACTATCATATGTTTGTTTAAGACTTATCTAAGAATGCTCATACCATTATTTCCCTTCAATGCAAAAGCTAGAAGTTCATTTTTTAAGAGAAGTGTGAGCATAATTGGTTGTTTAAGGAGTGACTAAATTCTGCTCCTATCTTTGTAGTCCCATATCCCTTGGAAGAGTTTGTGATTTACACCAATCCTTTATTAGAGGGACTTCAGATAGTTCTCATGTAAGAGCACTACATTATTGCTTTTAAGTGCTGCAAGCTCAATGATTATGATCTTAATTACCCTACCCATGATCTTGAGCTTACGTAAGTGGTGCATGCCTTAGTCCATTGGAGGAACTTTATTTTTATAAGATTGTTTATTTTTAGGATCAATCTTTAAAGTTTGCAACACATATTTTTGTAGCTTAATATGAACACTAGAAAATGGCATTGGATGGAGTTCCTTTATGAGTACGATTTGGATATTTAGTATATCAAGGGAAATGATACTATCATCATAGATGCCCTAAGTAGATGATAACATGAGATAGCTAGCTTAAACTTGTGGTCAGACCTTTGGTACATGATCCTTAAACATCTTCCCAGTGATAGATTCTATTAGGGTTCTAGACGAGTGGTAGAGTCACATAGGCCCTTGGAGGGAAAGTACGTTGGTTGTACTTTAGATATTTATGGTCTTCTCTCGTATTAGAGGAATATTTACGGGCCTGGGGTAGGGGTTCATGCTGTTTTGTTATTTTTGAGGCACATAGAGCCCATTATACGGATCATCCTAGGGTGAAGAAGATGAATGAAGACTTGATATAATTTTACTTTTAGCAATGTTTATGTCACGAAATTACATATTTTTTAGCTCGTTGTCTCGAGTGCCAAAGGATGAAGGAAAAACATTCTCACCCCGCATGTCTTCTCTACCCACATGATATTATAGAGTGGAAGTGAGACATGGTTTCTATGGACTTTATATTTAGTTTTCCTACTTCATCATATCATCATGCTGCCATCATGGTGACAACGAAAAAATTGACCAAGGTTTCCTTCTTTTTACATATAAATCTCACTTATAATATTGTACCCATAGCCTAGGTTTTCCTTGATGACATTTTGAGACTATATGGGATTCTAAGGATGACCATTGGTGATCAGGATATCATTTATACTTCAGAATTTTGGACATCATTTCGGTCATCTTTGGGCATAAATATTAATTTTAGCTCTTCCTATCACCCAATGATAGATGGACATACATAGAGGGTGAACCAGGTTCTTGAGGATATGTTGTGGATATATTTCATGGATCAACATAAGAAGTGGTAGAATCATTTGTATCTTGTAGATTTTGCCTATAATAATAGTTTCCACAGCTTGATTACCATGACACTTTATTTCGCTTTATATCAGAGACCATCCAGGATAGTTATTTTAGATAGGATAGGCTAGATGGCAAGATTGTTCTTGGTTTGGATTACCTTCACTACATGGAGCAACATGTTATCCTTATTAGAAAACATTTAGATTTGGCTCGCACACACCAAAAGGTGTACACTGATACTAAGAGGGATGAGAATCACTTCCTACTGGGTTAAAATGTCTTATTGAGAGTGCATCCGTAAAAGATTCCAATCCATTTTAGAAAGGGCTTTAATTTATCCCCTTGTTTTATGGTTCCTTTTGAGATCTTGGAGATTATTGGTTCTACTGCTTACCACTTAGCTCTACCACCACACCTATCCTATGACCACGATGTGTTCCATGTTTTGGTGTTGTGAAAGTATGTACCTAGTATCTCTCATGTTTTAGCTTTTTTAGCCTTACAAGTGAAAAAGTCAAAGGATGGTGGAAATTGGAGCCCATGCATATTATGGAACACAAGAGGTTGGCCCTTCAAGGGTGATACCTAGACTAGGTTATGGTTCAGTGGAATACATATGATGAAACAACAACCACCTGGGAGGATGCGACACATATTAGGGCCCAATATCCTTACCTCTTCTAGTGACTTCTCAGAGGAAGCCAATTCCTAGGAGAGGGGGATATAGTGTATGATGAGTACATTATTTGGCTTATTTATATCATTCATATGATTGATAATTTGTCATTTAAACATGATTTGATAATGCATGTGGATGCTTTGTATAGGTATATCTTAGTGAGTTTAATGCATTTTCCTTTCTTTTTCTCATGCAACCTGATTAACCGTATAACTTCCTACTAACTACCTTTGTGAGAGAAATGTGGTGATGTGTGCAGGAAAATAATGAATGTTTATTACTAATACAATTAAGGATCCCCGAGTTTGGAGTTGAAGAGCAGAAGTGGAAGAATTTTTCCATCTATCAGCCTATAAGCATGGGTCTTGTTTTTAGCAGTTCTAAAGAAATTTATAAGTCTTGATCAGTACTATTAGTAGAAGACATTAGTTATGGTAATTTTGGTGTATTCTATAACCACCTATGTCTATATAAAGGCACCTCCTTGAAGAACAATGTAGTACTTGGTGATATTTATAATCTTTGATATAGCTTGTTGCATTTGATACTTTTCCTTTTCACACTAAATATGTCATGGAAATTATCTAAATTAATATAAGGAGATATCATTTTGAGAATCTTGAGCTGTTTATATTTCCTCTTACCCAAGGAAGAGCAAGGGCCTGCTCGACCAAGGAGACATGAAGTTGTTTATGTTTGCGTATGCATATGGTTTTCTGATAAGTCATAATCACTCAATTGCTTTACTGTGATTTCTATTTCAGTGTGTTTCATGCAATTCTTATTCAAGTGTGTTTATTTTCCTTATTGAAGTTTCCATTTAGAATGTGTGTTTCCTATTATGCAAATTCTCGTTAGTGTGTGCTTTTAATTTTTGCTGTAAGTTTTAATTATGAGTGTGCGATTTCAATTTTGTTCTTTCAATTATGTGTGTTCATTTCCATTTGAGTTAGAAGTACATCTTTCAGAATTCATTTTATCACAGTAACTTAATTTCATAGATTTCATCACAGTAACTTAATTTCATAGATTTACATTGAGTTTCCAAAGATTAGTAGCGAATTCAGAAATATTTAATAGAAACCCCCCAATAAAGACCCAATAGTATAACTGGCTACATGGGAATTCATTGCATACTACCTAGGACACAAGCCTGGTTTGATAATGACACTAGTAGATTATTCTATTAGTTTCTTGCCTATTTTACTCAAAAAAAGAGACGAAGATTGGGTCTGGGAAGATATTGAATCCTCCTATTATTATCATGGAAATGCTTGTAGATAATGAGATAGAAGATATACTTGAGGAAAATGAAGAAATTGTACATACTCTACCAACACAAGACACTAGGAATGGTCGAGGAAAGAATAAGAATGTTCATACATCTCCTTTTCCTAAACGATTACAGGAAACTTGAACTGCAGAGGAAATGCCACTAGTTCAAGAGTTGAAAAAGGTGAACATTGAGGTCCCACTTCTGAGAGCAATATGGGATATTCCTGAACTAAACCAAACCATTAGAAATGAATGTATCAAGAAACCAGTAAGGAAGAAGAAATACCCAAAAACAATCGAGGTGGAAGGGAATTTAGTTGATCTTGTTGCTGACAAACTTATTTCACCAAAATATGGGGATCCCGGGAGTCCATTCATTACTATTTGTATAAATGATCAGTCAATATCTAACATTTTGGTGGATCTTGGTGTTGTCATCAATGTTATAACAACAGATATGTTCAATCTGTTGTCTTTAACAGGATTGTAGCCTACCAATACCATTCTTCAATTAACAGATCAATCCATTGTTGTACTAGATGGTGTGATTGAGGATATAATGTTCACAGGTTGAATCTTGGGAGTACCATATGGATTTAATGGTCTTACAGCCTAAAGCCTGGAATTTGGGATATCCAATCATCTTAGGAAGACACTAGTTGGCTATTATTGCTGCATATATTAACTGTAGGTCAGGAAAAATGACCATTTTAAATGGGAAAAAATCCAAGCATATTTCATTATATCCTCCTACCCAGCCCTATGTATATGATTGTAAACATGTGTGGGTAGATTCTTCAGAATACCAACTCTCTAAGTTCTTCTTATCTTGCCACCATTTCAGTGAAAAACCACATGACAAAAATTGTTGAGTCATATAAAATGTTTGATGAAGAGGAGATTTTGGCTACAGAAATCAGAACTGAGGCTATGGAAATTGGAACTAAGGTTACAAAACCATTTTTTCTGAGAACATCCGATACTATTGCCTTGGTAAGTGACATTTCTAATGAAGATGGTAAGGAAATCTATGCTTATAATGCAGAATGCACAGTCACTGATTTCTATTGTCCTTTAAACAAGATTATGTCTCTTGACAATGTAACTATTTTACACATGCTTTAGCCTCATGTTTGTCCCTTTAATTCTGTAATCACTAATACAGAGCTCAATATTTTGAAAGATACCAAGCAAGTGACTGTTGACAGAGGAAAAGAACTGACCATTGGTAATAATTTAGAGGTCAGCCAAGAGGCTAGGTTTTTTGAAATTTTGAGGAAACATTCCCAAGATTTTTCTTGGGATTATACTGATATGAAGGGAATTCATCCCAGCATCTGCACTCACCATATCTACACTGAGGGGGTTAAACCGATAAGACAACCGCAACGAAGGATTAATCCAGCACTCAGAGACAGTAAAAAATGAGATAGAAAAATTGCTGAAGGTAGGATTCATCTATCCTATATCTGATAGTCAGTGGGTATCACCATTAGTTATACTTCCCAAGAAAAATGGTAAATGGAGGATATGTGTAGAATATAGGGAACTTAATAAATCCACCAAGAAAGAGTACTTTCCCTTTCCTTTTATTGATCAGGTTCTGGACAATCTTGCACAGGTAAGAAATATTTTTCCTTAGTGGATGGGTTTAGTGAGTATAACCAAATAAGTATTACACCTACTAACCAAGATAAAACCACCTTCACTTGTCCTTGGGGTACGTTTGCATATCGAGTTTTACCATTTGGGGTTTTTAATGAACTTGTTACTTTTCAGAGAGCAGTCTTGGTAATTTTTGCAGATCTCACAAATGATTGTATTGAAGTTTACATGGATGAATTCACTGTCCAAGGATCCACTTTTGATGAATCTCTGAATAACCTTGAAAAAATATTAAGTAGATGTGAGCAACACCAACTTTCCCTGAGTCATGAAAAATGTTTGATTATGGTTGATCAGGGAATTGTCTTAGGCCATCATGTTTCTGCCAAAGGAATACAGGTCGACCCCAAAAAGATTGCAGTCATCACTCAGCTGCCTACACTAACAAATCAGATTGACATCAAGAGTTTCCTTGGTCATATAGGATATTATAGGCGATTCATCAAATACTTTAGTAAAAATTTTACACCTATGTTTTCTTTGCTGATAAAATATTATGTTTTTGAATGGTCCCCTCAGTGTTAGCAGGAATTCGATATTATCAAGGAGAAGCTAACCACTACTCCAGTCTTGAGAGGACCCGATTGGGGGAAACCTTTCCATATTCACACCAGATGCTTCTAATACAGCCATGGGAGTTGTTCTTGGACAAAAATATGAAGAAGATCAAGATGTATGCCATTTACTTTATCAACAAGAATCTGACCCCTACAAAGAGAAACTACACCACTACGGAAAAGGAATTTTTAGTTGTTGTTTACTCTCTAAATAAATTTAGACATTACATTACTGGGTACAAAATCTTTGTTTATACTGACCATTCGGCCATAAGATATTTAATGAATAAACTAGTAATAGGGGGTAGGATTATTAGATGGTTACTCTTGTTACAGGAATTCAATCTGATCATTATTGATAAGCCAGTGAAATCTAATGTTGTTATTGATTTTCGTTCAAGATTGAATGTTTCAGGTGATGACGAAGCAGTCCAAGATCATTTTCCAGATGAACATTTGTTTGTTGTATCAACTCAACCTCCATGGTTTGCTGATCTTGAAAATTATTTGACTACAGGGAAGTTTCCTACATATTTTACTCATAAAGAGAGATGAAGATTAGTAAAAAATAGTGCAACATATAAGTGGTGTAATGGAATTTTATTCAAATGTTGTCCTGATATGGTTCTTCACAGGTGTGTTCGAGGAAGATGAAGTATATGACATACTACGAGCTTGTCATAATGACCCTGGAGGAGGACACTACTCAGTGAAGAGGAAAATTCATAAGGTCCTTGGATTGGGTACTATTGGCCCTCCCTCCACAAATCTGTAAAGAAGTATGTGTGGCAGTGTGATGCATGTCAAAGAATGGGGAAGCCTACACTATCCATGGAAATGCCTCTCAATCCTAAGCTGGTCTTAGGACCATTTGAGAAATGGGGAATTGATTTCGTTGGATGTTTTGATCCCCATCTTTTAGGAAAGCATAACTTTTGGTGTGCACTGACTATGTCATGAAATGGGCCAAGGTTTAATCATTGGAATTTTCCACTAAGGACGTTGTTGATGAATTTCTATACAATCACATAATGTTACGATTTGGTGCCCCTCGAGCACTTGTATTTGATCAAGGAACTCAATTTGTGTCTAACATGATTGAGGTTTTTCTAGAAATCTACTAAATCAAGCATTGGAAATCATCACCATACCACCCCCAATCCAATGGGCAGGTGGAAGTCACCAAATAGAGAACTTGAGAACATTTTGACAAAAGTGGTCAATTTCGGATAGTGAAAAATTGGGTACCAAAACTATCTAGAAGCATATTTGGGCCTACAATACATGACCTGGAATACCACTACTGGTTTTTCCCTGTATGAACTAGTGTATGGGAAGAAGCCACTTGTTACCCAGTTGAATTTGAATTTACATACTCTGGAGGATAATAATGGAATGTTGGTATTGATTTGGATGAAGCATAACAACGAACATTGTGATGCATCTGAATGAATTGGATGAAATGAGGATGGAGGCACAACAACAAACTAAAATTGTTCAACATCAAAGAAATATCATGGCATGATGCTCATATCAAATACAAGAATTTTAGTGAGGGATATTGGGTCTTACTTTTTGACTCAAAGTATCAACAGTTTAAAGGAAAGTTGAGGACATGATGGTTGGGACCATATCAGGATCGAAAAAGTTTTGATAATGGCTTGGTGAGACTATTACCATATCGATGGAGACATAAGGACTCTTCTTGTGAATGGACACAGACTTAGGATGTATCGGCATCCTCTAGAAAAGGAAACCTTCACCAACAGACATCATGTTGAGCGAAGGAAATGGATGAGAGGAAGTCACATCAGCCCCTCTTGTCAAGAGTAATTGTTGTTTTTCAATTTAAATAAAGGAGGATGATCGTGAATTTGATCTTCTTCCCTTAGTTAGATGTCTTGTTTTCAATAAAAGTAGAAATCTTCATTGTTTGAAAATCCACTAATCACATTTTATCTCAGACTACAGAACATGGAAATCTATGGATATCAGAAGCTGAACTGGCACGAGTAAGTGCATTCTAATTCACTATAGATATTTCCTTATGAAGTAATTCCCCATTTCATTTACTTATCATAATTTCATCCCTACACAATGTTCGACACATTTATTGGAAATATCATTCCAAATCTTATGACAAGAAGTGGGGTATAATAAGTCTTAATTATAGAGGATATGTGTTGCATGTCGGGATTCTAAGAAAAGGATGCACTGGTTTCTAGGAGGGACAGGTGACAATACCATTCTAAATGATGGGATAGGATGTACAATACCATGTGATAATAAACCTTCCCATGCATGACCAGCTCTGTCAAATTTTCATGCTACCAAATTTGCACCGACTTCAGGAAATTCAAGGATTTAGGTGCATTTCAAATTGATCCTTATTAACCACCTCCTGTCATTGTTTGGTGAATTTGAACACACCATTATCACTGTCATTATATTATCGGTTCAAGCACGCCCTTGTTCTTGTTTCTCTACTATTTGGATTCACCTTCACCATGGGACAAAATAAAAAGTCAGAGCCTAGAATCTATCTGAACCCATTATTAAGGAACGCCATGATTTCACAAGTATTTTATGATTCCACGTTGGCTTAGAATTCATTAGAAAATTTGAAATTTTTGATGAAAACTGTAGTGGATGAATTCCTGTTAAATTTTGAAGCTACTTTCTCATGAGTTGGAAGACAGAGAGTGGAAATTACCAATCAGGTTATTTATGAACTATCTGGTTTACCGAATTTTGGTCTGAAAGTGATGACAAATGCTCCCCTCAAGGACTTGCTTGCTCTATTTCATGTGGATGGTTAAGCATTTTATGAGGTAATCCTTACCTCCCAAGGTGTTCAGAAAGGATATAAGAGGGAAAGTATTCCCAGCATTTGGAGAGAGGTGGCTAAATGGGTTAACAAATACTTTATATGTGACGGTCAATCTATTAGTGCTAGGTGGATATTCATCTCAAAATTCTCATTCATTTAAAGAAAGGTTGCATCAACCCTGCACTCAGGGTGAATTTACCAGAATAGCTTGGTTGATGTTGTTATCAAAGTAGGCCAAAAATACAAGAATGGAGGAGGAAATGCAAGCACTAAATCAGTCTAGGGCTCATTCAATTGCTCTTCTCACATCAAATTTTTTAATGGCCAAAGAGAAGGCTCGAGCGTATGAGTGTGGGGGAGGGTTCCAAGAAAAATCAGCTCAAAAAGGGGTCATCTTCCATACCTCGACCCACTATCAAGTCATCCTCTCGCCTTCCACAAGAGAATGTGGAGGAACCTGGCAATCAGTGCCAGGTGGAGGAACTTGGTACTCAGGAGAATGTGGAAAAATTCAATAGTTAAGTGAGCCCATCTTCTACACCTTCCAGTTCTAAGGTTAATGTAACACTCTGATTTTGTATGTTAACTTGGTGAATGTTTTACATACTGTTATAGCTGCTGAAATGAAGGCAAACATGTTAAGATATATTCTGATCTTAAGAGGAATGTGTTGCTAACTTGGATTCTTGCATGCTGTAATTTATTGCATAGGACAACAGTTATTGTTGCTTGTGTGTTTACTGATGTGACGACAAATTGTCGTATACTTGCTAAACTCTCTGTTGTTGATTGACAGCACACCTTGAATCAATTCCATTGATCCAAAGTATGCTAAGGTATTCTTGTGATTGCTTTGTCGATTTACTCTTGAACCGGACCGGAGGTTGATATAAATGTGCAGCGCCTGATTTGCAGGTATGAGCAGCTAGGCACGTAAATGCCAATGACAAAGGTTCGATTCTTGAACCCTATACTGTCAAACTTAAGACCTCGTGAGGCAGGAAACGTCTGGACACGGGTGGCTTTGGCATGTGAAACTGAAGGGACGAAACGTCCTGCACAGCATTGACATGAGTGTCAGTAAGGAAGACTAGATGGAGGTTAGATTAGTGTTAGTGGTTAGAAGTGAATTAAATCCTAAGCTAATCCTAAAGTTCTATCATACATCCTAAACTACTATCCTAAGTGGATTTTTAAATTCATAAAAAAAAGGAAGGGGAAATAAACCTAAGTCCTATTAACCTAAAACTAAACTATGACCTAGGTTGAATAACTAATATACATCCTAAACTAATCCTAACCTAAAGGGGGCGCGCAGACCCTTGGGAGGGAAGAGGATAAGGATGGAAGGGGTGTTTAATGGCATTAAATGAGACTGTCCGTACGTGGACAGCGCCAGTTTTGGCTGGGGCAGGTAAGTGGCGTAGAGGTATTTAGTTGGACATGGAGCTAAATTTGGTTTTGCATGTGAAATTTTGAAATTTGGAGTTCGCCAACTCAAGTTGGCAGTGGCGTGGGAAGTTGGGAAAAATCCAGAGCCTTTAATTGCATTAAATGTTTCTTGGTCCTCGCGACCAGTTCGCCTTGGAAGGCAGTAGGAGGGAAATGTTGATTGTTTCATTGTGTCGATTCGGATTTTTTGCAAAGTTGCTCTGCATTTGGTTTTTTTTGTTTCCGACTTGGTTCAGTCGAACCAGTTTCTTTGGGTTTGATCACTGTTCTTTGGAAAATTGGAGGTTGTTGTTGAGCCTGAAGAAGGAAAGGAAGTGTTGGAAAGCTCGTGTCCTGTCACCGAGGAAGGAAATACGTTCGACAAACGCAGTCTTTCTTCGAGTTTTGGAAAAGAGAATTGCAGGCATATTAAGCCCTTCTCTTTAAAAATACTTTGCTTTGTTTAAGTCGTCTCATTAAAACAACCCTGCTCTTGGGTTTTGGGTTTTGTGATTGTTGTCAAGTTGTTACGATTTGGATTTTTATCGATTCTTGCTGTCATTTTTGGAAAATGATAGGAAGAATCGTTTCTAGTTGCTTGTGTCTTGAGCATTGTATTTGCATAATGATCAAGTTGAAATAGAATATTCGTCCATGTTGTGTTGGTTTGTTTGGAACAGTGTTGGAGTATTTCATTTTGGTGTATTTTTCTTCTGTTAATATGGTTGGATACTGCCTTGGCATGAAAAGAGTTATGCATGTATCGTGTAATTCTCAGTCACTGTTAATATTCGCTTCATTTTACGAAATGGAATGATGAAGTATGATTATAGTATGCCTGGAGTTTGAACTATCAGTATTCAAGAATGAATATTGCTTCTTGTCGTATTGAACTTCTGTGTTTAATACTGTATTAGAAAAGCGAGTAGTTGAAGTCGTATTCTTACTAAAATTTCTTATAAAAAGGAAATAGATCCTTTCTATTTCTGTTGTGTTTGAAATATGGATGGTAATGGTATTTGGATTTTACTATGATCATACTGATTTCGGTTTTGAAATGAAGTGAATGGTAATATTGTTTTTGTTGTCCCTTTTTCTTGAATAGGAAATAGACAGAATACGTATTGAGTATTTAGTGGAACTATTGGAAAAGTTAACTAGTTTTCCTCTTCTAAACGTATAATGCGCATAGAATATGTTTTCTTGCTGAGGAAAGATGGATGATTCAGTTGTGGTTCATTGATGTTTAATCGGTCTACTTGTTCGAACTTTAGATGCACGATTAAAAATCTGGTATTTGCATTCCTGAAATCCATGAATGATTATGTTTATGGAATTACTTCTTCTTACCTTGGATGGAAAGATGATTTGTTATGTCATTGCGAAAACGCATTTTATTTACTGGATGGTTGTGCAGGTTTGGGACCTATTGGATCTATTTTGATTATACTTTCTTTGGATCTGATATGTATGCGGGTTTTTACATAATAATGGTATGTATATCTAGGATACGAACTCGTATTCGGATGGGTTCTATGCTGTTTGTGAATAGAAGCATGGATTCAAGACTGAAACATGGTAGAGGAATTCTTACTTTGTCTGTTTTTTGAATTGAGAAAAATGTTTTGGTTTATTGAACTTCATAAGTTGAGTCTGAAACTCATGGCATTTAAATCGTTAAGTGCTAGTTGTACATAAACGGAATTGAATGTTTCGTGTTTTCTGATCTTCACGGTCAGAAGAAATGAAATTGTTTCTTGTTGAGTGAAACGTTAAATGGTTTTCTTATATGAATAGTTATAGAACGTTCTTCTCTTGCTGTTCTAATTTGGATGAAATAGTCATTGAAGTCTTACTGTGAATTATGATTGGACTTGCTGTAGGTAACAGCAATGAATAAATGTTATTTTGAACGGAATGCGTTCATAGAATTAGCAATGAATCATGTGAATAACTGATTGCATGATTGTAGTAATTGTTTGAATACTGAATTTAGCATTCAGAATGAAAGAATATATGGTTTCTTCTATTACGGTAAATACATGGTATGCAACCTTATACAGTTTGATCTATGATGTACACTATGATGTACTAACCTGTTTTGGATATGCATATGAGCCTGATTTAAATGAAGTATGGATATGGATGATTGAATTCTTCCTTGTTTTCATTTAAAGTTGATTATGAATGAAATTATCTCTGCTGCCGGAAAGTGAATTCCGAATGGATTTTGTAAGTTTCACTCTGAACTGTTATCTTGATTTGTCTCATCGTTTGGATTCTATATTTAGGACAGACATGAGGAAATTGATAGTAGCCTGTGGTATGAATGACTTGGAAAACTGATCTTTTCTTCTTTCATTTGAGTTGAAAATTTGTAATTCATTATTAATGAATTTTGTAGTGCTTAGATATGACACAACTATATGCATTGTTGTTTGCTTTCTCCTCTGTAGCGTTGATTGCTTTGAAATTAATATGATAGCATGAAAGGAAAGGAAAGTAATGTTGGAATTTATATTTAAGTTAGTTTCATCCTTTGTTTTTATTATTAATGAAAGGGAGTGGAATCCATAGATAACATTAGTATGTTATATCAGCAGTAGCTATTTGTATTCCTAACTTTACAACTGTATTGTGGAATTTGACTACTTGTAACGATTATGTGGAAAATAGGACAGCAGTTCTTTGGTCTGATTGTGATGGTATTTTTGATGGTTCAGTTGTTATGCTGATCATTCTTATTGGTGCCTATTTCTTGATTGATGTTCCTTAACTGTCGTTTCATAAAAGCAGGGTTCTTTTATTGAGACAGTTAATTGAAGCACCTCATTTTAATGGATAAGTGCTTAATATGCTCAGTTCATTGAACTGACCCGTGCAAGTAATTTTGCAGATGGAATTTGATTAGAATGAAGACATGGTTGTTTTCTGATGCTTCTTTTGATTAGTTGATAGATGAATTGTATTTGTTAGCTTTTATTCCTCTTTGAGGAATTGTGAAAAGAAGAAATTATATTCTTCTATCCTTATGAGTTGTAATGGATGTTTTATATAAACAATGCCCAACCCGTTGGATTGGCAAATGTACAAATTATGACTTGAAATATTGAATACAATTACAAGTGTGATATTTTCAATAATTATATCAGTTTGATATTGTTTTTTAAATTGGGAATATGATGTTATTTCTTGATTTGGAATTTTTTCATTGTCCTTGGATGGATGCTAAATTGAAACTGATATCTATTCTTACTTAAATGCAACTTTTAAGTTGAAATGTGCAATTAATTCATACTTGGGTAAAGATGAATTTTTAATTGACATTAAAAAGGATTAAGAAGAGTATGATTCCATAATCAGAAGGTATTCAGGATTAGCTTAGGAAGCTAAGGAATATCAATTCAACTTCGGAGTAATCGAACTTCGCTTTCGAACTCCATTAATGATCCTCGTAGTGATAAAATTCAGAATAAAGGATATAGGATAAATATATCCATAACTAATGGACCTTAACTATATAAGGTTAAGGAGAATAAATGAATACATTTCTTTAGAAGTTTAGACCTCGTTTAAATGACGTCTAATAAGTTAAATTCTGAATTTAGTTGCAGTTGGGAAAAATCTTGGTTAAGTTTAATAGGTTAAACTTATCACGTCCGTCGGTAACGGACTGCTTAATCCAATGATTAAGAAATAGAACCAAGTAAGAGAATTGCAGCCCTTCGGTACGAAGGAGAAGATACATAACAAGCTAAAGGACGGTTTAGTCCTCTCTTAGCTATATACAACTGTAACGGAAACGAGGATAAAGGGATCAGCATGGTTGCTGAAAGTTGATTTTAAAATATTAAGATCGTATAACTAAATCACTTGAGCAGGATGTGTACTCTTGATGGGAGGATTCTGTAGGACATTGGCATACGCCAGCTACAGCAAGGTGTCTTCATGAAGACGGGGTCTTCATGACGACACAATGTTGCAGCTGACATATTTCAATGCCCTCCCGAATTAAAACATCAAGAATACATAGGCTGAATGTGAAGTTCTTAGACAGGGGATAGAAGTATGATCATGGTATAACGGAGTGACTCCGGAATACTAAAGATAACTAGACACACGGAGTCGTGGGGAACGACACCGTATGTCTGCGTATCTTTAGTTACCAGGAGTGCCTTCCTATACCCGTTCATATTGCTAGTTGGAAATTAGAAAGTTTAAATCTGACCTTAAATCGATGAGGACTGGTAGGAGCCAGGAAAGACCATTCTAGATAACAGGTGAAGTGAGGTGAAGGACGTATTCCATTAGATGTGTATCACATCCAGGAATATGATCATGCAAAGCATGTGAAAATATTTGGCCAAAGTATCGCAATTGCTGGTTGCGTTGTCCTTATCACTTAATTTAAGATGCAGGATGTCAGATGAATATCAGTAACAGATATTTAGATAGGCTTCTTAAATGGATCACTTCGATAACCGGAAACGGTTATGAGAACTGGTATATATATTATACTATGCATAAACAAACATGAACATGAAGGATCGGTTGTTGCCGAGTCATGAAATGAAGGATCGATGAAACTCCGAGCCATGAAAATGGAAGATCGGCAGTTCCTCTAGTCATTTACAGCAGCATATAGAATCTGTTATAAGATTGAATGGCATTGAATGTGTGTTCCATATTGTAAATATGCGAACATGGAACATTAGTTTTAAAAAGAAATTGTGTGATCCAAACTGTGTTGTTGGGCAGAGAACAATTATTAAAACTTGAACGTGTGTTTGAATTTCATAATTCATAACAGAGAACGTTATAAAAAAAAAATTTTTTCCCTTGTTCTAGTATCTTAAAATGGGGATGTTACAGGCCAAAACCACCCCATAACCCTATGGGTCAAAAATCTCGTCTATATGAGAAGACTAGCATGGTTTCCCAAGATATCGAGCACATTTTTCGAGGCCAAAAAATTCTCGAGGGTTGTGCCCCTGATAGTGATACAGCTACTTTTAGTGTACAGTCTTCAACAGGGTCCACACATTAAAATGATGCTCCACAACATAACAGTGTCGGTGTCGTTATATTCCCTACAGCCGATGCCATTGCCCGTGGGCGAGGCGTCCTATATATACCCACACCTTCATTTAACAACTCAGTAAAGGAAGCCATAATCATTTCAAATTGTCATTAGCTCTGCTACTTTTGAAGCCATCTTCACATCTTCTCCCTCTAGAATCTTCGTTCATCTGGAGATCTGGTAGCTTGGATTGGATGTGGAGAGCTCTTCTTCAATGGATGGTTATTTGGACTATTAGATCACCTTAAATAAACTAGTTGAAAGGTATGAAAGAAACATGAATGGTGTTCCCTTTCTCAACCTGAATAGTGACTCTCTCTGAACCAATGAAAAGCTTCTCAGAGAAATCAGATGCATACAGTAAGAAGTTAGCACCCTAAAGGTACAAGGAGAGTGTTCTAACTAGGTCTTAGTCATTTTGAATAGGTAAGTTCAATTATCTCTTCAGAATTCATGTTAAAGTTAGCAAAATAGTTAAGGGAGAGATAGTACTCAGTCAACCATTGATCAACTCAAATTACTTTCATTTTAGACTTTATTTCATGCATTAGCTTGTAAGCATTTATTTTTGATCCAAACCGTCTTCACACCCAACCATCAATATCTCAGTAGGAAAAATTCCTTCCTGGTATTATTGAGGTACGTGTTGGAAACCCTTACAAAGCTCCTGAGTGTAGTGATTATTGCTATCTATTTACAAAACCATGACCCTGAGCGCTCATTGTATGCTCCTTAGGAGTTCTACCTCCTTGTTACTGTCGATACATGTCCCTGTTTCTTCATTAACTTTTTGTGGGGGATTTTCTTGTAGAAAGATGATTTTCATTCCTTGCTTATTGAGATCAGATTGTGTGGCCTGAGCATACATGGAGTATCTTCAATGCAAACAACTCACATGATAGGATTCTATATTCGTGCCTACAACATCACAGTTGATGTGGCTACTGTGAAAGCCTGTTTCAAAGGTCAACTTTACTTGCCAAGTTCACCATTCAAGAGAATACTTCGCAAATACTACTAAAATGTGTGGAGGAATTTTAAACTTATAGTTAACAATCAACACTTTGGGGTACTAAGATTCGATGTATGCCTACAATAGGAGGTTTTCAATCACCTTGAGTTTACCATTAAAGAGAATTTTTGAGAGGTTATTTCACATCAAAATTTGAGTTGGACCCATCAGAGCATGGAATACTCTCTCGAAATAGTTCCTAGTTAAGGGCCAGTAACAATACCATTTGATATTGTATCACAATGATAATGGATGGGAATTATTGGCATGGCCACCTCTTCTCATTAGCTACAAAAACAACTTGGAAAAGAAAACATAATATCCCAATCGAAGATGTAAAAGACATGTAGAGTTGTGTACAAAGTAATTTCAAATGCACTCAAGGAGTGTAAAGGTACCAGGATGACAATATGTATGACCAATTTGAAGAGTATGACATGGCCCAACAATTTTGGGCAGGTGGTAGATGAGTTGCATTGGGACATGCAACAGGTAAAGTGTAGGGCAAATGATGAGTACATTATTTGCGTCTTATTTTATATCATTCATATGATTGATAATTTTTCATGTAAACATGATTTAGCTAATGCATGGGGATTCTCTTATTTTGTAAGTATATACTTAGTGAATTTATGCATTTGCCTTTAAATTTCACTCATGCAACCTGATTAACGATATAACTTCCTACTAACTTCCTTCATGAGAGGTGTGGTGATATGTGTACACAAAGTAATGAACAATTTATTGCCAATGTACAATTAAGGAGCCCAAGTTTGGATCATGGAGTGCAGAAGTGTGAAGACTTTTTCCATCTATCAAATATAAGTATGGGTCTTGTTTTTCTAGCTAGTCTATAGGAATTTATGAGCCTTCAATGATCACACTATTACATGGATGACATTAGTGCTCCTAATTTTGGTGCTTCATGTAACCACTTGTGTCTATATAAAGACACCTCCTTGAAGAACAATGTAAAAGTGGGTAATATTTATAATCTGCGCATATAGCTTGTTAGCATTTAGTAATTTTCCTTTCCGCATGTTAATATGTCATGGAACTTATTTTGAATTAATATAAGGAGATATCATTTTGAGAATCTTGAGTTGTTAAGATTTCCTCATGTCCCAAGTAAGAGCAAGGGATACACTTGACCAGGAGACATTGAGGTTGTTTACGTTTACGTAATCATATTGTTTCTTATAAGTCATAATCACTCAGTTCCTTTACTACAATTTCTATTTCAGATGTGTTTCCATGTGTATCTTATTCAAGTGTGTTTATTTTCCTTATTGAAATTTACATTCAGAATGTGTGTTTCCTCTTATGTGAATTCATGGAAATAGCATGTGTTTTTACTTTTACTATAAGTTATTGATTATGAGTGTGTAATTTCAATTATATCTTACTCAGTCTAGATAGTTCATATTTGAGTTAGAATACAGCTTTAAGACATTCATTTTATCATTGAGTAACTTAATTCTGTAGATTTACATTGATTTTTCCATTAAGGATTAGTAGCAAATTCCTGAAAGATCTAACAGAAACCCCCCAATAAAATACCCAATAGCATATAACTAGATAAATAGGACTCCATTGCATACATACTAGGAACAACAAGGTTTTATAATGACACTAGTAGATTGCAATCTATTAGTTAAATGATTGGAAGAATACAACAATCATCTTCAAGGGCTTCAAAATATTTAGTACTTCATATCCATTTTAGCATGTTCTTACTCATTGCATGTTGATAAAAACCTACATGTACATCATTGCATTAACCATTTTGTTTAGACTATTCTATCCCTTAGAGCAATAATCGCTGGGTAGAACAATAATATGTTTGGTTTCATCCATTAGAATGGTTTTGGGAACTATAGATCTTAGATTATGTGAAAGTTCATATAGCTAGGTTTCCATTACTATGGAAGCAATGATATTTTTTATGATTGACCTTTATTGTTTTGCTAACAAACGCATTGTGTGTTGATTTATAAATTCTACTTAAATGATTGAGCTCCAAACATTGTCAGTGATAACAACCTAAACATACAAAAGTGATGGCAAACTATTCCCTGGCTTCCAACCCAAAACAAGTTTCATAAATGGCTTCATTACAATTATCATAACCCTATGCTTCACAAGAACAAAACCTAATAAACTACAAACTTCAATCCTACAAGTCTCTATTGCTCAAGAAAAGTTGCAACTCTATAACAAACTACTTTGAAAAGAACACCCTACATCAAATAGATGTTGCTAGATTTGAAGATCCCGTTGTTTTTGTATTTGGGTCATCTTGTTTTGACTTTGGTTTAAATGTGGAATTTTACTCCTTTGTGCATGTATCACCTTATTTCTGTAATCTTATGGTTGTGCACATCCCCTTTGATATCTTTTCAAAATTATTAACTTTAACCCCTTTTGTTCTTAGTGTTTGATTTAGGTGTTTAGTGCTAATTTCACCCCATTTGGTGGGAATGGTTTATGGATTGTTTCTTTATGATAATAGGGGATTTGAGGCACCTTATCTTGGATTAGATAAGCCCAACTACCCCTCCTAAATGGCATCTCTCACCCAAACTCGGATTTGGGAAAAAGGTGACATTTAGGGGGAGTAAAATGCAAGAAAATGGATAAATTTCCCTTGAAAAGAGACCTTAGGCAATATACCTATGGGCGGGGTGGGCTCTTTTCAAGGCAAATTGAGCTCATTTTCCCCTTTTGCCTCTCTTTCAACCACGCTAAATGATGGTTCTTGGGTTTGGGGTTTGTTTTGAAATATGGAGATTTTCATGAGTGCTTTGATTTATTTTATTTTTTTCTTTTTGAATTATGGCGCAATTTTGGGAAGTTTCATTTGGTTGAATCTTGGGTAGAGGATGACACTTGTCACCATCCCATTTTTTTTGTGTTATGCGCTCTCTTCTATATAACCCCTCATGTTGAATGGATTTGAGTCCTTTTGCCTCATTTTTTGTTTGTGATTGCTTTGGGAGCTTTAGAGAAAGAAGAAGAAAATTGTGGACAAGTTTGGATTTGGGATTGTGATATTGCTTGTGAGATATGATCTTATTCCTATTTGGTTATTGTTATGATTATGGAATTGTGCTACTTACATGGTGAAATTTTTGTGTTTGAAAGCAATGTAATAGTGTTTGGTTTTATGTTTTCTATATCCACCCTCGAGGGGAGTGGATTTGAGAGTGTGCTGGGATGAGAGAGGAATCCATTTCATTTTTTATCATCATTACTTGATGGAAAAGCTTGATGGGTTCTTGCTTACCCCTACATTTAGTTTGTTATAGGAGTTGATTTCCATTTGGCTTGGAAATCACCTCCCATCTTCACCTAAGGAAACTTGTAAGGTTTCAAAACCTTTGGTCGAGAGGGGCATGAAAAGATAAGGGGAGAAAAATGGAGAGATAAGTATATTTGAAGGTTTGGTTTTGGGATTATTGGTTACTATGGTTTCACAAAATTAAGATATCTTCATTCCGTCTTCCTCATTTGAAGAAGCTTGGAGCTTCTCATGTATTGTGACAACTCTTTGTATTTTGGTTTGTTGGGAAATTGAAATTCTTGCATTTTTGTTTGTATTTCCTTATCCATTGTGTTGGTTAGAGACATGTCTTACCTCACTACCAAAGGCTTGGGGGGAGGCTAGCATGTTCTCATTATTCTCTTTGAGGCATGCAATGATGCCAATGGGTTGGGTAGTTAATCTAAGTCATCTCTTGTGGCTTTTGGGGAGAATTTGTGATGGATTTGGAGCATGGAGTGAAGCTGGAAACTTGGAGGAAGTTACCGGTTTTTGAAGTTGTTTAAAGTTCGAAAAGTTTGTTAAAATTTTGTCATGTTGTCTCCACTTTGTGTAGGGATTTTGTACATTCATTTTAAGTATAATTTTTCTTTCATATGGTTATAGTTGAATGTAAGAAAGGATTCTTTTAAAATATTTTTTTTAGGTTTGCTAAGAAGTTCTTAATAGAGACTAACCCCTTTTTTTATTTATTAAGTATAAGTTCCCCCCCATTTTTAATTTATTTGATTACCCCCCAACAACTTAACTCTATCCCTATTTGAGATACAAAGGCTCCAAAAAGAATGATGGTTAATAATAGGGAACCATAGGATAGAACTATCTCACCCAACCTTTGATCTAGAGTTACCGAACCATGGCCCTAAACATCCTACTTGCTCTTTTTTTTTTTTCTATTCTCCATTTCTTAATTTTGTTTTGTTTGATATGACAGGTGCACAGGTTTTTGGAGAGTCCGTGAATTGATCTCATTGATTTAAGGTATTATCTTAGTGGCTCTTTTTTGTTATGTGTTTTCCTTTTTTAATTTCACATATGCCTCTTTGATTTGCTTTAACGACACCCAATATCCATTGTTTAGATTATTTTTTTGAGGGTTCTGCCATTCATGCTTTGTCTATTTTCCCAAAGAAATTAACATTTTTAGGGGAAACATTGAACAGATACAATGAAGGTTTTGTAGAGATGTGGTCTAGTGTGGCCGCACTTGGAGAGGGATGGCTATAGGGTTCCTTTCCATGTAAGTGGGGGATACCCCTGGCAGTATGGTAAGGGAGAAGAGGGTGCGTGGAGGGGAGAGGTTGCGCTGGGGGGTCCGTGGAGGGCGGGGAAGCTAGTTTGGGGACAGGCAGCGCGGCGGGAGTGGAGGGAGGTGGGGCATCAACACGGTGTGTGACTGCCTGATGCGCAGATTTCGGGAGGATATGTAGCGATGGTTGGGGGGACAATAGTAGCTTGGGGATGGGGAGGGCTCGGCCCCTCCCCCCCACAATTTTTTTTTGTTTTTTAATTAATTTATTAGTGTTTTTTGTTATTTTAAATTGTTAACTTATATATATATATCTTATATATATATATATCTATACATATATTTTTAAGTATTTTTAATAATGTATTTTAATATAATATATAGCTTTATCATTATACTATAATTTTGGCTATATATTATTATGTTATATATTTTAGAATATAACTATACTAATATAATTTCAATATATTTGCATTCTATGTTATTAACACAAAAAAGGTTACCAATTGAAAAATGATAGATTAATTTTCATTGTCTTTGTAAATGTGAAACTCAATAATTGTCATATACATTTACATTAAAAATGATTACTTCAGTCGATAAATAAAGGGAATGTAATAAATTAATTTAGTCTTATCACAATCTGCACTAAACCATGATAAAATGAAGCCATAGTACTCAATCATCTGGCAGGTATATTTACCTTATTTTAAACTATTATAGATGTAGGTAGTAAATTTAAATAGGATTTTCAAACCGTTTTTCGTATAAGAACCAAACAAAACTCACTTCCATGTAACCTTGAACTTCCCTTCAAAAGTATTAACTAACTTTCACAGATCGGAACAAGGGATTCCAAAGGAAGGTGACACAGTTTCTATTAGAAGAAAACAACACACCAATATTTTTTTTGTAATCTAAAAATAAATTTAAATGAACCAACTGTATTTCAAAAAAAGGAGATACAAAAATGATTCATTCTTTTTACAGCCTTTTATCACAGAATCACAGCACCCTGTGTTTCTACAAGTGCATATAACGAATCACAGTGGATTGGATAACAGGGTACTATCTCCATGGGTTGTGTTGTGGGGGACTTGCTACTGAGGATAGGACCTCAGAGAAAGCTGGTTCTGCTCCTAAATACCGCCACAATCACTCTACTGCAGGATAAGGATAACTGTTCTAAATCTAAATTTTTCAAGGGGACAGGGGAGAGAGAAGTGCACAAAATTGAAATCCTACACTAAAGGCCGGTGAACACCAGAAAAGGAGGGGCATGAGAGTCTTCTCCAAACGCGTTGAAATACAGAAGAAAGTGCACATAGAATAGAAAGAAGGTTGATGACCAGCGTTCTCCAGTAATCTAGCAAATGCATTCACAATGATATTCCAAGCATACACAATGGTAAGGATCCCTGCAAGAACATAAAATAGGACACAATTTCTTTGAGAAAGATTTTAAGGGAACGAGAAATGCCAGGAAAACACAGCAGGGGAAGATAAATCCACAAAAACTCGGTATTTTATGGCTTCATGATTGCAACAATTAATCTATTACAAGATAAGGGCCTGGATCACATGCAAGGAGCACTAGCAAGGGCCTACAGCACATTGCTTCAAAAGCAATTTTGACAGAGCTTGTATAAAGTAAACTCCCCCCTTTTTACAATGAGCCCACCCACCACTCCAAATTTATAGAAAAAGAAGAAGCGGAATAGAAGGGACAATGGAAATCCCGGAACTCTATCCTTCAACCATCTGTCATAGGCATTAAATTGAGTGAAATGTTATATATTACTTGGTCAAAAGGCTCCCCAATATGGTCCCATGTGTTGGCAAGCAGAGAAAGAAGAAGACCATGCCTCTTAATTGCCACTCCAGCTACAATAAACAAACAACTGTTCTGAACCCGCCAAGTTTCTGTGAAAAATTCAATCAATATCTCATCAATTCTAGAATTTGCTTGATTTCTGTGTGTTCATCTCGACCCGATGCCAATGGTACCAACTTTGTGTATTTCGTTGAGAAATGGAAAAGTATATTATGGCCTTCTGATGATTGCGGGCAGCTTATTTTGGTCTGGCAGGGATTTCTGTCCTTGACGGGAATTAGCATTAACAGAATAGAGCCGAATATGTTTTATTTTATTTAATTTTACCCCTCGTTCAGAAATCCATTTTGTGAAAATCAAGCTCGGAGTTCAAAGTTATTGCCGTTTGAAGTTTCAACTTATAAACGTTGACTTTTCTTCTTGCTGTCATGCCGCTTTGGCTTTTTCGCGTCCTCGTTCCTTTGGCCCCGAGTCCCAATACGAAAGTCCTCTGTATTCAGATGACTGGCCAGTTCGGTCCGCTGTGCACTTTTTTGTCCCAATTTCCCGGACTGCCTGGGCACAAATTTTTCCGAACCCGCCTCTAAATGGACCTGACCCGCGCCAACCCCGATCCGCGTCTTTCACGTACCTACGACGGCCCAATTCCTTCCTCACAAAATTGGCATTTTTTTTTCTCACTTTCAAATGGTTCACCTTTTCACGTCTTTGCGGCCCTTTGTCCCAACTGTCCCGACTGTAATTCCCTATGTTTTCGGCTGATTCGGGCGGTTTCGCGTAATTTTACGTACCGTTGGCCCACTGTTCCAATGGCTGCGCTGCCTATTTTTTCATAGTTATTCATTTTTTCCACTTTTTCGCGGCCAATTCGATTTCCACTCCTGCACGTTCCCGCGTTCTAACTGTCCCAAATGCTGCGCAGACCGCTGGTTGGCCTTCGGCCGTTCGCGTCCAGATGGCCCTCATGTCGCCCACTGTTGTCTAGGACTAGACTTTAGCCATTTTTCATGATTTTTTTAGCCCCACAGCTGTTTTAGAAATTTTTTTTTTCACATGTTTAAACTCTTGTTGGGTTTTCTCTTCTTGGACACAAGAGTTAGAAGAAACCGAGGGGACACCCCGAAACATATTTTTTGCCCTTGACTCACTATAATTGCTTGGACTAAAGAATTTTGATGCATGTTTCAAATTTACCTTGATGGGAGTTGGATACCCCATCCTTTTCCTTTTCAAATAAACCTAGGCTCTCATAACTCATTTTCCACAATTTAAATGTAATTTAAGAAGACACACACAAGCCTTCCCCCTTTTTTTTTAAAGCTTGAGTAGATCCTTCAACTAAGTTAAACAGATTTACAAGTGACTCCCAATTACAAGAGGAATACTTTTCAAATCAAGGGAACTATCCAATAGCCCCATTCAAGAGCTTACAAATGTAAGTAATGTTTCTCAAAGATGAGAGTACAAGGAGCGACCAAAGTCCTATAATCCAAATCCCGCTTCGAACTTGTGATACATCTTCAAAAGCCTCCAACGAATTCAGCACTAATCAAACACGGAGAATAAGAGCTTGTTTAACCACCCCACCTAGGCATCATTACATGTTTCTCTAAGGTTGGATGCATCTAGCTCCTCCCTAAGCCCATGGGACAGGATAACTACCCAAAACTTGCACAAGATGGAGGGTAAACAACAATGATACCGCACACAAACATAGGTCAAAAAAAAAACAACTCCAAATTACGAGGAGAACCCATGGTTCATCCTCAAACGTGGAATGGAGGAGAAAGTCTCCAAAAAAATTATGTTCCAAAATGCTTGCACAAAGAAAAAATCTCCCTAGACCCTCCTATGCTCTAAATTCCATCAACCTCCTCCTTATTCGTCCACCCTTTCTCCATTCCGTCTTGGAAGGATTTCAAAACAAAGGGGTGTCCTTACCAAAATGGGAAGGACTAGCCAATGAATCACTCCCACCTCAACCATTGCCGGGAAACACTAAGAACCCTACAATGCTTGTCCATCAAGCCTTAGATTGAGAGTAAATTTTCCCTCTCTCTTCCCCCACTCCAAAACTACCTCATCCATAGATGGAGGGAGTAAAACAAACAGCAACACCCAAATCACCAAACCATGCAACCCATCTAACAACCAAGATAAATGCAACACAAAAAAAGAAAAGACCATACGAGCCTACCTCAAGTAAATCTCTCTCAAAATATCTCCAACTTCAATTTCCTCACACCTTGACTCAAAGCAAATCACAAGCTTCCAAATCACCCAATCCTCCAAGCAAGAATTCAAAAGTAAAAAATTCCCTCTCTTTTCAATGATGGGAATTTGAATAGGAGCACGTAAGAATCCTAACATGAGGGTGCATTTGTCACCCTCTTCGCCCCTCATCAAGTCAAGATGGCCAAAACAAAAGAGAGAAAAGGGGTAAAATTTTCTTTTTTGCCCTCCTCTCCCAAATTCCTTAATGTTAGCAAGACAAAACTAGTGAAAATTTGATAAACACTCAAATCCACATCCCTTAATTGGATTGTTTCTGTGTGACTAAAAAAGAGGAAAAAAGGGAGGGAAAAATATCTCTAGCCTTGAAAATAATCCCCCCTATCCATAAGGTAGGTCCAGGGTCATTTTGTGTCTAGGGAAAACTTCTCCCAAGACTACAAAGGGGTCCCAAAAATGCCCAAAAACCAATTTCGGGTTTTTGCATGTTGGCACAAGGGTTGAGGGTGTGGGAACCACCCAAGGGTCTCACATGGACCCTAAACCTTGTGATTAGTGACTCATTTAAACACAATAAAAAAATTTTTAAGGAGAGTGGGATTATTATCTCCCAAAAACAAGTTTACAAAACTCCACTAGAAACCCTAAAAAAAATTAATATTCAAAGCACAAGAAAATTACCAAAAATTGGGGTCACTCATTAGTGCCCCAAAATAACATCTCCTTCTAAGGCTTACACACAATGGAACATGGCTTAGGACACACATGGGCTGTTTGTGCAAAGTATTGCGGAGCTGGCCTGAGACACAAATCTCTTGTTGACCTGTCAACTTGCACAATAATGCACACATTAAACACACCGTCCAAGCAGGAGTTAAACTAGCCTGCTCACTAAGTGAATAAATTCAAAACAAGATATCACATCATCAACGTGGAATGCACAATCTCACACAATTTCTTTGTAGGTAGAGTATTACAATTACTACAAAATAATATCACCTTGCCCATCATGTATTCATATAAGCCAAAACGTTTCCCTTACAAATTCAAGGGATGGACTAACGCTAGTTATTCAAATATAGGAATTTTGCCCGGAATCGCCATAGAAAAGTGTTAGTATCCACAATCTCAAATAAAAGAGTGTAAATCTATTATATCAAGTCAAATTAGCGTTTCACGCCCCCAATTCAGCAGAAATGTCCAGGAAGGGAAAACCGCATATCATAACTAAAAATTATTTCAAAAACCATGTTAAGTCACAACTATGGGTTAAGAAGAATTCAACAGGGATAATTGAGGCTAGAAATAGATAGTAAAAAGTGGCACTAATCCCCGGTCCTAAAATTTAGATTCCTCCAGGAAGTCACTGGAGAGATAGGGATAAGATTTTCACTTGTATCACATCATAGGTGGATTCCTAATTAAGGTCATTTTTAAAGGAAACTAAATATTTTGTTTTGTCTAAAAAACATGTTTTTAAGTATAACAAGGTCCAAGGAACAAGTATTCTCAAATAAGAGAATGCTTACACCAAGGAGAACTTGTATAAACGAATTCATTTCACTCATCAATCTATCTTTCCTATAAGGGTCAACATCAGAGGATATATAAAATAAGGTCCTACAAAATGATGGATGAGTGAAGCGGGAACCTAAATGTTGTTTTAAAATTAATATACAAGTTTTTTCTTTTATATTATTGCATACTGAACACTTAAGGAAACTATCCATGGTGTCACAAATACACACAATGAGAGAGAAACTTTTTTTTCCAAGTCCGTGTGGTTCAATCTCCTAACTCATCTTACTCTAACTTGAAAAAAAAATTCACAGTCTTTTTAAAAATAGTTCAATAATCAATATTATTCACTAAGTCAAGGAAGAAGATCACTACTACCAACCATAGTGAAGGAAGGGAAGGAGTTGTCTTAATTTTTTGTCATATTTATTATTTATTTATTGTTTGCTTAAAAGATTGTAAAAAAAACAATGTGGGTGAGGATATTATAGTCTATACTAGGTTAGGTAGTATGAGCTTCAATTTGTTTCCAAGGTTTCTTAGCATGACCGTTTTTATAAAACATTTATATTCCGAGCCAGAGTCTCTAGAAGTCGCATAAAAAAAAAATAAATTTATTATTGTTTGTTATGATGGTTTATTGATTATCATCATGCCAAAGCATTTTAGAACTTTCTATGTCCCAAACAAGCATTAATCTTACTGAGACAACAAACAAAAATTTCCAATTCAATAGAATAAGAAAAAGTTTACTTAACTTTTATTCATTTCTTAATTACTATAATCACAAGAAAACATTGAATGAGTACGCAAAAAACCAAAAATACATTTACAAGAGAATGTTCCCGAATCTTCTAAAACGTTCATCAAAGTTCAGTTTTACATTATACCAGAATGATGGAAAGAAAAAACTTTCTGTTTATACTTTCTCAAGCGTACAAGAGATCACACTCAGGCTTCCTTTAATGAAAGGTAAGGTCTAAATCTTTTCAAGATATCTGACTTACGTTAACTTTTACTTAACAATATGTGTCGAAATTGGCCCATAGGTCGGGCAAGGGGGGGGAAGGATATAAGTATAAAATAACTACACTTGTTAACAGTGTTGGAATCATTATTACACAAGATAATGTTGCCATCACACCTCACTATTTGAGTGGTAAAAGAAAATAGAACCCGGCATTTAGAAGGACCCCAAAATAATGTCAATTATTTGTATATATATATTTTGAAACAATGATTGCTTATACAATTATAAAGGACATCTCTACCTATGGTAAGTTGAAAGACTAGTAGTCATTTGTTAGTCCTTGCAATAAGCGTCTTAATCATTTATATTATAATAGAACATACTAAGAGTTCTTCTATGTGAATGAAATATTATAAAGGAGGGTTCCCTAAGAGTCCAATAGTCAAAAGCATGATCGGATTTGTGGGATATTGCGTAGATTCTATCATTCGTATTAACTTTCTCACATAAGCATTTAGGAAGCCGACACACTGCCTAAGCTACAGAATTCCCCAACATAAAGTGTGAGCATATTGCAACATTCACCAAGACAAAGATACTAACCCAACCTTAACACAATTCGAAAGCAAAAGTTTTAGGTTCGCCCAAATGTAGCTTTAAGGGGGAGGGGTAACAATGATTAACTGGTTTTCCACCAGTTGTTTAATTTTATCTAATATATATATATATCTATATTATATATATATATAAAAGAGTTTTCCAAAGATGCAACTAATTACAATATTCATTATTGTTTACAGGTAAGTGTACACAATTTGCTTTTAGGTTATAAAGAAATATATATTTTTGTGGATTTTGAAACCTAAAACTTTCACCCCTATTGGACCACATTAATAGTTCTTTCACTGTCAACACCATCTCGGTTACAACTAGGCCTAACCAGAAAACTTGTTCAAACACTAATTCATTTCATTGTATTTTCTTTCCAAGAGAGGATAAATATCTTTGCTTATATTTATTATCGATATAAAAAAAAAAAAATGTTTGCATTACCATTGTTCTCTAAGAAGTCCACACGAATAGAGGTTAGAAGGAGGGTGGTTTCCCTATTCCTATAAGTAAAAGCAGTAAACAAGATTCACTATAACATTATAACAACTTGAGGAGAAGTAAATCACATGTGGTAATTACTAAAGTAGAAGTTTTAACCAAGTACCATGCAACCAAACTTAATAAGTGGTTTATAGTATAAACTAGGTTTATCGATGTCCAAGAGGATTAAAACAAAATTCACTAGATCATTTCCGAAGTTAACTCTAAATTTTATCCAGTAACTTCGTGATATTTCAAGTTGTGAACTAAGATTTGTTTTAAATAATACACAATGTGTTCTTACGTTCCCGAGAGGATACACTATAGTGATGAAATATTATTTCGAGCAGTCACCATTAAAAGGAGGAGGCACTAATTTCTTTCCTTTAGCTTTCCGGTTTTGAGAAGGAATTCTCATTTATTTCATCCAATTATAATTATTTTAAACCAATTTGAAGCGGAAACACAAGGTCTAGATCATTTGCTAAACTTCCTTCTAAAGGATTATAAAAACTAAGATTAGAAACACATATCATAGGAGTTACAAATTATTTCCATTTCATCGTAGTGAAATTCAAAACTTGGACGATTATGTTATATATTATTATTTTATTTTTATTTACAAGACACACATGGAGTTTACAAAACCATCAACCGAAAGGGTTCATTAGAGTCTAAAGTGCAAACCTCGAACATGCAGTTGTATTCCCAGAATCAATTATCATAGACAAGAAACAACCATCAAACGTCATAAAATCCTATAACAGGTAACAATTTCACATTCTTATTCGACCTACGTATTAATTTTCGAACAACCACATACCTTGATGACTAGAAAGACATCCTAACCGGGTTGCTACATCCAAGAGGACTGGTTTCCGACAATTTTATTTTGGGTCTTAGCCTTCAAATCAGAAACACACTTAGCTTAAAACAATAAACATTTTATAACAGATTCACCCCCAAAGGTATCCTAAATATCTATTTATTTATTAAGACTAGATTTTCCTTCTTGTTCTACGAATCTAGAGATAGGCTACAAAGGGGGAGGTCTCCCAAGACATGTCCCAACACCCACATGTGAAACAAAGCTTTTCAATTAATTCTCTCATATAACGAGTGTCAGACAAGATGTACCGTTCTAATTACTGGTGAATAGGTTTCAAATGGGAAACTATCTCGAACCACCTATTACAGTTTTCTACTGTATATCAACGATTTGTTAAATAGTGACAAAAGGCTATCAAAAGGTCTTGAAAATAAAGTAATTCCCAATTCAAAAATGAGTTCTAATCCACTTTACTCTATTCTCCTATATATAAGATCCCTACGCCCACTCACAAATGAAAAACTGATGCCAAAAACTCTAGATATGGTATACTTTACGAGGTTACTTAATTTTATTTAAAGTTTGTGTTTTTGAACAAATCATCTAGAGACCCTCCTTAAACACATCGGCAAACTAATTCCTCCATTGTTTTTTTTTTTTCTCAAATATAAACATCGCAAACACCTTGCCATGGAGAAATACTACAAGCCAGAAGCCAAAATTTTCAATTTCCTACGAATGGCTCTTTCCACTTTTACAGGCCCAATCGAAAGACGATTTTCCTCCAATTTTAGATGTGTGTTCCAATAATATGTAATTAAAAGAGCTCAAAAATGATTTTATCTCTATGATCAAATATGTTAAAATTGATTTTAAAATTGATGCGGCTTCCCTGTCACTGGGAACCAGAATTATCCAATCCATTACCCTAGGATACCACAAAAGACATTTTGCACGTCATCTAAACACTACTTGTTCTTAAGTCTTACTGATTGTTTTAAACAAATTACGTGATCACCCTGTGCCTACATCTAGTGTCTTAGCAAACATTTACTCCAAGCGTTTACTCGGAGATACCTTACCCCTGGAAAGTTAGCGAAACGATTTTAATTGTTTTTCTTTTAACATTATGAAACATTAAAACTAGTTAAATTTCTACCCAGAGCTTTTTTTAAGTGATATGGTGGCCTAAATAAAAATTTTAAGTCCTAAAGGGTGTAGGAAACAATTGTTTTGACAAGTACAAAGAACATTGGGCCCATTAAATAAAATAATTTGATTGGTTGAGATAAATTGTGACCATGTATGATGTTTAAATCTTAATTTAAATTTTTTTGGTGATTTATGGGTCATGAATAAGTATGGTTTTGATGTTAGGGAATTTTTATCTTTGTGCCCATAAGTATTTGACCATTTTTGGAGCATGAAATGTAGTTTTTGGCTAGACCGACCTACTTGGGTCACTTGTGACTTATGATTTGAATTTGGGATTTTTTTATTATGCATTGGTCGATCCAGAGGAGTTAAAAAAATTTGTTTGAATTTTGAATGAAGAGGAGCTTATAAAAGCATTTTTGGGTGTTTTTTGGAGCTAGTTGTGTGTGTGTGTGTGTAAGAAGTGTGACCTATGTGAAGTTCTTTTTCAGGTGTGTGGGCATGAATTTATATCATATCAGGTGTTTTAAAGGTCACGTAAGATCATTAAGCATGTTTGCATGTGTTTGAAGGCTTGAGAAGTGAAGGAAGATCTAGTTTGTGAAGGATTGGACACCTAGGGTTTAAAGAAGTGAGAGCTAAATATTTTGTCTCTGTTAGTTATGGCATAAAAAAATCAGAGGTCACATCATCATAATTTTGTTGAGTTAGTGCTTGATCATCTTGGGGGCTTGTATCCTCCTTGTGGAGTTGGTGATTCATAAAACTAGGGGTTGGGCTCCTTATAGGGTTAGTGCTCTACTAAATTAGGGATTGGTGCTCCTTGTAGGGACAATGCTATACTAAACTATGGGTTTTTGATCCTTGTGGGGTTGGTACCTCACTAGATTTGAAACATGGAAAATATAATGCTTGTTTTTTGGTGGGTTTTATTTCCCTTCAGGTTTTCTCACTTAAATTTGGTGTCTTGTGTACTTTCTCTTGCAGTTGATCTTACTTGTCGTTATTTATATGCTTAAGTAAACACACATATGGTTCATGGTTGAATAAATGGTTGCATGAATGATAAAAAAAGGAATTGTAAATGAATTGAAAGTTTTTATAAGACAGATTTGCCCCCCCCTCTTGGTCCTTTGTGCTTTTAACAATTAGTATTAGAGCGGGTACTTCTAGAGAAGCTTAACAACTTGATGGAGATATTCTGAAGCACAAATGGGTGGTAAGAAGAATAATTATAAGAAAGGGAAGAACTCCAAAGATTACTTTTTTTCTACTTCAAGTGAACTTATGAATTTCTTAGAAAATTTTCCTAAAGTTTACTCCCCCTTAGGAGTTGTAACTTGTGAATTTGGAGAAGGATTTGTTGATTCATATTCAGATTGTGAAGATTCACCTTAAGAATTAGTAAAAAGGGAAATTTCTCATTCTAGAGATGAGAACCAAAATCTCATAGGCAATAGATTGATGAAATGATCAAAAACCATGAAAACCAGATTAATCTCCTTAAAGGTAAGTTGAAGAATGAGAGTAAAGAACATGATGACTTCACAAAGAATCTAGACGAATAGTTAGAGAGAGTTGCAGCCATCCTTGAATCCAAGGAATATGCTTATGAGAATAGTCATGATATTTAAATTTTTGAGTCACAAATGGAGGATTTTTCTAAAACCCTAAAAGTCAAAGAAGAAGAATGTACTCAGCTGAAATCACATGTTGTTTTGCTCAATGATAAACTCAATACTAAGGAGGATGAGTGCATCAAGTATGAAATAGGAATGAAATATTTACATTTTATACTTGATGTAGTTTCAATAAAACTAAAAATGTTTGAGAAAAGTGTAAATGACCTAGATAATATTCTTAGCGAACAAAGATCAACAAGTGATAGGGCTTATTTGGGATTCAATGAGGATCTCAAGGAAAAGTAATTGAAACAAGAGGACATGGCTTCAATCAAGGAAGATGGTGAAACATGTACCAAGGAAGAAAAGAGGGTGAAATATTCCAAGGAAAATGAGAATACCAAGCCTACTAGGAAACCTAATGCATCAAGGTATGAAAGATCATTCAATGGTTATTGTTTCTCATGTCATTATTTTGGTCATAGAGTTGGATATTATAAGAAAAGGTCTCCTAGGAATAGTGTAGGGTTATTTCATGGTGAGTTTCATTCATGTTGTGAGTATGGTCATAGATCCAAGGATGGATGGAATCTTATATTTTTTGAGATAAGAAAAAGTAGGAGTATTTTCATAAAGAGATATGATCCTAGAAATATTCATCCGCGGGAAGACAATAGAAATGAGTTTTCTAAGAATGTTGTATCCTACAATTGTAATGAATAAGGGCATGTTGCTATGTTTTTTTTGTATGATGCACCTAGACATATTGGTGGTTTCAATAGGAAAACATCAATATTATGCTATAGTTGTAACAAAGTTGGTCATATTGCAAGGAATTGATATTGAGGTCTCTCAATTTAAAATAGGAGTTTTCAAGATCCTAGTGTACAAGGAAGGGGTATTTTAAGGCCAAGAATATATGGAAATGGTTCAAGAATGAATTAGGAACTAAGAATATATCTTCATACTTCAATAAGAGCTAGTGATGGTGGAAGGAAAGGTGTGATACAGAGCTTAGATCAAAAAATATAAGAAGGAGTTGTTCAAGTACCTAAGTGGGTTTGGGACCTCTTCAAGATCTTCTTTTAGGTCTTCTTGGTGATTGTATACCTTCATTATGCTTCTTGAAGGTGTATTAGTGAAAATGAAGAATTAAATTGAGGGGTATATTTCCAAGTCTATATGTGTCTTCTCCATAAGGTTAAGGTATGTCACTTTATGTTATTGTGCATGGCCTTGTGATTTCATAAGGTTGATCAAATAGTATTAGTATAGATACCAGTCTTTATACCTTAAGTGGTGTAAGTCTAAGTCTGTGTCTTATGTTATTATGATGAAGTATCTATTCTGATATGTTTTATCTTGTTCAAAGATAAAAATTTCATGTCCAATGAATTATGTATGTTACTTAAAACTCATAATGTGTGACCTTTTGTTTCTCTGAGTCTGAATTTAGGGTTAATAGTTAAGATTGACAACTGTGATGCTTAATAACGTCTTGTCTAAGTTAAGTTGTGTATTAGAGTGTGTCATGAGTTGAAGAAGAAATTTTTAAAGTATGATTATGATTCCACTTGATATCTCTTATGAAGTTCATTGTATCATGTCACTCATGTGGAATGTTTCCTTTGGATCTATGTCAGTAGTTTACTATGTTGAATGCATTTTTTATCTGTGAAGGTTCATGATAAAAATTATGAGTCCAATGAAGTGTCTTAACTTGCTAATAGAATAATCCATGTGTGATCAAGAAATGACTGTTCCATATAAGTTATAAAATGCTACCTAGAGTCTCAGTGTCTTCATTCTCTAAAATTTATGGTATGGTCGTCATAAAATTTGTCTAGGATTTTCCTCTAGTTTGAAAATTATTGGGTTAAATGTTGGGATTCATTAAGTGATAAGACCCATTTCATGAGATTAAAAGGTACAAATGGATCCTTGAGAATGTGTGAAGATGAACATTTCTATTTTTTAAGCATTCATTGTGAAAGAGATGATTTGTGCAATGTGCTTGAAGACTAATTAGACAAAATCAAGGTGGTACCAAGTGTGTTACTGGTGTTCATGATCTTAAAACATGAAAAATGATTCTCATGGAGGTATAATATGTGTATACAGTGTTGTGTGTGTATTTTAAGATCACAAGATCAAATTTTATACACCTTTGAAGCTACTCTTCCCTAGACTGTGCTTTCATAGTGTTACTAAGCAATATAGAAGGAAATATGGTTTTGGAGGCCAAAATGATGATGTTATAGTGTTAAAAACGTGTACATATCATCTATATAATATGGTATAAAGGATTCAAAATGTTTTAATTCATAAGTATGTCTTGATTCTTGGGAATCTCTAGAAGTGTTGTAACTTGACAGTGCTAGTGTAAAAATAGATGATTGATAAAGAGAGAAAGTATAAACTATGTAAGATGTCTTTAGGAGATTGGTTCAAGGATTGAGATGGAGATAATGTGGAAAAATTGGTATCCATTTCAATTATATTCTTCTTAAAAAAGTAGAATCTCTTAAATATTTGAGTAATTCTTATTATCATAAGGGTTAGTTGACTGTAACAGAGAAGTTGATGGTAAAAAGAAGGGATTTTGAACTTTTAGTTGATTCTCATATTTGTTTTGACATATAAAGATGTGTTGAAGTCTTATTATGGATGTTTTATGATCAAGAGAATAACAAAGTAAATTTAGATATTTTTTAACTTATTGAACTCCTGACTGTGAGTTGAAGAAAGTTGTTAAAGGATACAAGTTACAGTGAACTCATAATGAATGTAAGCTCCTACAGGTATGGGTTTGGTATTTTGAATTATTTGATATGCCTAAGATCTTATGAAGAAGCTATATGGTGCATTAAGTGGTTTGAATTCTTTATGTTATACAAGAAATTACCTTGTGTTTTAGTTGCTTCATGAGTAGGAGTGATGAGCTACAGGTACAAAAGGCAGAGTAGGCATTTATTTACAGGTGAAAAGTGTATGTCAATATTTTTTAGAAGGATATAAGGTATATGTAGTATTTCTCTTTTCAATGTGTAAGTAAGTGTTCTGTGATCTTTGTTTCATCATAAAATGATCTATTTTTTCTCCATAAGTGAACCCTGCAAGCATGTAGGTGATTTAATAAGTATGGTGATAGTACGTGTGAAGGGATATAATGATTTCCATTGCTTCCTAAGTTTAAGAAAGGAATTGGATAGAGGATAATCTAATAAAGTTGTCTTTTGAGTATTGAATGTGTCTAAATGACGATTCTATAGGAGTCCCATAGTGTTATAGTGGTCTGTATAATTACATCTATAGGTGAGTGAAATATTTGTACCTATTAGGATAGGGGGAGTACATGAGATTACTCTATGATGAACTATGAGATATATGTTGTGTTATCTCAATTCATCTTCTTGACTATTTGTAGCTTGGCTTGGTGGTGTATTGTTAACTTGAAGTTAGTCAGTACCTCTGTAGCAAGAAATGTTGCTCCTACATGTGTCTTTGTTGCTTAAGAATGTAAAATGCTCATTCAAATCAGGGGATCATGTATGAGTTACTCAAATAAGGTGAAAATTGTGGTATCAAGGCAATAGAGGTAAGTGCTGGGTACCTAAACAATGCATTGGAAAAAAATCATTGTATGCATGTTGTCAGTCAAATATGACTATCCAAAACTAAGAAAATGGTTTAGAACATGACAAAAGTGTATATGGTGTTTTCTTTCCATGATTGCAAGGTAAGTTACTCAAATTTGTGTTTATGGGCTAGATATGGTGGCCTTAAGTCCAAGGGAAGTAATGGTTTGCTGATTCGTGTGTTGTATAAAGCTTGGGAGAGCATTAAAATTGATCATAAATGCATTGAGAAGTCTGATTAGGGACTTGTGTTCTTGAGTCAGTTTGGTAAACAAGAAAGTGCATGACTGTGTTATTTTTATGCCTAAACTTGTTTAGTATAACTAAGAATGAATGTATGATGGTTTGGTATGTTCATTCATGACATTTTTGGAATGTTCTCAATATGTATGGCTCAGATGATGGTCTACTACAGTTGACTCATGAAGTCTAAAATAGGGTTGAAGAGAAAATAGCTTTTTTCACACCTAGAAGGTTGAAAATGGTATTATTGTCTCCATGAAAGGTATGATGTTTCTTTCCTTGAGATTTATTGATGTTTTCAAATGGTGTATATGCTTATCCCAAGGGGAGCATGGTGATTGCATGCTTGCAAAGAAGGAAAAATAAAGTTTGAGTCCAAATTTTAAGGCATTGAGATTGATTGTGATATTTGGTTGATGTTTATAAAAAAAGCATGATGCTATGAAGCTGAGAAAGATGAATATTATGCATGTATAGTATGCATTTGTCATTAATGTAAAAAGGGGGAGAAGTTCGGGTAGTTTTCCATCAATGAAAAAGGGGGATATTGTTGGCATGCAGTCCTAGAGGTGTTGTCATTAATGAAAAACCACATTAATAAAAAAGTTAATGATAGAGTACATTTAGATGATGTTTTGTATGGTGTTGACATCATGATTCAAATTTTTATATGATGCTACAAGGATATTCAGTGAGAAAAGTTTTCTCTTACAAGCCCATTCAGGTTCCTAGGTAATGTTGCATGGTGGTAGGAGATTATTGGTTGCTTGAGAAGCATTTTGGAATGATGGATAAAAGTTTTAGTTAGTGTTTAAGAACTCACATCAGTTGTAGGGTGAAGATATAGGTGATTCACTATGTTTCAAGTTCTCATTTTGAGTAGGTATGGATACTAGGAGGTATGAGGAAGAGCTTTGGAGCTATATGAGCTCATGAATACATGTATTTAGGTATATCATGGTGTACCATGCATTTTTAGATCATTTTTATAGTTTTCATGATGTGTTATAGTGTTTTTCCAGTTGACCCTATCTTCTACAGTGTGAAACCCTAAGGAGTAGTTATACAAGTATCAGTGTCTAGGGAGTTTGAGTTATGGTGATGACATTATGATGATTTGAGAAAAAAATTCAATCTTCCATGATGTGAATTTTGAAAGATATGTCATTTTTAGTGAAACAAGGTCAAGAACTAGAGCATTTCCAACTCAAATTTGATCTTCTGATGCTCACCCTGAATTGTGTGCTTTGCATGGGAAATTGTAATGAACCATTACACCAAAACCTTGAGGTGTTAGTGAAATATGTACATGACTATCATAACATCCCACCATGATTCCATAGAGACCTTCTCAGGAGGGGTTTACACCCGCACTCCATACATACGAGCCCCGCTTCACCAACATTTAGGTTCCCCACAAGCCCTGGCTACTCAAATTAATAAACCAAGAAGGATTTGAACATGAGTGGTCACTCTAATACATAATGTAATGAACCATTACACAAAAACCTTGAGCCATTAGTGAAATCCACACATGAGGATCATAATAGAAATTTTGAATTTTAGGGATGGTTATATATTGATTATAGATGGTTTTACAAAAAACTGAGGTCATTTTATCATCACGTTTTTATGAATGAATTTTAAGAAGGTAAACAACTTGCTATGATTTTTTCAAACCCTAGCTTGAAGATGGTATGGAATAATTATTTCCTAAGTGGCCATAATTTCTTCTTGGTGCATAGATGATGATTATAAAATGTAGAGGACTCCTTCATATTTCTAGAAAGGTATGGTAATGTAGACACCTAAATTTGGTATCTCTACCCCTGTCTACCCATGTGCGCATATGTTTTATAAGGTATTATCTAGGTCCCCCTTTAATTAAATTCATCCCCATTTATTTAATTAAAATGCCCACTCAATTATTCTATCACCTTTAATTCCCATCTAATTCCTATTAATTAATTAATCAATCAATCTTCATATCTCACATGCCCTAACCAACCTTCTATTTAGGATGATTTTATCCTAACACATACATTCCCTTATTTTTCTATCTTTTTTATCTTGCCTATCTTTATCCCTTAACATCCCAAAAAATCCCTTTCCCACCTACATGCTTTAAAGCATTCTTCCAATTCTTAAGAAATACCAAATCCTGAAAAAAATCATAAAATCAACCCTATTGGGGAAACTTTCCCCATAGTTAGTGGTGATTTAGCCCATTCACCATCGACCCTATAAAACTAAGTCTTTTTCTTTTCCATAATCATCAGACGCATGTAAATTGTGGGGCTTCCTAGTGACCTATGAACTCTTCACTATGCCTGAGTGTTCCTATAATAGTTACAGGTTCCAAATTTCACTCCAAGACCCTGCAAACCTACACATTTCATCTACAACTTCATAACCATCCTCTCAGGTCGTTGTCGACCTGCCTATGTATGGTATGGGTCACCATCGACCCAGACCAAGTAGCTGTACTGATGAAAATCGACACGCGACCTTCAACTGCACTCGACCTTTCGAGGTCATGCCGGGACAACTGATGTGGAAATTTATGAATGTCTAAATGTAGGAAATATGTGGTACGTGGAAGAAAATATGTGTGTGAAATGGGATGGATAATTTATCAAGGAAATACAATTTCCTCAATGTGCAATAACAAGATCTATCCGTCAAGTGAAAGGAATGCCTCTTTAACCTCGACGGGTCTTTAGATGGATCTGACTACACGAAGACTCTAGTCAATATCAAGGGTTTCTTTCTAGTGATTGTGTAATACATGAATCTAATAGGTGTCTCCTAGCAGTTTCCAACAAGGTCATGTAACAAGTACAAGAGAGGCAGCTCTATAGGCGGTTAGCTATAGCGGTCAAATCAGAGGGCTCCAGATGAGATTCTCAGATTCATGAGTACTTCTGTAATACATGATGAATCTGGTAGGAGTCATCGATTATTTCACTTCTGAATACTAATGGTCATGTAACATTGTACTAAGATCTAGCATTAGTCAAGCTTCTTGGATGTGCGGTTAGAGAGAACCTACTGGTCACAATATCTCATGTAACCAATCTCCTGTCATTAGCGGGTCCTTATTTGAGGTAATCATGTGCAACAATGTATAACTTCTATTCATCCAAGGGCAGTCATGTAATCGTAGGATGACCATGAAACTTCGATGTTTATGAGTTTAATTTGTTTCAGATTCTAGATAGCGTAGTCAAGCATGGTGTGGTTGAGGAACAAGAAGATGAAGTCCCGTATCTATGTCCGTAAGTAATCTTGGGACATTCGGTTGCGGTGAGACCACCCTATATGGTCATTCCCTATGCATTGTATCTTGTCTATTACCATTGATTGCATAGATTCTATCTAATCTAAGCTTATTTAATCAACTTCAACTAATCTTTAACATGTTTAATTATTCTATGTCTCTTGGTATCGTCAAGAAAGTTTAGATAAAAATGAAAATATTTATCTAGTTTTTCCTATTTTTCCTTATTTGATCCTTTCTGCATCATATTTCCCTTTCCTTTGTGTGTCCTCATCAAAATATCACATTTAAATTGGATTATTTAAAAAATCCTTTATTTTATGCATCCTTCTTGCTCACTTAGTTTAAGTAGGGGGTTTACTTGTTGAATTTCAAGAATCCTCACACATGACCTAAAAATCTTAAACCAATCAACATGTCTAAAATGACATATTACTTGGTATACTGATTGGGATTTCATCACCCAATAGGAAACTGAGACTCTCCCAAGCCAAAAAAAACCTGAAACTTCCCCTGACATAGATTTCCTTCTCTTAGTTGTACCCCCATTATCCATCCCCTTTCCTATTTTTCACATTTCCTTAATTAAAAAATAAATAAAAAATAACTATTTTTGTTGACTTGCTTGATTTAAAATGGAATATGATTCTACCTTAAATGATTCTTCACATGAACCACAATTGATATCTCACATTTTATCCTTCTAGCCCCATTCTGTTACTTCTTTCTTCGTAGATCATGCCAACTAGTATAATCTATCCCACCACCTTAGACCACCCCTAGTTCATCTAATATCACCATACCTATCTAGCCTATTGACATTCCCATTTATCTTGTACTAAATCTTCCCATGCAATCCCAACCATATTATCATCTTCCTCCTCAATATCATACACCCCCTCAACCAATATAATCTTCACTGCTCCCCGAACATTTTTAGACTGACCCTTTCCTAACCCACCACCAAAAAACCCATTTTCAATAAACACCATAAATTAACTCAAATTTGACACATCCATACTGGATTCTTGATCTCCATATCTATCCCACTTATTGCATCATCTCTTACTCCCATCCTTGATATTATGCCTACGGATCCTTTAAGAGCTATCCTCAAATCAACCGTGCCTCATATTGTCGTAACCCACCTTGACTTCCACTGGACTTCTTTCATATCTACACCTAGTCCTTCTCTTACCACATTCACATTGGCTTCAAGTCACCCACGTCTTCATCCAAACCTATCCTACCCCAACTTATGATTACTATCAAATTAGCCATGCATCTATCCCAAACACACCCATCACTACACTTATATTTACTATGCCAAAAAATCCACCTGTGTATGTCTTGACAATTATTATGTACACATTTCTTTACCCATGCCACATCCACCATTCCCACATATTACATCTACTATCACACCAATTTCTTTTTCCATTTTGGTTAATCCAAAAAATATTCAAATTCCTCCTAAAACACCTAATCACTGGCAATTCAGGTACTCACTAAGGCATTTCCACACCAAATCAATCCAAAACTTTGCCTCATAGAAACTCTCACATAGACTTGATTAACTACATGTTCCAAACAATCAGTTCTTCTATCCACACTGTACAGTATTTTATAAGGAAGAATTACCTACACCAGTTCTATCTGAATCATCATCCACTCCCCCATCCACATTTATTTCACCATTACATATCATACCATCCATAGAATCAATCTCAGTTCCTCTTTCTACACTTTTATCTAGACCTACCACATCGACCATCAAAACGTTGATATCCTAAGTCATGGATCTTCTCCTCCCACATCCTTTGAATAATAGTGGAGAGAACTAAAAATTTGATAAGCCATAGGTGACCATCTTATTTCATCTACACAACCAGTACATTTCTTCACCGTCCTTATCATCAAATCATGCAAAAATTACTTTCCCCATCAGTAAAACATCATCTTTAGATCCACCAGTCAAAATGGTGGATTGTCATTCCTCCTAATGGTAATCCTTCATAAACCAAACATAAAAACCTTTTTACCCTTAGGATGATCCCTTGTGCTTTTTCACAAGAATATATAATTTCTTCTAACAAAGATTAGGACCTACATCATCTATCTTTTTGGCCACATACATCTATCCTAGGACCATCTTAGGGTTTATCACGATTTCAATCAACATTTTAGATTTTGGAGATATGATGGGCAATCCAAATCCAAACAATCTGACTCCCTCCTAGGACCATAATCCTTTTGTCAAGAAAACTCCCATCCATATGACCATTCCAAAAGGGGTGAAATCATCCAAATGTTCTTCTTCTAGGACACCAATCATTGTTTGGGTTCGGGGGATGTAAAACATCAAGATCTACAATCCACCCCCATCCTCAACATCCAAAACATCTCCTGACACATATATTGATCCTATGGAGAAGTCCTATGACATCTACTCCAAATTTTTTCCATCACAATCCACCTATCAGGTCCTTTTTCTAGATTTTAAAAGGGCATCATTAGTTTGAGGGTCCCCACCAAATTTTCAACTACCATCATACCCTATAGTCATGACACCAAGGTTTCAATGTAAGGCCTCTACAAACTTTCATCCATGATAATTATTGAGAGATAGGAAGATTCAAGTGATGGACTCTCCTTCTCTATCTACCATCTGATCCACAACTGATTCGATCTCCCATTTAATCCTCTCCATGTGTAGGAGCCACTAGGCCTTCTCCTTCATCCACCAATTTTTCACATGTCAATCCTCTTAGCGATGGTCCCCCCTTATTCATCGATAAGGTTCACCTTGATAATTTTACCTATGATCATTAGATCGCTATACTCCCATTGGATTGCTTGGAAAATAGACTATATAACCATCGTCATTTTGCATCCCTTTATTCTTCCAACATCTAATAGCTCATCCATGTATCTCTTGTCTAGGGGGAGAACCTTCCCCTTGTTTTGATTCATCCACATTTTCTTCCGTCATCATGAAGATCCCCCCAAGCTGCTATTTGACAGAGGTAGGGGGAACTTCATTCTAGGTTTTTATCTTCTTTGCAGATTTTGATCCTCTCCATACCTGACACAATATCTTATTTATCTAGAATCATCTCATTCAATCATATTAGCTGAGTTTTATCCATCATCTTCTCTTCAGGTAAAACCACCTTTGTGACCATATGTTTTGCTTCCCTTGGGACCACCATGGATTTATCTAAGGTTTTAGCCCTCATGGTCACCATGATAATATCATCCTAATTGTATCAATTATAATGCAACTACTATTCTTGTTTTGTGTCAAGAAAATGTGTATTTACTCAAGCTTACTATTAGATCCACATCTCGATGTTGGACTGTGGTCTAGAGACCTAAACTGAAAATTGATTCCGAGCATTTAGACCAAGTGGATTTTCCTGGGATGAGGTATCATAAAGATTCATAGATGGGTCTCCTTATTGGTCTTATTAATCCTCACGGTCTTCAAAACATCATCACTCCATCATCACTTTGGACAACTAAGTATTTCACTAAGTGGGTGGAAGAAATTCCCCTCACGTTAAGGAATTTTCAGTCGAATTATTAAGGCTACCAACATGAGGGGGGTGCCACATTTATTGTTCCATTTTAGATGTAGATCAGGGAGGATATTGTGAAATTAGTTTATATGGAGATGATATCTTAAGAGTGTTTACGACTCATTTAACATCAGGAGATTTTGATTATCAGACTTTATACTGATGCTAGGAGAGATGGTTGTCCACAGATGAGCCATGATGATGACAGGTACTCTCTTGAAACATTCTTACACTAACTATTGACAAATCAGGTTGAGATTGTCCCTTCATTTAATCAACTCTTAGTTGATGTCATATTCAAACCAGGGGTGTGTCTGAAGCTATATGCAACAAGAAGAATCTTAGTGATCTAGTAATTGATTGTAGGTATTTATTATTTTTATATTTTCTGGGGGTTTTTGCAGTGTCTTTAGGATTCCCTGGCCAAAGCCTTATTAAAGCTAAACTATAAGAAACTTGCTGAAATAAACACTCATTGCTGAAATAAATAAATCTTCAGAATTAAACATGCTGCTGGAAATAAACACACTCTTGCAGAATGAAACAAATTGCTGGAAATAAACACACTCTTGCAGAATGAAACAAATTGTTGGAAATAAACACACATTGCAGAAGTAAACACACTTGCTTGGAAATAAACACACGTTTGAAAATGTTGTTGAAAATTCTTGCAAGGAAATAAGAGTCTAATCTATAACACCTACAGGGACAAGTACATAACAAAATTTAACTGAAGAATCAAAAGCATTTACAGAATTAACACTTAACAGATTTCACAAATTTATTAGAAATATAAATACCAATAAAACAAAGAATCCTACTTCTTGGAGGAGTGGGCCCTTGCTCCACCTTGAATCAGGAGTTGACAAAGTATGATTCTCTCAAAATGAAATGGCTATCTTATTACTGAAATGTTCTGTCTTACAAACTTCACTGTATATCTATATCATATATATCATCTATTATATCTTTCTCTAATCTATCTACAGGTCCTTATATATATTTCATCATCTGAAGATGCATTTACAATCATAAGTGCTCAATAGTTATCCATCCATCTATAGGTTCTAGTGAAACAAAATAGTGCTCAAAGTAGATGTGGAATTTAGAAACCTTGCTGGACATACAACTGTCTGATCCTACATAAGTATTTCTGGAGTATGAAGAATCAACAATCTGTTGATCTGCTCCTGATTGGAAGGCCCATTAATTTCTCTATCACTAGATGTTGTCAAAATAAATAGATTCCCATTGATTCTGGAACTTTAGAGAAGTTCCAGAACCAAAGGGAACTATTCTGGAACTAACTGCAAAAGTTCTAGAGCTAAGCGCAGGAGTTCCGGAACTAAGTGTTGGAGTTCCAGAACTAAGTCTGAAGGTTCTGGAACTAAGTGATAGAGTTCCTTTGTTGTGTGATGGAGTTCCAGAACTAAGCCTGGAGGTTCTGGAGCTAAGCCGTATTGAAGCCAATGTTCCCAAAAAGGTGTTGGTTGCTTCATACTTTGTTCTTCTGACTGAATGTGACCTGTTTTATTACAAAAACTGAATTTCCACACACTTTGTTAGGAATTACAGAGTTTTTAGACGTTAGAACTAAATCAAACAAAATATGGACAATTACATCCTAACTTATACTAGATCAAACAAAAGCCACAAAATGTAGTCAAACTTGATAAAAAGGAGAGTAAAATAAGATCATTTATTGCACATTGATGAGGCATATTTTGGCCTTATCATCTCCCCCACACTTACTTGTTTGTAAGTCCTCTTACAAAATTTACTCTTCAAAACTTGGGTTGTGAATTCTGCATTCCAATTGACTACTAAGGTCAAATGGCTGAAACTGAATATCCCAGTGCTTCAGTTCAGAAGTACTATACCCTGATCCTTCTTCTATCTTTCTCTGCCACTCCTCAAAGTGAGTGGGATCTTGAGGCTCTCTATTTTTCCATGGAGACATGGGAGTGAGAAGGAGAGGAGGCCTTGTTCTCATTCCCATCCATATGCCCCTACATTTTTCATTGATATGAGGGATTAGTGTACACAAAGATCTAGCTCTTTCCAGACTCCATATTAAGTTCATGGGAGATATCACTTCTCTTCTTCTCAATGCAACTTTGAGAAACTCACATCTCTTCAAGCATCCATCATAAATATCTTCAAATTTTTCTCCTCATAAGAGGTGAAGGCATCAATACTTTTCTGTAGACTGGCAATATAATGTGCCTTGAATCGACTGTCAAAGGCATGGGATCTGAAATGTATAGCAAAGGCAGATGGTTTTCCATAGTGAGCTCTCATGCAGAGGCCAGATGAACTAGCCTTTAATAAATGTTTAGAATCCCTCTCTTTCCATGTTATCTAATTTTGAAGTACATAAACAAATGCATTCAAGCTGGCTTTCCCCTACATACAAATTGATCATGAATCCTTTATTCTTTTCCAACATAAAATTGCAGAGATAAAATTCATAGAGAAGATTTTTCTACTCTGCACTGGCTGAGGAATATGTTGTCATGAACTCTGATTCATCTTTTATTTCATGTGGAAGGCCACATGCAATCCTTGATAGTTTCCAGCGAATAAATTTCTCTTCCAGAAAGACACTGTATGCAGGAGAAGGTCTCCTACATGTGAGTAATCTTTCACTCATTATACAGACCATTTGTATCTTTACCAGACATTTAAATTTGTCTTCTTCCATTTTGTAAAAAAATTTTCTTCCCATTCCTTCCTTGCCTTCTTCTCCTCTTCCATCTTGCTTCTTAGTTCCTCATTTGATGTTTTAAATTCATTAAGCTTTCTACAGGTATCATCCCACAACTGCTTAAGTGGCCAGTAAGTCAATTCAGTTTGTACAACCTGATTCATTGAAGATATCTTTGACATAGCACTCTGTTTACTAGCCAATTGACATTCTTTTTCTTTTTCTACCATTTTTTGTTTGACCAATGTCAATTCTTCAGTCCTATCTGTGAGCTGAGTTTTTAGTTTCTCAATGAGCATTTCCCTATGCTCCAATTTGTTCTTGAGGAAGTTTAATTCCTCATCCTTCTCCCTAATGATAAGTTCTTCTCTAGACAAAAACAAAGCTGTCTAACTTGTTGTTTCTCCTCTTTTTCTAAAAGTCCTTGGGGAATGAGAATTGCTCTTCCACTAAAGGGGATTTCCCTTTCTTGTTTCCAAGATGCCAATTCCTCTTCTTCATGTGACAGTGTTGTTGAGTCACCCATCTCCTGAAAATCCTTCTTCAAATCTTTCATCTTCTTTCTCCACCTCAGTTTGACTTGGTCGAGGAGGAGACATTGCCATGCTGCCCAGAATATCAACAACTTCTTTCTCCAAACCATCATGTTCTTCAATATCCACTGGAGTTTCCCTAGACCTCTTATGAACTCTTCTTCTTTGAGGAGCTTCAAAATGTCCTGAAGTGGGCTTCCTCCTTGAGCTTCTTCTAATTTTTACTTCATGATCCAGCTTAGGTGAACTGTCACTGTCAGAGACAAATATTAGTTCTTCTGGTATTGTTGTAGAGGAAGGAGTTTCTTTTGAAGACACAATAGGTTTTGCAGCTTTGATCATCCTTTCAGATCTCCTCCTCTTTGGCACATTAACCCCACCTATTTCCTTCTTTTTCTCTACAGGGGGATCAATCTCCAAATTAATTTTAGGGGAGAAAGGGGTTGGTATTCCCCTCCTGATAATATCAGGGCTTTGTTTGAATTTGTTAAGGAACTTTTCCCATGCTTCTTCTCCATTTTTCTTTGAGAGAAAATGGTGCTGACAGACCAGATGGACTAATCCATGATGTCTAATTGTCCCAACTCCCCAAGAATACCTCTGAGCCATTGTCTGGATGGAGTCAAAGAGGAACCCTAGAAGGTTTACTATATACTCTTGTTTTGCAGCCCCATACCTAAGATATATCAGCATCTTAAGGACCTCTCTTCCCACAGTCCCAAATTGGCCATCGCAAGTTAGGTACTTAACTACCCAAAATGCTACCCTGTCAAAGGGTTTGGGAAGGCTAGCTCTTCTGACCCCCTTGATGATTTTATTAGTATTATAAATATATTGGGGTTCAGATTCCCCCTCTTGTATCAAGGTTTCCACCAGTTCTTTTAGGGTCCCCTTGATAGGATTTGGGACATGTACAATTGGTACCCCAGATACATTGCTCATTGTATTTACAGTAAAGGGAATTACAATGATTTTAACCTTAGTTCTGGATTGTTCTAAATTTACAACAAATTCCCTTACCAATTCATCATTGTACTTTGAGAATTTCTTTAGAAACTCCAGCCACCCTGCTTGTTCAAAAATGGCTGCCACTTCTCCATCTGCAAGAATTTGTGTATCATCCTCTGGCTCTGACTTCTTTTTGATACCCATGGTAAAGAGGACGATTCAAATTATTCCTTCTTTCAAATCCTTACTCTTTTAGGAGATAGCTGCAGAACTACTAGATTTGGCTGTGGAACTATTGGATTTGGCTGCGGAATTGTTGGGTTTAGCTACGGAATTCAAATATAATTCTATTGTTTCTTCCTTGAATTTTTCTGCAACTGCTTCTCAATTTCATTTATTCCACCCAAATGATAGCTCATTATTAATACACCACCACTTTTACTTGTTCAATCGACATCACCCTCATGATTACTTGCTTTTAATCATAATGTACAATAAATGACTCATCATACCGACTACTTAAATCAAGTCTAATCACACATGCAAACTTTTAATTTAACCTTTAATAAGATCAAGACATAATTACCATCCTTATTGATGTAATTCCTCCACCTAGATGACTCATCATTCCTAAAAAAGTGAAAAAGAAAAAATGGTTAGAAAAGACAGCTGGAATTCCAAAGAAGTTCCTTTTATTTTGAATTAGCCATTTATTGAGGAGACCAACCACCATTTCTAGTTTTCAATTGGTCTTTGAGAGATTTTTTTTTGGGAAGAGAACGCCATTTACTGGTTTTCATTCCCTCCCTTTTTATTTTTTTTTTTTTTTTTTTTTTTTATTTTTTTTTTTTGGGAAGAGAACACCATTTGCTAGTTTTCATTCTCTTCCCTTTATTTTGGATCCATGCATCTGATTACTTGATCATTTTGGAAGAACTAGGTTCTTCCATATGATCAAATTCCTTGTCTACTTCAATCTTCTTCAAGAATTCATCCTTAGTAGGAGGCTTCCTATAAAGTTTCAGCCTGTGTCCATTGACCATAAGTGTCTTTCTACTACCATCAATGGGAAGTAGCTGAATAGAGCCATTGTCAAATATCTTCTCAATCTGATAAGGTCCTAACCACCTGGTTCTCAACTTGCCTTTGAATTGTTGGTACTTGGAATCAAACAGTAATGCCCAATCTCCTACCTTGAATTTCCTTTCCTTGATATGTGTATCATGCCACTACTTCCTTTGGTCTTGGATTATCTCTGTCTGTTGAAGTGCTTCCAATCTCAGCTCATCCAATTCATTGAGTTGTAGAATTCTTTCCTTTTGTGTTGCATCCAATTCAATACCCAATTTAGTTGTTGTTCTCAATGTTTGTAGTTCAAATTCAATGGGTAACAAGGGATTTTTCCCATAGACTAACTCATATGGTTAGAACCCTGTTGTAGTCTTCCAAGTTGTGTTATAAGCCCAAACAAGCCTCAGGTAACCTCTTTACCCAATCTCTTCTACCTGCTTCAACTGTTTTGGTGAGGATGTTTTCCAATTGTTTGTTTGTCACTTCTACTTTCCCATTTGATTGTGGGTGATAGGGAGATGACTTCCTATGATTGATTTGATAGTACATTGTGAAGGCCTAGATCATATTGGACATGAACTATGGACCTTGGTCTGAAACTATGCTTCTTGGTGCACCAAACTTCATCATAATTTTGTGCCAAAGAAAATCAGCAACTGCATCTTCATTAGCATTTGTTAAAGCCTGAACCTCTGCCCACTTTGTCACATAATCAGTACATACAAGAATGTGCTCCTTTCCTTGTGAAGGAGGACTAAAAGGGCCAACAAAATCCAGCCCCCACCTTTCAAATGGTTCAATCACTACTTGAGGTTGTAGAGGCATTTCACTGGTGAAAGTTGGTTGTCCCATCCTTTGACAAGGATCACACTGCTTGATGTATTTCTTCACATCTTTATACAGAGATGGCCAATAATAGCCAGTGCCAAGTATTTTGTGTGTTGTTATTTTCACTAAAAAGTGTCCTCCACTTGGTTCATCATGACATGCCCTGAGTATGTCAAAGATTTCATCTTCTCTCACACACCTGCGTAAAACCAAATCAGGACCACATTTAAATAACATTCCATTCAACCATTTAAATTGTGCACTAGGTTTTGATTAATCTTTTCATTTGTTTCTTGGTAAAAGAAGGGGGAAACTTCCATGTTGCAAGATAATTTTCCATATCAGCAAACCATGGTGTATCAGCTGAAATAGAAAATAATTGTTCATCTGGAAAGTTGTCCTTAACTGGATCTTGCTCCCCTGTAGTGGTTAATCTTGACAAGAAATCAGCTACCACATTAGATTTTCCTGGATTATCCACAATGGTAATATCAAATTCTTGTAAAAGTAATAACCATCTAATTATCCTACCTCCAATCACTGGTTTGTTCATTAAGTATTTAATTGTTGAGTGATTTGCATGTACAAATATTTTGTACCCTGTAATATAATGTCTGAAATTATTAATTGCATAAATCACAACAAGAAATTATTTTTCAGTGGTGGTGTAATTTCTTTCAGTGGGAGTAATATTTTTACTAAGGTAGTAAATAGCATACATTTTCCCTTCTTCATCTTTCTGTCCCAGAACTGCACCAATTGAGTTATTTGAGGCATCTGTTTGGATGTGAAAAGGTTTCTCCCAATTAGGTCCTCTCAATATTGGGGCAGTGATTAATTTTTCTTTAATTTCTTCAAAAGCATGTTGACACTTTTCATCCCAATGAAATTCGCAATCCTTGGTAAGTAAACCAAACATGGGGGAAATTTTTTTACTAAAATATTTAATAAAACACCTATAGTATCCAACATGCCCTAAGAATGACTTGATATCCATGGGGGTTTGAGGAACAGGTAAGTTTGAAATAATCCTGATTTTGTTTTGGTCAACTTGAATTCCTCTTTTTGAAATGTGGTGTCCTAGTACAATCCCCTCATCAACCATCATCAAGCATTTCTCATGACTAAGAGACAAATGGTGTTGCTCACATCTTGTTAATATTCTATCCATATTTTTCAAGGCATCATCAAATGTTTCTCCATGCACATTAAAATCATCCATGTATACTTCCACACAATCATTGGTTAGATCTGCAAAAATTGCTAGTACAACCCTTTGGAAGGTTGTTGGAGCATTACATAGTCCAAATGGAAATACCCTGTAGGAAAAGGTACCCCATGGACAAGTAAAGGTAGTTTTTTCTTGATCCTCAGCAGCCACCCTGATTTGATTATATCCACTAAAACCATCCAGGAAGGAAAAGTATTGTTTACCTGAAAGGTTGTCTAAAACTTGATCTATGAATGGTAAGGGAAAATAATCTCTAAGTGTAGCTTTGTTCAATTCCCTATAATCAACACAAATTCTCCATTTTCCATTATTTTTGGGCACAATCACAAGAGGAGACACCCACTGACTATCTGAGATAGGGTAGATAAATCCTACTTGCAATAGCTTTTCAATTTCCTGCTTGACTATGTCCCTCAAGGCTGGGTTGATCCTTCTCTGAGGTTTCCTAACTGGTTTAACATTTTCAGTATAAATGTGATGGGTACAAATACTTGGATGGATTCCTTTCATGTCTTTATAGTCCCAAGAAAAATATCTAGTATGATTTTTCAAAACATCAAATAATTTAGCTTCTTGATCATTTTCCAACCAGCTGTTAATGTTCAAAATTTTACCTGGTTGAATCTCAATTTGTTTGGTTCCAGTGTGTGATGAACTGATTTGTTGAAAAGGTTCCATTAGGGTGTTTAGTGGACATGAATGTGGTAACAACATATGATATGCAACAATGTCTCTAAAGTTCCCTTGAGAAAGAATACTGGACAAAGGACAGTAGGTAGAGTTATGATACTTATCTTGTTGTTGGTCAAACTCCTCATCACTGCTGCTTTCCAAAAATTCCTCACCATTCCTTGATATCTTTGAGACTGAAGCTACTGATTCCATAGCTATTTCTTCCCCTCCCCAAGAGAAATCTCATTCCTCCAGAGTGAAATTATTTACATCTTCCTGGAATTGTTGTGGTTCCAGAGATAAGTATGCATGTTCTAGAACTAAGTCTAAAGGTTCCAGAACTAAGTCCGAAGGTTCCAGAACTAAGTCTGAAGGTTCCAGAACTATCCCTGATTGTTCCAAAGACAACTGGTGATCATTTAATGGATGGTTAATCATATTCTCCACCTCTCTTACATGATCTTGTAATGTTATCATAGTCAAAGAAGACAAATGTTTTTTATTAGTATCAGGATCATCAACCCATAATTGTTCTTGATTATCAATAAAAGGTCGTGCAGAAGGATATAAGGAAATTTTCTTAGAATTCTTACCATTTGAGATAGTCATATCACCTGATCTGCAATCAATTAAGGCAGCAACTGTAGCTAACCATGGTCTACCCAAAATAATGGGATAACCAAGTGTTTTACCTTTTGGCTGTAATATAAGGAAGTCCACTGGATACTCCCATGACTCCACCATAACTGCCACATCTTCAATGATTCCTTCTGGTTTTTCTACTGACTGATCTGCCATCTGCAATATGGTGCTAGTAGGTTGTATACCTGTTAATGGTAATGTTTTCAAAGTGTCCACTGTCATCACATTTATAGTTGCTCCCAAATCAACCAAAACATTATGTATATCTTTATTTCCTATAGAGATAGAAATAACAGAGCTTCCAGGATCCCCATATTTGGGAAGTAAGAGTTTTCCTGCCAATAAATCAACAAGTTTCTCATCTACCTTAATAGTCCTAGGGTACTGCTTCTTCCTTCCAGGTCTTTTCAAACATAACATTTTGATTAATTTGTTTAATTCAGGAATGTCCTTGATTGCTTGCAACAATGGTATTTCAATATTTAGTTTCCTTAATTCTTGCACTAATTCAGATTCCTTGGTCTCAATAACTTCTTTAAATCTTTCTGGAAATGGAGTTTCAGTAGAGTTGTTATCTGGCTCCTTCTCTTTTTCTTTTTCATCCTCCTTAGGAACAACTGAACTAGGGGTTTCAGTTTCTTCTGTCATCTCAGTAATTATAACAGGTGGACTATTAATTATTTTTCCAGATCTTGTTTGAATATCCTTACAGTCCATGGCATTAAGATCAACTGGTTTTTCTTGCTGTGTTCCATAGACAGGGGTTGTTTGTTTGTTTTTGGGATTAGCAACTGGTTGTGTTGGCATTTGTGTTTGAACCACATTTTCAGTTTGTGAACCTTGTGCTGGAGAACCCATTATGGCCTGTTGATGTTGGTTGGGATATGTTCTTCCTTGAGCATAGTTATTAGGGTTCCACCTAGGTTGTGACCAAGTATAAGGGTTACTCTGACCAGACCATGGTTGTTGGTGTCCCTGAGCATACCAAGCTTGTCCTACCCAATCCTGGGGATTCCATGTTGGTTGAGGGGTCCAAGGTGGTTGTCCCCAATTTTTTGGCACTATCTGAGCTTCCCATGGCATCATCTAGGGATTAGGAACAGATCTTGGTATGAACTTCCCTTGGCTAGGTTGTCTCTGGACAAAGTTTACTTCTTCTGTAGTGGATGAAGTGTTGGTTTGTTTAAGCTGATTTTTTATGAATGGAAGAAGAGAACAAACATTAGCTTCATGTTCCCTAGATTCACAAATAAGACACATTTCTATTTTATCCAAAGGACAATCTCTTATTGCATGCTTCTTTCTGCATCTAGGACAGTACATAGCTAATGGTTCAGTATTAGCATTTTCTTTGGCTTGCAATCCATCCATGGTGGAAGTTAATTGAACTAGGATGTCTGTTTTAAAGTTTTCTAGTTCATCCATAAGTTTGTTCATGTCTTGATTTGTAGTTTTCACATTTTTTCCTTTCCTAGGTCCACCCCTTGTTCTTGAATAACTTCTACAAAGGTCTTTAATATCATTCATTCTTAATTGATTGATGTTTCCACCTCCCAATAAGTTAAGGGATTCCCTAGATTCATCATCCAGACCTTTAAGAAAAATGGTTTTTCTTAGCTCTTCTTGAAGTACAAATCCACACCTTTTACTTACAAAGAGGAATCTATCTAAATAATCTTCCATATTTTCATCCTCTTCCTGTTTGATCCTAAAAAAATCTTCCTTCATGTTTCTCCCTCGACAGTAGTCTTGGTATTTTTCTAGGAAGGAAGTTTCCATTTGTGCCCAAGTGGTAATAGAATTGGATGTTAATCCCATAAACCACCTCATTGTTGCATCTTTCAGAGTGGATGGAAACAACTTGAGTTTTTGATTTTCTATTTTTTAATCATAGGTCTGACACAATACTTTAAATTCAAATAAGAATTGGTCAGGATCCTCAGATGACATCCCTCTAAATGTAGGCAAGTGTGCAGGTGAAATATTCTTCATAGGTGTATCATCATCCTCCAACTGAATTGGATAGGTAAAGGTCCTATCAGGTTCTCTTTCAGCTTCTCATGCCATATCTACAGTATCTTCTAGATATTTTTCCCAATCAATGTGGTATGTGATCCACTTTGGTGAAGGTGAAAATTCAAGAGTAGGAGGTTGACTACTCAATTAAGAATCAAAAAATTCTCTAAGAGGGTCTTGGGATATAATCCTTCTCCTAAAAGTTCCACTTCCTTCTGGTGATTGATCCAAAAATTCCAAAGGTGGAAGTTCTGCTTCTTGTCTAACATGAGACAATGGTGCTTCTAATTCTTGCTCAACCTCCTTATTTGAACCAGAGGATGCTGATAGTTCTTGTTGAGATATTTTTGGGAGAAATATACCCTTTGAGTCTCTTGGTCTACTCATAAATTTTATGATAACGTAGGGAAGATTTTTCAATTACTAGATGTATGATTGTTGCTCTTGTTGACACCTAATTAGACAATTCTAACTAGTGGGTCCCCAAAACGGCACCAAAAATGATGGGTGTCATTATTCCCTTCATTTAATCAACTCTTAGTTGATGTCATATTCAAACCAGGGGTGTGTCTGAAGCTATATGCAACAAGAAGAATCTTAGTGATCTAGTAATTGATTGTAGGTATTTATTATTTTTATATTTTCTGGGGGGTTTTGTAGTGTCTTTAGGATTTCCTGGCCAAAGCCTTATTAAAACTAAACTATAAGAAACTTGCTGAAATAAACACTCATTGCTGAAATAAATAAATCTTCAGAATTAAACATGTTGCTAGAAATAAACACACTCTTGTAGAATGAAACAAATTACTGGAAATAAACACACTCTTGCAGAATGAAACAAATTGCTTGGAAATAAACACACGTTTGAAAATGTTGTTGAAAATTTGAAAATTTGCAAGGAAATAACAGTCTAATATATAACACCTGCAGGGACAAGTACATAACATAATTTAACTAAATAATCAAAAGCATTTACAAAATTAACACTTAAACAGATTTACACGAATTGCTTAGAAATATAAATACCAATAAAACAATGAATCCTACTTCTTTGAGGAGTGGGCCCTTGGTCCACCTTGAATCAGGAGTTGAAAAAGTATGATTCTCTCAAAATGAAATGGCTATCTTATTACTAAAATGTTCTGTCTTACAAAATTCACTGTATATCTATCATATATATCCTCTATATCTAATCTATCTACAGGTCCTTATATATATTTCATCATCCAAAGATGCATTTACAATCATAAGTGCTCAATAGTTGTCCATCCATCAATAGGTTCTAATGAAACAAAATAGTGCTCAAAGTAGATGTGGAATTTAGAAACCTTGCTGGACATACAACTGTCTGATCCTACATACGTATTTCTGGAGTATGAAGAATCAACAATCTATTGATCTGCTCCTGATTGGAAGGCCCATTAATTTCTCTATCACTGGATGTTGTCAAAATAAATAGATTCCCATTGATTCCAAAACTTTGGAGAAGTTCCAGAACCAAAGGGAACTATTCTGGAACTAACTACGAAAGTTCTGGAGCTAAGCGCAGGAGTTCTGGAACTAAGTGTTGGAGTTCTGGAACTAAGTCTGAAGGTTCTGAACTAAGTGATAGAGTTCCTTTGCTGTGTGATGGAGTTCTGGAACTAAGCCTGGAGGTTCTGGAGCTAAGCCGTATTGAAGCCAATGTTCCCAAAAATGTACTAGTTGCTTCATACTTTGTTCTTCTGACTGAATGTGACCTGTTTTATTACAAAAATTGAATTTCCACACACTTTGTTAGGAATTACAGAGTTTTTAGACATTAGAACTAAATCCAAAAAAATATGGACAATTACATCCTAACTTATACTAGATCAAACAAAATCCACAAAATACAGTCAAACTTGATAAAAAGGAGAGTAAAATAAGATCATTTATTGCACATTGATGAGGCATATTTTTGTGTGTGTCCCTTCGCAACTTCATCTCTAATGAATACTATCGCCAAGCACGTCTAACACATCTTGAGTTGTTAGATGAGAATTTCCTTCTTGTTATTGAACACCATTATGTTTATCAAGAGGACATCAAAAGTTCTTACAACAAATTATATCAAAGAATGTGACTTTAATTTCAGTTACCTCATTCTAAAAAAATCAGAATGTCACTACTCTAGAAAGGAGACAACACAAAAAGTTTTCCCCTAACTCGATTGGACCATACATTATCACATATAAGTATGGGTCAAGAGCCTATCGATTGTCCTCCCTTGATAATAAACTAAAAGTGGAACCTCTTGACACATTGCACTTGTGACCATTCTACTATTAGTATGTCTTCCATTGAGGTATTAGTTCATATTCTTAGATCATCCCTCCATCATTAGCCTCTTCCATTCTTCCATTATAGTGATTTGGAATTATGTGGTCATCCATCACTTTCCTATTTATGACCTTAAATATAAACACCAAGGCTTTGATCATAGTATATTCCATATGGATAGGTTTTCCTTTTCAATGAGAACTCCGGGATCATTACATCCATCACCCTCTCATTCACCTATTGGAACCATGCAAAGGGTCCTAGGGTGTCTATTGTACATTCAACTGTCCCCTCCTAAGTGGTCTACTTAGCTATCCCCAACTCTTCCCCATGTCAAAATCAAAATCAAAGGATGCTCTAATCAAAATCAAAGAACTCAAAAATAGACTATCCCTCGAAGGACAACTATTCAGTCAAAAAGAGAGAAAAGAATGCAAAATCAAAATAAAAAATAAAGAAATAGACCAATCCCTCGAAGGACTGCTATCATATATGTTATCTTTTTCCATCTATATTACATATGTATAAAGTAGACCATACCCTTAAAGGATGGCTACTCTTTGTTATCATGGCATTAAGGCTTCCTTCATTGATCATCTTTCCATTTTATTAACATCCTAAGAAATATTCCGCATTGATCAACATTCTTCTAGTATTTCTCCTCCCCCTTTCCCAGAGTTGGGGCATAGATTTAGGGAACACCACTAATGGAGAACCCCTTTTCCCAAGTACAAGTTAGATCTCAAACCCCTTTCTTGTGTCGACATTAGGTATATTAGTTCTTTCCATCCATTATCTCTTTATGATCTTTGATATAACTAACTAACGTTGGTTACATTCTAACACATGTTTTGGTTGCATGTGTGCCTTGCGTTATTTGGATCCCCTCTTGTTTACCTCCAATGCAATTAGAGGCATCTTTTCTTCATGCATTTCTTTATATGATGTAATTTCATTGGTACCTATAGGTCAACCATTATTTTGTGTTCTATCCCCAAAAATTTTCACATCTATCTTTGATTCTATCTATCTATCCTAAATACATAAATCTTTACTTGCATTAATCAATAACCACATCTGCATTACCATTCTATCCATTCAATTAATTAACTTATGAACAAATTCAAAATGAAAATGTAATCCTAATCCTTATTAACCATACAAAAAATTCACATCATTAATAATTCATGTATATACAAATCCCAAGTAGCACAACATCATATCCAACATCATAATCTAACAATCCAAGTAAAAGTAAATCATTTCATCTTATACTTTTACCATCATCATCAAATATAATTCAAACATGCAACCAATCCTCATCATCATCACATAGACTATCAATATCAACATCATCATAAATCAAATAATCAACATTACACAATACACATATATCAAATCATGAAAAAATGATGTCATATATATATATCAAAATCAAAATGTATCAGTACATCATTTCCCTCTAATGGGGCTCTCTCAAAACAAAAGATATCAATAAAACCAAAAAAATTGAATGTCTAAAATCCTAATATCCTGCCCCTGTGGGATAGATCCCTTTGTTTTTTTATCGTCCTCATCGCTCCACCCTTACCCTCTCCTTGATGTGGCTAAGCCACACTCATTGTGCTCCTCAATGACCCGGCTCCACCTATTTCTATCTTCTGCAGATGCTCCTAGTATCACAATGTCTTCGACAGCTTCTCGATCATGATCCCCTCATAATAATTAGCCTCCATGGCTAAGGATATATGTGTGTGTTTGTATGCCTATCATATATATATATATATAATATATCATGCTAGGAGGTGTCATCTCTCCTCCTCCTTGTGGTGTTTTATGTCCTCCACCTATAGCCTCAGCATCCAATATAGTAGAAAGATCTCCAAAACAGACCCTATAGGCATCCCTCTTCTGAGGTATCAGTCCCTATCCTATACAAGTACATACCTCTCCTAGACTGCAATGTCTCTATCCACCCTTGTCATGTGATCTAACTTAGCATGGAAGTCGTGCTAACTCGTTAGTCTCTCCAACTTCTCCATCTCCATCCTCCTGGAGTTGACTCTACATCTCCCCAATATCCATCTCCTCTACCTCCTCCTCTCCTCCCTCCATAGCCACCCTAGTGGCCACCTAGATATTTTTCATCTAATCACCAAATTCAGCTTCCAACTCCTACTTCTTCATCATCATCCCATGGTGCATCCTCCTCCTCTAATGGATCTTACATAATGAATCGGTAGCAACTCCCTTTCAACCTCCTCCCTCCTATACAAAATAGGATCATATGGTATAGTCTAGATGACCCCAAAATTTATTCACACTCGATCAAAATGAATTGCCTCATCATCTCGGTCATCTCCCTTGAACCCACCGTGTTTGCCTCATCCCAAAAAACTTAGCATCTACTCTTGGCCATGCAGGGAAATCCCTATACAACTACTATATAATGTGATCAGTCTCTAACTATGCAAACTGATTGACATACCAATCCAATCCTTTGGACCCCTTATCTCTAAAGGTTTGGTTGGCTCTCCATCTCAAAACTCCAACCGTCGGATCTATGTGATCCCCAATGACCCATGGAATCCTTGGTGGTTGAATGACAAAAATGTGCTCATAGGCCCATAGTGAAGTAAGAAACATACTTCCAACCCTAACCTCATGCCTACCCTATACATCGATATCTCATGGTACACTTGAGCTAGTAAGGAAGTCCTAAAAGAGAACATTGCCTGGTGCTCGACTATATTCGTACACTACACTAGCCAATGCCCATGGAAACTAAGCTACACCCAAGTCTAGAAATTCATAACAATACATTACCATTATAACCAAGAAAATCAAATGGTTGTGAGGTATGCCTACCTCATACCTCAGATCATAAGATAAATTCCCTTGAAGAAAACCTGATGTGGATCACATCGGCTCCAAATAGTTGTGTCAAAAATGCTAGTCTATTGTCAGTTGTAATGGGAACTATCTACTCCCCCTGTATAGGAAATCTTAGGATCCTATATTCATCCTCCAGGTTGATGGTAATTTCCCCTATCTTGAGCTAGAAGGTACCAATCTGTTGGTCCCATCTCTCTACCAACACGATCATCAACCCCACATCTTGTGGGATCCTCTAATAATGTCTGAACCCACCTAACCCCACTACAGCCAAGTGATCCCACTCAGCATCTGTAACATCTCCTCTAATCTACTTTTAGAGAGAAATCACTCAGTCTCTCAAATATGGTCTCTCTGGCCTACAATCACAAACAAAACATGTAACATCATATCCTCAATCCAAAATCCAATCAAAATCCATTAAATTTCATCAAAAATCCAATTTAATCCTAAATCCAATCCAAAACCAAATCCTATCAACATATCCAACCCAACCCTAGTCAGGTCAATGTGTTTTGGGGCCAATCGATGTGCCTTAGGGCCAGTCAATGTTGACCCACTTATTTCACCGCCAACCAACCCTGGCGTCATCCAATTTTTCTAAAAAATGTAAAAAAAAATAAAATAAAAAATTAAACTATAAACAAGCTTGAGTTTTGTTACTCACCATCCTCCACACCCTCTGGTGTTTCCTTGTATCTCTTATGGCCTCCATTTCTCACTTTTCTCTTTAATCACTCTGATCTCTCTTGTCAATTTTGCGCATGAAAATGAGCATCGTCGGCTCAACCCCAAGGTTTATATAGCCACCGACACCTGGTCTTTGTCAACCCCTTTTGGTCATCGCCATCAATTGGCCTTAGTCATCGTTGACTTGCCTTGGTAGCCTTCGCTTTGGCTTCCCCGACCTTTGTTTATGACCTCTTCTTGGGCATTCTTCAAAGTCCACCTTTGTGGCCATCTTTATTTTCCCTTTAGGGCATTCTATTTCAATATTCTGATCCTATTCTTGTACGATCTCGAAGTCCACTTTCATGGCCATACTTACTCCCTCTTCGGGCATTTTATTTTTCAATCTTATCCAATTTGTGCACAAATTCCACCTTCGTGGCCATACTTATCTTCCCCTTGGGGCATATTATTTCACTACTCACCTTTTTGGCCTTTTCTCATGTTCCTTTTCTCGGACACCATTATTTTCATCCCCGTCCTTTGTGGACGCATAGTTTTTCACTCAATTCCTCATGTACAAAGGATTTCACATAATTTTCACATTTAGTTGTGCATACTTTGATGCTCGCCTATGACCCCATGATAATTTCAACTTGCATCCATTTGAGAGCTTTCCCATTGGATTCTCTCCATTTTGCAGTGATCTTCACCCACTCACTGGTCTGTAGAGCATTGTCACATGTCTCCATTGAGACTGCAATTGTCCCTCTACCGATGTGATGTATGGAGTCACTGCCATGGTTTTCATTTTTATTGCGATCCTTTTTTCTTGGGGCATCTTCCCTTACGTGTAATCCTTTTACCCATCTTTCTTCATCTACCCTCCCTTCATCATCTAAAATTTTCAAATGCATCATATATTTTCTCTAGTGTCATCGATCCCCTGTTTGAGGGGGAGCTCATCATAAACCTTTTGTTAATCCTCCAATCAACCCTTTTCCTCTCACTATTTTTGTCTCATGGCTTGCTAGTGCAAACAACTCAACAAAAGGGGAAAATGTAGACACCTAAATTCGATATCTCTACCCTTATCTTCTCGCTTGCACATATTTTTTCTAGGGTCCCATCTAGGTCCCCCTTTTAATTAAATCCATCCCCCTTTATTTAATTAAAATTTCCACTTAATTATCCTTTATCACCTTTAATTCACATCCAATTCCTATTAATTAATTAATTAATATTAATCACATCATCACATGCCCTAACTAACCTTCTATTTAGGATGCTTTTATCCTAAATCCATCATACATTTTTCATTGCTTTTTCTATATATTTTTATGCTTTCCTATCTTTATCCCTTAACATACCTAAAAATCCCTTGTCCACTTATATGATTTAAAGCATTCTTCCAACTCTTAAGAACATCCCAAATCATGATCAAAAACATCACAAAAGCTAACCCATTGGGGAAACTTTCCCCGTAGTCGGTGGTGACCCAGCCCAGTCACCATCGACCCTATAAAACTAAGTCTTTTCTTTCCATAATCAAGGGATGCATGTGAATTTTGGAGCTTCTTTGTGACCTGTGAACTCTTCCTCATGCATGAGCATTCCTGAAATAGTTACAGATCTCCTGGACATCATTTCAACATGCTTGCATCGCTCACAATCATCCTTCGTGATATTTATCATCATCTTTATGTTGTTTATGTGATATTTATTAAATTATATTTGTGTTTTTTTGCATCTAACATTTTACATATTCATATCAGCTTTTGCAACCCCCAGAAATCCCTCCGCAACATTCTTTTCTAGCTTTTTTGCTTACAAGTCTCCCATTTCATCCTTTTGACCTCAGCCTTACCTAACTCTACTACAGTCATCATCAACTCAACCTGGTCACCATCGACCAAGGTCCTGCTTCCCAATCAATCCTTCCTTACTGTTGTTTTTTACCATTCCCTAATGTTTTATGCCTTGGAGAACATTGTAGGTCTTCTTCCAGCATCCATAGACCTCTGTCTACCTTCCAGTTTGTCACTCAATCTCTTGCAGGCCTGCATACTCATTCTACGTTCCAGATCTTCTCTCCCAAGTCATCAACCTGCCTCTACATAGTCTAGGTCACCATTGACCTAGACCAAGTAACATTTAATTTACAGTTATTTCAATCAAATCAGCTCTTACATTAGATCTTAATTATTCTCAGATTCAAAATTATTTATGTTTCTGCATGCTATCTATTATTTCATCCTTTACTTTTATCTTTCTTTAAAACGGGGATTGACATCCACCAAGGAACTTAATGCTTCTTAGATTCTCTTTTTTGGGCAACCCCAACATATCCCATCTAATCAATCTCCTTTTCAGTCTGTCTTATTTACAAGTCATCAACTACAACAAGGATCAACTACTTGGCACTCATTCATCCATCACATCATGTTAGAGGTATAATAAACCCTCCATGTTATGATTTTCTAGTTTTTTTACTTACTATTTCATTCATTTTATTATAAATGAATAAACTTTTCCAATAGGTGGAGGTCATGGTGATGAGTGGGCCCCACTCAAACATGTCAGTTTCAGAAGAAGATTATTTTGGGACAAGGTTGTCCAAAGGAGTTACATGCTAAATTGACATTGTGGAATTATGTGAGTTAATATTGATTTCCAAAGAGGTTCAAGTACATATTGATGTAGGTACATGGTCAAATGAACTCCATTCAGGTTGACTGATCAAAGTGGAGTTTTGAGGCCATAAAAAGAAGTGTTCAGTAAAATGGGCATAACTAGAGGTACATGTGGAATTATGAGATAATTCAAGTTGTGTTGGAAATATGGTTTAGATATATTTCCATTTATATGAGTTATTTCTCATGATGATGAGTTTTTCTAAGAAATCCAGGTCACTTTTTTTAGAGGAAGGTATTTTCCAGTGCATGACAGGATAGGATTTATTGAAAGTTTTGAGTTGTTTTAGGAATGTGATGGATTGGGTGATGACTGATATAATATGTAATGTGAATAGGGGTGAATGTTTCATCCAATGAATCCATTTATAATTCTTTTTTGTTTCTATAAAGGTGGCAATCATCTACTCTTTGAAAATAACTTTTTGGGAAGTTAGATTTGATGAAGACAAAAGTGGTGTAGGAAACAGTTGTTTTGACAAGTACAAAGAACATTGGGCCCATTAAATAAAATAATTTGATTATTTGAGATAAATTTTGATCATTTATGATGTTTAAATGTTAATTTAAAATTGTTTGATGATTTATGGGTCATGGCTAAGTATGGTTTTGATGTTATGGCATTTTTATCTTTATGCCCATATGGATTTGACCATTTTTGGAGTATGAAATGTAGCTTTTGGCTAGACCAACCTACTTGGGTCACTTGTGAAAATTATGATTTGAATTTTGGAATTTTTTTATGATGCATTTTTCGAGCCAAATGAGGTAAAAATTTTGTGTTTGAATTATGAATGAAGAGGAGCTTATAAAAGCATTTTTGGGTGTGTTTTGGAGCTAGTTGTGTGTGTGTAAGAAATTTTCAGTTATGTGAGCATGAATTGATATCATATCAGGTGTGTGATAGGTCAAGTAAGATCATTAATAATGTGTGCATGTGTTTGAAGGATTGATAAGTGAAGGAAGATCTAGTTTTTGAATGATTTGACACCTAGGGTTTGAAGAAGTGAGAGTTAAATATTTGGTCTCCATCAGTTATGGAAGAAACAAATCAGAGATAATATCACCAAATCATAGTAACCTTGATTTACTAGAATTCATGAATGAGGTGATCAGTGTGACTGGGTAATGTGGAATTGTCTTAAGGTGTGGGACCTTGTAGTTGAAATAACTCTCTAGAGAAGGCTGCTTCCTCTTTCTAAACCTAAGCACTATACTACTCTTAATGCAAGAAAAACACCTAACTAATCCTATCCTGACATTTCCAAGGAGAAAGGGAGAGAGGGAGTGGATGAAATAAACTAAATCCTACACTAGGGGTGGTGATAACACTAAGAGAAAGGGTGGTGTTAGAAAATTCTCAATGCATGGAAATGGAGAAAGATGAGCATGGTGAGGATGGAAAAGCATCACAAAACCAAATATACATTCACACCATTCCCATTAAGCACAAAAGTATTCAACCATTTAATAAGAACAACAAGATGCATGTATACCTACAAGCATGAGGAAAGGCAAGAGAAAGATAGAACAATAAACACAATGCAATGATAGATAAATAATCACAAAACACCAGTTTTAATTTCTCCAAAAATTTACACAATACATCATTTTAGAAGTAAAAGAGGAAATGATTACCCCATTACGTAATCAAAAATGAAGGCTTGGAGCCAAAATCTACCCAAAAGTGAAGAAGAGGAAGGCAGTAATAAGGTGAAAAATGTCTAAGTATTTTTATAATAATCTCCCTTTAACAATTTATAGAATTCTGAGAGTAGTGGAAGAAAAATAAGATCCTAAATTTAATATGCCTGTAGCACATCAAGGAATCCATGCCATTGCACATACCTCTTGGTACCATCATTGTTTGTTGAAGGAAACCCCCCATACTTCATTAATATTTTTCACCATTTTCTAAAAAGCAATGTTTAATCAAATTTGGGAGGATTTTTTTGCATTTTTGGGATACAAACCCTAACCAATTTCCAATATTTATGTTTCCATGATGAAGGCCTATAAATTTTGAATCTACCATAACTATAATTTCCTGTTAAAATTTGTGTAGTGCAGTGGATCTTATGCAAATTTTCAGTATAGGTTGATTTTTTAACACCCCATTCCCCACCATGCACTTTGTGCATTCAATGGCCTTGTCAGATCGAAACTGGATCCGAAGTTGCACTTGGTGGGTTATATTTCCTTCCCAACTTGTGCGGGTGGCATAATAATGTTGGAAACTCATCGAACTTCCCATTTTGGCTTACATTTGCATCGTGCTCCTCAACATGCCCAGTGACACCCAAACTTGAACTCTTCTTCTGAAACCCAAAGTTGACTCACCTTCAATACTTCAAGCCCACCCATGCATCCGAGTTATCAACTCGTCATTTCCCCTGAGATCTCAAAAATCCTTGTTCATGAAAATAACCAACATTCACTGCCACATTGACTCTTGAAAACATGTTGACTAGTTCACCGACCTCACTAGACTTCAGCACCTGATAACTCACCAACTTTAGACCTAGACTTCAGATCCCCCAACATGCACGACTCGACATTGACCCATTCCACCTCCAAAACTACAAAACACCAAATCCCTAACTCTAACAAGATAAAACTCAATCACCTCACTAACCTTTATCTACACATACTCCTTGATGATCTCATTCCCAAGCCGCATCATCATGCCATTCCAAATTACCTTGGTCCTTAAAATGGATCACCTAAGCTCTAACCTCGTCGTTCATCTCGACTCCATAACTAATCCACCCTCCCCTCAAGATCTTCAGCATTTCAGATGGGATAAATCCAAATCCTCCTTTATGAATACATCACCCTAGCTCTTTGAGTAGCTCAAAGAGCCCTCTTTTTCCCTGCGCCTCCGTTCATCCTTCCGCATTGGTAAACTCTATCCCTGACATAGCTCACTGACCTGGTGAGATAGCCTCTACACCATGTGCATACTTACGGGATCACACCCATCCTTATCTACATGGTGATAAAATAAACCCTTTTACACCTGACATACCTGCCAACATCAAAACTTATCTTCTCACCGGACCCTTTTACAAACACCCTGCATAACTTGCCCAATAGCTCGACAAGTTGTTTTCGAGTCTTAGACCATTTTTTACATTCTCATAAGTTTTACCCTAAATTTTGATTTTCCTTGGAATTTTCAGGATTCCAGAGAGCCATGATAATGTAGCATGGCACCTTAAAGCTGATTTTTTCAAAAAATTTCATTTTTTCCATTTTTTGGCCGAATGTGGGCCCAAAGACCTATTTTCTCTCTCTGGGTGAGCTCTGAACGTTTGAAACCTAGAATAGGAAAAAATGTTCTAAATAGTTCTAAGATTCTTAAAAACACTACAAATGTTCCCTAAACTTTAATTTGGTCCAAAATGACCCAAATTCCTTCATGAAGGACTTTTCCAGTGCTCGGGTCTAATTCTTCCCCATTGTACCATTTTTACCTAGGGGTAAAAATGGATAACAATTTTGGTGACTCGTGAGGACATCTGGCTACTAAATGGGTTAACAGTATCCTGAATATGTCCATTGGGAATGAATTCATCTTTGTTAGCTCGAAACTGACCTAAAACCTTGAAATTTGATCCCTGGAATCTGCTTGAAAAGTTTGACCTAGGAATTTATTGGACCCAGGGAAAATCAATATTTTGTTATAAAAATTTTCCCTGGAATATGCTTGAATCTTTTTTGAACCTGGAATTGATTTACTTCTTGCATTTTCCAATTTTTATAAAAAAATCTTGAAGTTTGTATGAGTGGAAAATTGTTTTGATTTGAAATTCTCTTTTCTTCTTCATTTCTGCAAACTAATCTATTGGGACAAGGATGAATATGAAGACATCTAACTACCACCACAAGAATTTCATTGTCTTCCAAGCTATGAAGCACATTTGAACTGATCATTTCTTGGCAAGAATTTTGGATACTACAGAGTTGGAACTCATTTCTGACTTGGGAACATCTAATACTATTGTTAAACTAGTCTTCCTTGTTTTGAATGCTACTCAGGACATTACTGAAGGTTGGGGATTACTAAAAATCCATAATACTTTCAATTGAAAATGCATCTCAATAAGGTAGGAAGGAGGATTTGAGGTTGATATTTTGACTTGAAACCTAAGAGGACATTGAATGAATCTATAGGGGGTTATTCACTAAGATTAAGGACCTACAAAATTCCATGAGATCTACCATCTAGAACACACAAGATGCCCCTAAATTGACTTTATGATTTTGTAAGAGGCATGAGAAGCTCAACTATGGTTGATCTGAATAGACAAGACAGATGAAAACACTGAAATTTGTCACTGAACTTGATTTTAGTTTCTTTACATTTGAAACCCTTTAGGATTATAAATTATTTCCTACAACTTTGAGCTTCTTTGCTATAACATTCTTTTCCTCCTCAAAACATAATGAACTGTGTAGGAGCAATAACGGAAAAAAACTATGTACAAAAGAAAAATCATACATGCCCAAAATGGAACATGCAAATGTATGCACGATCACTTATTCTAGTGAAAGAAAACCTACTCCTACCCTACTCTAACCAGAGGTAATGAGAAACTCAAACAAACCCTGAAATAGTAAGGAGAAGTAGCCACCCTTTCTCACAATTTACATCCATGTGGATGATTTTTCACTGAACATGACTTTTGATAACCATGGAAAATATCCTCGAGTTGGTTTTCCATTTTAAAACCAAAATACCAGTAACAAATAAGAGAAATACCTCCTCAACCTTGATTTTCATTGAGGCTCATCTGGAGGTGTTAGAGCGTATATTTGGTACATCTGGTTCATCCCCATGCTCGGAAGTAATCATGACTAGTTGTGAATCTCCTTTAGATTTAATGAAGCCAGATATTTGATTGGGAAAGGCTTGGTCCGTGAAGCTTTCCCATTTCTCTAAATTCAAACTTTGAGAATGAAGTTCTTCTTGCAGACATTCCTAGAAAAGGTGACTATTTTTCAGCTGATTTTTTCCTATTTGTTCATCTACAGAAAACTGATTCTTCCACCTTGATGACTGATATGGGAGTGGTGTCATCCTTATTTCCCTTTCTTCCTTGTCCAGTGTGAAACACATGGAAGATTCAAATCCTCTAATCCTTGCAGATCCAAGAGGACTATTGGTGAGAAACTACACTTCTTGAATATTTTCTCCACAATGAAGATGGAATTTTGCTGTTGGAAGATGTCATGATGGAATTACGAAAACCGTGACTTGAATGTTCTCATAGGTAAGAATATTTTGGTCAACCATAAGTAATATGGTCAGTGAATCTAATAAATAATTGGATCCATCTTCATGAATTTCCTCTAGATGTGTCAAGCATTCAACTTCTTCATTATCCTCATAATGTCTTCTGGATTTTCAATTTTTTCACCATGATTCTCTCCATCCTCAAACATGAAATTTGAGAGCTTCAAATTCATCCTCAAAAATAAGATTTTTGGAAGGATGGAAGTGGGAGATATGGCTGAAATTTCTTGTATGACCTATCTCTACACTTAAGATCTCTGAATTATGTCTGGTTTTTCCTCCATAGGCATAAGGTCTTATGACTGGTTGCAGTACTTGATGATGATTCTAGGTGGGAGTGATGCAATCCTTCTAGGAGTGTAGCAAGCTCAAAACATGAAGGAAAATGAGGTTCACTGAATTCATTTGAAATATTTGGCACACTTGCACAGCCTCTCCTCTTTTGCTACATGTTCCTTCTTTTGGATTTGGATCTAATTCTAGCTCTTTCTCTGAATTTTCCAACTATGATGGATCAACAGCTTCCATGAACACGGTGACCAACATGCACACTGCATTCTGAAAAAATGGATCGTTGGTCATAATCTTCTTCTTGTTTTTTTTCTTCTACAAAATTATTCTTCACCACTTGTTCTTGAATTGGCACAACCCATCCTCTACTAAAGGCTTATTCATTATTTTAATTTTCTTGATGTTGAAATCTTTCACCCCACTCTTCAAGTTTCTTGAAAGTTTCTCCTTGTTGGTTCCTCAATATTCTCCCTCCTTGGCTAAATTTCTAGAATTTATTCCTCCCAAAAATGGATTTGGGAATGCAAAAGGAGGGATGGGCTGGGATTCAACTAAATTTTTTAATGATTTTGTGATGAAAGGGAAGGTATATTTTCTTATCCTTATGGAGGGGAAGGAATTTTAGAAGGGAAAATAGGGAAAAATTGAATATGTGATAGATGAAAAGAAGGTGATGGAGAAGTGGATTCCACAATGGGGGAACCATATAAGAAAGTTTGGGAAATGAGGTTTCAGGCTGAAATGGTATGGATTGGGAATGGGGATGGGCTGTGAGACCGATAGTGGAAGGTCTACCCATTGACAAGGTCTCTTAACACTAAGTTCATAATCCTTTATCTCCTTGAATTCCCATGTTGTCAAGTTTTGGTAGAATTTCAACCATGAATTCAAGCTTTTGTTGAGGGTTGTAGTGTACTTGGTATAGGGCCAACCCATTGAAATAGGGACCCTGAAACCAATCCTAAATTATTTCATCTGAGATGTAGCTCTGTATTGCACCATGCTATTTTCCCAACTCTTTGACCTTTTAAACTACAAATCAACATCTCCAGTGTAGGATTGCCTCCATAATCTACATATCCTTTTTGTAAATAGATCCATAGTCTGGTGGATAGCCAAACTAAATTTCTTCTTCCTCATGGGAATATTCATACTTCTTAATTTCAACATAAAATAGATCTGGAGGGGTTTTGAAACAACGTGGAGATGAATTGTAAAAATCTGGAGGTGGGTTTAAATGGTTTTGTTTTGTTGTTCCAAGTGTGAACTCCATGAGAGGAATGAATTCATGATTGCAAAACTTCATGAATGGAAAGAAAATGAAAGGTATGGAAAGAAAAATGGATGGAAATGGATGGAATAAATGAGTATGTAGCTCAGAGAATGGTTATTTTGGACCAATTAGAGTTCACCAATTTTTCTTTGCATGTGCCTCCGAATGCTGAGATTTCATCAAGACCACAAAAAACTTAATGAAATAAAATGAATACCTAGAATACACACTTATGAAAATATGAATTTTTTGTTGTCCCACCAGGCATGCCAGAACTGTTATCACCAAATCATAGCACCCCCAATTTTCTAGCATTCGTTAATGAGGAAAACAATGTGACTAGGCAACATGGAGTTGTGTCAAGGTGTGGGACCTTAAAATTGAGAAAAATCTCTGGAGAATTATGGATTCCTCTTCCTAAACCTATGCTATAATTATTCCTAATGCCAAAAACACACATATCTAATCCTACTCTATCAGTTCCAAGGAGACAATGGAGAGAGAGAGAGAGAGAGAGAGAGAGAGTGCATGAAAGAAAGGAAATCCTACAATAAGGAGGTGATAGAAACAAGAAAAGGGGGGGTTGTTAGATAGTTTGTAATGCATGAAAATGAATTAAAATGAGTGTGGAGATGATAGATAAACATCATAGGACACAATAAAATTCATCACAACATTCCCATAAACATAACATCATATACAACTTGTAATGGAAACAAGAACATGCACATAATACTTTTGTTATGAAGAGGGGCAAGATAGAAAAATAAATACACATACAAGGATATAGAAGTTTAAAACATTGATTTCATTTCTCTAAGAGATTTTCATAGTACATCATAGTGTAGGAAGGAGGAAAAATTGCCATTACAATGTTTAGAATATGATGTTTTAAGCTCCACAACTATCCCACAAAAGAGAAGAAGGGAGGGCAACATAAAAAATGTCTAACCTTTGTAAAAATTCCCTCCTTATAATTTATAGAATTTGAGTGAGAGAGGGAGGAGAAATAAATCTCCAAACTTTAAGCATGCCTGCAACACATTAGGGGAGACTTATTATTGCCCATACCTCATTAATTCATTATCTATTGAAGAAGCAAGGCACGCCATGCTTCATTAATATTTTACCTCCGTTTTTTATAAAAATAATGCTTTAATATTTTTTAGGAAGGCATTTGCATGATCTGAGGGGACCCACAAGGTCAAAATTTGAAAAATGGGGGTTTTTGTAAAAGTGTAAATACTTAAATTGTGCTAATTATCCCCTTTCCCACAAATTGGCGACATATAGTCAATAGTGCTCATCTTCTCTCTTATCATCATTAATTAATTACATTACGTTAATTAATTAAGTCTTCTATTCAACAAATACCCTAATTAATGACCTTCCGTTAATTAATCCTTCCTTCTATCTAGACTAATTAATTATTATTAATTAATTAGCTTCCCCTTTCATTAAATCAATAAATCATTATTTAGTTGATTTAATTCCCTTCTATAGTCTAAATCATGCTAATATTCCTCTAAAAAGCTTTTATAAGCTTGCACACCTATTAATTAATCACTTTGGTTAATTAATAAACCCCCTTTATCCACATGAGTCACTAAAGGACAAATTAAACTCTCCTAAAGTTAACTCAACCCTTTCTAAACCCCCCTTATCCACAACTAACTCAACATCTCTATTATCCCACATGCAAAGGGATGTAGAGATTCCTTTATCCATTGGGCTATATAAAGAGCCCTCCTCCTACCTTTACACTTACACCTATTCCTTGAGAAACAAAAGTGAAGCATATAGCAAATACACTATAGCCATTTTGTCATCTTGGAGCATTCTTCATTGGAGAGGCTAGCTACTTTCATTTCTTGTATTCATCCATCCAAGTTTTGAAGTCATATGGGGATATGTCAAATGGTCTTGTAGCCATGGATTGACAAGACTCCATTCTTGAAAACCTTGGGATTCAAACATACAATAAAACCTTTGATTGCTAAGGATCTAAATAGGTTCATTTCATTTGATTAGCATTCAATAGAGATAGAGATTAATGGATTAACATGTTAGTTTGAATATTTGTTCATGTTCTAATGCAATGATGTTAGTAGATTAGTTTTTCTTAAGCTCTAAGCATGATGGTGCATTGAATTTGATTTAGCTTTGTTTTAGGACTACTAGGTGTTAGTTCTAACTCTTTTTGCATTGCTAACAAATACATGTACACATTTGGCACGCCCGGTGGGACGGGTCCTTAGTCCCTTAGAATTCTAGCTCAAATTTTATTGTTATTTCAAGTTTTTGGCTAACCCTTGATATACACATATGGAAAATAATGTTCAATTTCTTAGGATTTTGCTAATATTCCATGTGTAGGATCTCATTTAGAGCTTTAATTCTAATGGGTTGTTGTCAATTTCGAGCTAACATACTAAAATTTGGAGTGTTTTGAGCTTTTTGGTGTCTTTTGCTAATATTACATGTGTGAAATAATGTTAAATTTCTTATGATTTTGCTAACTTTGCATGTGTTGAGTCTTGTTTAGGGGTTTAATTTTGATGGGTTGTTGTCAATTTTGAGCTAACATATCAAAAATTTGACCTTTTTGAAGTTGTTTATCTTAAAATGACGTATTTTTGACGTCACCCAGGAAAGGGAGTGCACACATCATTCCCATAACTCTTGTGCGCACACAGGCACCCAAACCTTGGCACCCAAACACTTGGCGCAGGCACCCAACCTTGTTTTTTTGGTGCAGGGTGCATAGGCATTTATGTTGGCCACAACCTTGTACGCAGGCACCCTAACCTTGGCACATGCAGGATACCCTAACCTTGGCACACCTAAACCTATGTTGGCACACACACCACTTAGTATTGTACCTTTTTTTCAGACCAGTGTAGGCCCATATGCTAGAAAGCACCATATTATAATTTTGGCTAGCAGGCAGGCCTAACCTTGGTTACCACTCTTGTAGGAACAATATCATCTTGATAACCTTGGCGTAGGCATACCTTGGCATAGCTTTTGTACCTTCTAGTTTGCTTACACACACGTAAATGGGCACATACACACTGGGGAGGCACACATAATTCTGTGTGCGCAGGCATACTTCTCATTATGTTTTTTTACATAGAGGTGTGCACACGCTTAAAAGGGCACACACACGCCAAAATGGGCGTGCATACACCCTGAAGGGCATCACACGTAGAACTGTGTACATAGCCTATCTTCCGGAGGCCATAACTTTTGCTCCCGAACTCGAAATGACTCCATTTTTGTTGCGTTGGAAAGGTATTGAAGAGAAATACACAATGGAAACATAAATTTGGGTTTTTGAGTTACCAAAAATTTAAGGTTTTCATTTTTATAAAACTACTCATTTCTAACATGTCTAAATGTTTTGGAAAATTTGGTCTTTGATGTTCTAACACCTTGCAAGTTTTATTTTGAATCTAACTTCTGTTTTGTAGGGTGTTTTTACATGTTTGATGGTAATTTGACTTGTTTAAAAGGTTAATGAACATTGCATGTTTAATCATGAGATTAGAGTCATGTATGCTCTTCCCTCGCACCTTTTAGGTGATCTTGGGAATCAGAAACGATTTCTATGTATCTTTTTTGTTTTGAAAAATGCTTGTTCTTAAAAGAATGAATGTCAAAGTTTGTTAAAAAGAACAAATATTTCATTTGAACTAAGTGTTTTCCATTTTTGATTTCATAGTTGGATTCTACGTCGCGTATGCTCTTCTCTTGCATCTTAGGATGATCTTGAGAATCAGAAACGATGTTTTATCCTCTTTAGTATTTTTATGGAAAATTACTAATCCATTGTGCAGGACCAAAAATGCTTGTCAAAGAAAGGTGGAATCAAAACAAAATTAAACTACTAATACAGTTTCCATGCAGGTTGCCAAAAGGTGTTCAAGCAAACCACATCAAATTAAACAAGATAAAAAGAACACCACATTCAAAACACTGTATTTGCAGGTTCGGATAAGGGTACGTCCCATCCACTTAAAACTAGGACATAACCCCTTTGGCATAAGCCTTAAGCTACAACAATGGGGGTGGTCCTAGGAACCCCAAAGTAGTCCATGCAAGAGGGAACCTTGTGGATGAAATGGGAAGTGCTCCGCACAACCTACTTGACTAGTTGTTCCTTGTGAGTTAGCATTACCGGTTGTCCATATGGCGACCCCAGTGATAGTACACATGGACGCACTAGTTGCCCACTGTGCTTGAAGGGGGTAAAGTAAAGCCGAGATACTCCCAAATTAGTCATTGTGACTTTTTGGGTAAATCGAGCTCGCTTAAGACAACTTTGTAACACCTAGTTGAGAGAACCACCTAGGAAGATATCTTTGGCCAGGAGCCCACTTTGACCATTTCAAAATAATTTTGAGTTGTGAGCCATTGTTCATCATGAAACATGGGAAGCATTACTTTTTCTTAGTTTTTCACTTTCCCTAAGGCAAGGTGAAACTCTGCCAAAGTGAGGCCAACATTTTTCAACCCCAATTGATCTACTTCCTTCACTTTCTTTTGACACTTTGTTGATCAAAAGAAGAGTGACTACCTTTGCGTTATCAATTGATTGTTTCTACCACTTTTTTGTCCATTTACGCCCATCCATGTTTGCGGCTGGGTTGTTAAATGTCTAAAGTGTGTGGAGACATTTTCATATCATTGGTAGCCTTTTTGATCTTGATACCCAAGTCAAGATCATCATCATATTTAGGCTTGGTTCATCACTTGAACTTCCTTTGAAAGGTTACCTTGTTTATATCGTATCACTACAATTTTGGTATTTACGTCTTGTTTCTTGTTAAACTTGACCTAAATATCTATATTGTAAGGTTACACTATATACACTTTAACAATTCCTAGGTATACTATAAGCTTTTAGTTTGATTTCCTTACTACCTCATTTTGAAAAGTGTTGAGTGTTACCACTTGTGTGTGTTATATCGATATCATCTTGATATCAATACCTAACTTTCTCACAAAGTTTTGTTAACATATCTTGGTGAAATTGTTATGTCACTCACAATCATAACTGACACCTTTTGGAATATAGGTCTTGATTGAATTTGGGCTTGCTTCTAGTATACTTTGTTTGGAGGTCACATTAACTTCTTGTTATTACTTACGCCTTGTTCATTTCTTTGAACTTGACATAAGTAGGGACATTTTGTTAATCATCATACAACACCAACTATCATTTGGAAAAGGACTTAGGAAGTAATTCGCTGATTGATTGGCTTACAAACAAACTTTGTGTGATTGTGTCTCATTTGTCACATCGACATATCCATTTCAGACAATCACTTTGATCCATTGATTCTTTATCATTCATTATTCTTTGGTCATTAATTTGGCTTTGTGTTTTGAACTTGCGTGATTGTTCCTTGTGTTTATCCATCTTATAAATTCATTTCTAGGACAATCCTTTGGGTCTTTGATCCTCTTGATCTTCTTGTTTTTTCCTAAGTTCATGATCATTTTTGAACACATCTTTCAAACCTTAGCAAAAACATTCAAGAAACTTTTGCATCAATTGAACATTGGAAATATTTCCTTTGTATCCTTTATGTCACTAAAATTTTGATCAATCCTTTGACATTTATGCCTCCATCCCTTGTTGGATTATCAATCTTGAGTCATCACGATGTATGTTTTCCTTAGCTTCCCTTTTGGAAAATCACACAAGCATCCCCATCTTTATGAAATGTCTAGTTGGTTGTCGTTATGCTTCCCAAATCAACATGAAACCTTCTTCACTTTGAAGAAGTTTGATCATACAATTTAGGTCTAGACCTTTGAACCCAACACACATGCCAAAAATGACTGATTATCACAAGGTCCCTTATACATACGACAATAAGGAATCAAATTTTTGGTGTTCACATCAAAAGATGCCCATCATGACCAAACCTCGATTGGTTCTTCATGCTAGAGAACCCATTCGGGTAACTCGTTCCCCACCTTCATCTCATAGTCGGTGGTATGATTTGGACACTTCTGATCCAAATTATTATTCAAGTTCCCCCCACTCTTCTTCTAATTCTAATCCAAACATTTCCTCTTCTTCTGAGGATTCCAATCCAAATATTTCCTCTGACTCTTCTGATGATTCAGATCCAAACTACTATTCGGATCCAAACTACTATTCATTCATAAATTTGACTCCTAAGTCATCTAATGTGACTCCTATGTCATTATCCTCCCTATCTTCAAATGTGAATAGGACCCTTAGGACCCTCTTCATCATACATTTAATATGACTCCTACGTCGTGGTCCTCCCTTTCTTCACAGGACCCCTTTTATCAGTCACCTCAACGACGTCTTCTTCCTTTGAAGATACATGTGACTCCAAATCCCTCCAATCAAACATCTAATACAATTCTTGAATCATGGTCCTCTCTTTCTTTGCAGGACCCTTGTTATTATTCATCCAATGTGATTCTTGAATCACGGTCCTCCCCTTCTTCACAGGACCTTCTTCATCAATCACCCCCACTAAGTCTTCCTTCTTTGAAGATTCGTGTGACTCAAAGTCCTTCGAGTCAAACATCTGAATCGACCCATGCATCACAATCTACAGACTTTGGACTTAATCCTACTAGTTTACAGATGATATACCATCATATAGGTAGGTCCACACCACCTTCTTCTACTCCTGAGACATCTAGCTCCACATCTTCTTCGTCCCCCACATCATCTTCTTCTATCAATCATCATCAAACATCTTCTAAGTCTTCCACACCAATTGAACCTCTTTCTTCCAATCAACCCCTGGTGGTCGATCAACAACTCATACCAATTGATCTCTTTCAGAATGAAGAAACAATCAGGGCATTTATAGGGGCATATGAAGATATTCCTTTAGAAGATTACGAGAAAGGATTCTCTTTAGACTTCATGCATGCATCCACATATTGTGAGGAAAATCCTTGTTGATTCCTTATCTTCTCATCAAGAAATAGAGGAAGAGCCTCAAATCATGCAACTTGATCCTCCTCTTATTCTTCCATCTTCACATTCTTCATTATGTGAGGAAACTCCTAGGTCTTGCATTGATCCATGGCCTATCTTCTCATCACTTCTATCCAATCCTACTCTTCTTTATTCTATCATAATTCATCTTCTAAAATCTCTTATGGGGTCAACATCAAGTAGCCCTCCATCTTCATCTAGGTAGTAGCCCTCCCTCTGCTTTGTGGGACATTTTCGAGTAGTCCACTATCTTCTATTCTTGGGGCACGCCCAACTAGCCCCTTGTCTTCTATGTATGGATCACCCCCAGGTAGTCCATCATCTTCTATTCTTGGGCCACATCCTAGTAGCCCATCATCTTACATCTATGGGTCACATCCTAGTATCCCTTCTTCTTCTATTCTTGGGCCACATCCTAGTAGCCCTTCATCTTCTATCTATGGGTCAAGTAGCCCTTCTTCTTCTATTCTTGGGCCACATCCTAGCAGCCCTTCATCTTCTATCTATGGCTCACCTCCCAGTAGCCCATCTTCTTCAATCCTTGGACCATATCCTTTTCATCCATCACATTATTCTTCTACCAAATATTGTGGCAAGCCCACTTCCATTCCTCTCATCAATTCTAAACATCCACATTCTTCTCTCACTTCTCAGGATCAGACAAGTCAAGCATTAGCTTATAAGAAACCCAGACAGGTTCTTTATCAAGCCAAGATCAAAAATCCGAAAAGATCCAAAGCTACCAACAACTCCAATGATCATAAAATCCAAAATCAAACATGTGATTCCAGAATGCACACCAACGTACCCATCAAGTATGGCACAAAGTGCAAAAACCTATGGATAGGGAACTCAAACTCCCACATACAAAACCCATGTTTCAAAACAAATCACAGTCATTTGTTGAGTGTGAACTCACCACGATCATCGAGATCAGGGATAATATCACTCTTGATAAACAAACGCACTTAGTCTCCCTTATCAAGGAAGTCACACACATCATTGTTGGATCCTATCATGCAGATTGACATTGTTGGTCCCAACTTCCAAAAAAAAAAAAATCATAAAAAGTTCAAAAATAAAATATAAAACAATTCAAAAATATAAAAAATGAGAAAACATTAAAACATTAAAAAAACAAAATCAAAGGTACAAAGATCAAACATTGCAATCAGGTATTGCGTACACATGGATGTTCTTTCTTCCCTTTCTTTCATATTCATCTACAATTCATCTACCATTTTCATCCCTTCGATGTTATTGTGGTTAGCCTATTCACACACATTTTGTGACATTTATCTCTATGGTATCCATTTGACCTTGGTCTTTCATAACCTTGGTAAATTAAAGAATGAATAACCTCTTAGAGATTCCTATCACTATTCTCATCTAATAAACTTGTTGGGAAGAAATTTTGGATGTATTTGTTGACACTAGCCAATGTCCTCATTGCAATCACTTCCACATCCTTCCATCAAGCCATCAGTGGTTCTTAACCCCTTGTCAAACAAGAGAGCTGAAATAAGTTTTCAGAAAGCAAAAGAATCAAAATCAATCAATCAAAAAGAAAAAGCTAAAAGAAAAAGAAAATTGATATATAACTCTCTCTTGGGGTATTTCCAATAATCTCTACCAGGGCTATGGATGCCTGACTGGTAGTAGAGAAATGTTGTGATTAGAATCAAATGCATCTCCATCGGGGCTATGGATGCCTGGCTGGCAGCGGAGCAATGTACGGATCTCCTTCCACAATCCATTCACAAATCACCTTTCAAACTAAATCATTCCTACACATTGGCTAGTGTCTTCACTTGTTGTCTATCAACTCTTTCCTTCAAGAGGTAATTCATTTCCATGTGCACACATGGGATCTCGATGAGTAAACAAGATTAGTATGTTACCAAGTGTTACTTTTTGGACCTTGTTCAAACTCTTGCTTTAGCACATGTCTTGTCTCATGATTTGTGCCTTGGGCTAATCACTTTTTCATCAAACGCCTTCTAAATATTTTCATAGCATCTTCTGTTCTTCAAAAATCATTTAGAACATCCATGTGTATAGGATGGCCTTTTTGCTATGTTTTTGGACACCTTTGTCCCCCTTTAATAAATCAATCACCCACTTCCTTTCTATCATGTGTTTCTTGGCCATCTTATGCTGGGGGCATCCTTGCTCCCTCATGATTGAACCTATTTTATATTGGCCTTGATCCCCCTTCTATCTGTGAAGAGTTTGTCTTTGAATACTCCCACCTAATCATTGGGGCATATCACATCTTCACTTTCTCGTATGCATGGCATTCTGCCCTTGTACATCCCATCTATCACTGGGGGCATCCATGCTTCTTTGTCTTCCTGTACATAGCTTCAGAAAACTTATAGAAAATCACAAAAACATTCAAATATGTTTCGAAAAAAAATAAAAAACAATATAAATCATCCTACAAAACATCACTCTTTGGTTCTCACCTGAGCTTGTGTGTGACTCGCAGATCATCTTGATCTATCTCATCAACAAAGTTGGTTTGCTTACTATGTCTGTACTTTGGGGCACAATGAGTTGTTTGGTACTATTTCATAGTGCATGATTGCTTTTCATAGGACCCAAGTGTCCTCCGTTATTCCCCTTGCATGTATCCTTGCTTGGGGCACCATCTTTTAACCCTTGTCATTAATTCACATAGGTCAGAATCAAAGCTTGATAACAAAAACATTACATTATGTTTCTCTGTTAGGTTAGCTTGTTTACTTTCTCGTATTGCATTGCATTATGTATGTTGCAAGGAGTTAGGCATCATTTACTTTCTCGTATTGCATTGCATTTTGTATGTTGCATGGAGTTGGTGTTTTCAGCAATGGACAATTGTTCATAGTATGGATTTTCATGTCATTCTACTTTTGTCGTATGCTTATATTTTTAATAAGGACCGATGATGTAGATCTTTAGCAATATGATGACAGTAAAGTTGTTTCAATACACTGGATGAAAAGTTTCTCTTTTCTTTCCATCTTCATTCCTCCTCTACATCATTCTCCTATCAACACTATTCTTCTTATTCACCTGGGGCATCTTGCTCCTGCTCATTCTTCTATCCATTCTCTCACCTTTTTCGATCATCGATTTTCTTCTTTCATCACCCCATCGACACTCGAGGGGGCATCTATCACTTCTACTAATTTTTCTTCTACACTTTCAAAATTTATGTGTCTACTATCTTTAAAGTGGCATCACTTACGCCACCCCAAAGAGGGGAAATGTAGACACCTATAATTTAGCCTAAACAATTTAAATACTTAAATTGTGCTAATTATCCCCTTTCCCACAAATTGGTGACATATCATCAATAGTGCTCATCTTCTCTCCTATCATCATTAATTAATTACATTACGTTAATTAATTAAGTCTTCTATTCAACAAATACCCTAATTAATGACCTTCCATTAATTAATCCTTCCTTCTATCTAGACTAATTAATTATTATTAATTAATTAGCTTCCCCTTTCATTAAATCAATAAATCATTATTTAGTTGATTTAATTCCCTTCTATAGTCTAAATCATGCTAATATTCCTCTAAAAAGCTTTTATAAGCTTGCACACCTATTAATTAATCACTTTGGTTAATTAATAAACCCCCTTTATCCACATGAGTCACTAAAGGACAAATTAAACTCTCCTAAAGTTAACTCAACCCTTTCTAAACCCCCCTTATCCACAACTAACTCAACATCTCTATTATCCCACATACAAAGGGATGTAGAGATTCCTTTATCCATTGGGCTATATAAAGAGCCCTCCTCCTACCTTTACACTTACACCTATTCCTTGAGAAACAAAAGTGAGCATATAGCCTAAGCTATAGCCATTTGTCATCTTGGAGCATTCTTCATTGGAGAGGCTAGCTACTTTCATTTCTTGTATTCATCCATCCAAGTTTTGAAGTCATATGGGGATATGTCAAATGGTCTTGTAGCCATGGATTGACAAGACTCCATTCTTGAAAACCTTGGGATTCAAACATACAATCAAACCTTTGATTGCTAAGGATCTAAATAGGTTCATTTCATTTGATTAGCATTCAATAGAGATAGAGATTAATGGATTAACATGTTAGTTTGAATATTTGTTCATGTTCTAATGCAATGATGTTAGTAGATTAGTTTTTCTTAAGCTCTAAGCATGATGGTGCATTGAATTTGATTTAGCTTTGTTTTAGGACTATTAGGTGTTAGTTCTAACTCATTTTGCATTGCTAATAAATACATGTACACACCAAATGAGCTGACACTCTCAATCTATGATGTTGTAAAAAACCCCAATCCCTAAACTCACCGAACCCCAAAATCTGATGCACAAAACCTTTCGAAGTAACTGATCCTCCACCGAAGCTCAAACTTTCAAACTCCGCGGCCATTTTTTCATCTAACTCAGCACCCAATCTCTACTAATTCTTGAGCACCAAAACCTTGAAACTCCACTGAGCCATGCAACTTCTGTATTCTACTAGAGCATGATGGACCTAAACTTTGACATGGCTTGGAACATCCTCCCTTCGTCGTGTTGATCAACCACTACATGTGCATTAGCCCAAGATCGCTTATATGATGATACTACTTGATATCCTTTAAGTCATGGGACCTTACCTCCCACCTCACCAATATGGCTTGCCCATCATGATCTAAAACCTTGAGCCATGGCCTCCCAAGCTTCATCCATCTACAACTCATGTGTAGCTAGATCTTGGAGATCCCTCTGATATTCCTTTCCAATGAGATCCTCATCTGCCTCTCACACTATGATCCATTGTGTTGATGCCTTACCTCTGATCTCACCAAGTTATCTTGGGAAGCTAATACTTTCACATGTCCCTACACTAACATCCTACATTTCTTGACCCCAAGTCACCTGATCCTTAGCTCGACCCGCTCCCATGAATGAATCTTATGCTTTCCCATGTTTTGTTGATTTTTCATGCCTTAGAATAGCTCAGCCACAGAAATTGTATAGCCTGCATCCCCACTACAATGAACATCTCACCCAACAACTTTCCCAACACCTCGCCTAATAGCTCGGTGAGCTATTTGGGAGCTCCCATGCCATGTTTGAAATTATTACAATTTTTCCCAAACTTTTTTTTTTCTTAGATTTTTATGAGAACTAGTAGGCCATATGGAGACTGGAAGAAATTTCTTGGATGCCCATTATAAGATCATTTTTTTCCATTTTTTAGACTAGATGTGGGCCCCAGAGCTTTCACTTCTCACTCTATGTAAGCTTCAAATCTCTAAAAATCATAATAGGAAAAAAATCTTCAAATGATCGCAATCTCATTCATAGAAGTAACTACGAATGCCTTGAAAACATGGAATTTTTCCTACAAACTTCAAATTTATCCACTTAAATACCTAGTCCAATGCTCGAGTCCAATTCTTCTTAGTTATCCATTTTACTCTATGGGGTAAAAATGGATAACAATAACATCATCATAAGGTGGTTGAGTGGGTTTTTCTTATCATCCTGGGGGGGTTGTATCCTCCTTATGGAGTTTGTGCTTCAAAAAATTAAGGGTTATTCCTCCTTGTAGGGTTGGTGCTCTATGTAAATTAGGGATTGGTACTCCTTGTAGGGTAGGTGCTCTACTAAACTAGGGGTTGATTCTTCTTATGGGGTTAGTGCCTCACTAAATTTGAAACATGGCAATATAATGTTTTTTTTTTGGTGGGTTTTCTTCCCCTTTAGGGTTTCGCACTTAAATTTAGTGTCCTTTATACTTTCTCTTGTACTTGATCATTCTTATGAGTTGTTTATAGGCTCACGTAAACACAAATATGGTCCATGGTTGCAAGAGCAATAGATGCAGTGTGATACTAAGAATTAATGGGTATGATGAATCAACAAGTATTTGTAGGACTAATGTTGCAAGCGCCTCAATGTTTTGTACTTCCAGAGTGTATGAGATCAATTTTCATGTGACTGACTTATAGAAGAGAATTTTGCTACTGAGTTCTATTTTCTATGCCCAAAATTTTAACCTAGTCCTCCTGAATGGAAAAAATATCATTTAACAACATTATGTCTTCGACTCCTTTATAACGAAATCCATGATCAATTTCCAAGACCACACCTAAAGCTCACTTAAACACCATATCAAAAATTATAGGTACATCTAACTTTACCAGAAATATTGTGTCTAGCAACACCGTGGAGTCCTTTTTTCTTATATCTTAGCTCAAGAGACACATATACTAAATTAGTAAAGAACCACAACACTTATTATGCCCATATTTGACCTCTATTAAACCTGTGACCTTGTTAGAGTCAGGTATGTAACTTGAGCTTATACCATTTACTCAATAGTGTACTTGTCCTTTTCTCGTGTACTTTAGGTCTTGTGACATACTTTCATGATGTGTGGATAATGATTTTTTCTTATCTCATAGATATCAGGAAGACCTCTATTTAGGTCTCATGACAGTTCTTTCTAAGCATCTATGTCTTGATCTAGTTCTTTGAATAGTTTTTTCTAAATTTATGGTCTTAACATAGTATTTCCTTGATGTTATAACTCAACTCTAAATCTTCTTAACTAGTTCTATAAGCCTTGATCTCACTTGCACTCTAGAGAACAAGGCCCATTATCATACTAATTCATTGAGTTCAACATAATAATAGAGTGATATTTACCTTAGCTCATGTTCACCTAGCAACTGTATTTACCTTAAATTGTATTTTCCAAATCACTTTCATCTTATGTGAGTGTGATATTTGATTTTTAACAGATCTTAGGATATTATATGGCTTGTTATCGATCTTTTTATCTTTCCTTGATCTATGGTATCAGACTAGATCCTTGATGTGTTAGTTCTCTACTAAATCTATGGTTTGACTAGTTCTTTGATGACTAGTTATTTCCTTGATATTCATGGCTTGATTTACGACCTTGGTTGGTTCTTAGATTGTTATTCCTTTCCTATATAAGCAAGGTCCATTCTCATTGTATTTCATTGAGTTCCATTATAATATATGATATTACTGCTCATTTGTTTGCAAAGGTTTTGAAAGTTATTTTGGTGAGAATTGTTTTCATCTTATTGAGCATGGTGTTTGATTAGCATATGAGTTCTCTTGGAATCCATGGTTACAGATCCAAAAAATTAGTTTGACATCCTGGAAGTTTTTTGAGATTAGTAACTTACAGAGGGACATTTTTTACCCCATTGAAATCCTTAGCCCCTGGTCATATGGTATGGTCATATGAGGGCTTAAGCTTGTGATTCCTACTAGTAGGTGCTTAACTCCAGCCCCCTTTGATTTTATTTGTGTGGTGAAGGAAAGATCATTTTTATTTTGTTTTAGTGGCAACTAAAATAAATAGTAGAGCATAAAATTGAAAAGCTTGTATCTTTTGATCGGTAACTCAGATTTGAGTGTCATTTTTTGCAAAAGTGCTTATTTTTCCATTCTATTTCCATTGGAAATATTTATTTTGAGAATTGACATTATAATTATAAAGTTTCATATTGTAACACGCACTCAATTATGAAGTGCCAAAATCTAGGGGTCTTGTTGCATTGCTTTGGTTCTTGCATTTCTTTTGGTGATTTTTTGAGAAGGGTGTCTTTATCTTCTTCTACATTAGATCATGTTAAGCCATTAACAACACATAATTACCACACATGGAAACCAAGAATAGAAAAAATAATAAATAAGAAAGGATTATGGGCTTTAACTTCTTTAGAACAACCAATGTTCACTAGAGAATATGAGAAATTTCAGTACCAGTGCAAATTTGATGAGTGTATGGGTTTGATAGGAACTTATGTAAGTGACATTATTTTGTTTCATTTGGAAAAATGTGACTCTCCTTTCAAAATATGGGAGAAATTGGAGGGTTTATTTAGTAAGGTGGATCATATGAGAGCCATGCAACTTGAAATTGAGATCACCTCTCTTAATCCTGAATATTTTCCAACAATTATAGACTATCTTACCAAGTTCAAGCATTTGTTGACACAATTGAAGGGGAGTGGAAGAGATAAGAAAGATGAAGAGTGTGTTTACTTAATTTTATCCAAGTTGAGAGGACCATTCCAAATATTTTATTCTACCTTTTTCTCTAGCATGGATGCCTTAGGTGACACATTCCAAATGCCTGACTTAGAAACATTTTGTGAAAGACTTACTAGGGAAGAATCCAAATTGTCTCACCTTGAGTCTTCCACCTCTCAAAAGGAATTAGTTGCATCTAATCCTAAGGGCAAAGGAAAAACCAAAAAGTAAAACCAAATCCACCCCTTCTCCATCTCAAAATGCTCCTAAACCTAAAGAAAACAACTCTAAACCCAAGGAGTCTTCTAAATCCAAGAATAAGTCTATCCTTTCATGCTCTTTTTGTGGGGTAGTGGTCATGAAGAACATAGGTGTTATAAGTGAATGCAAGCCTTAGAGGATGTAGTCAAGAAACTCAAAATTTCTATCTCCACTCCACCTCCTTCTAATCAACATGGAAAAGCACTTAATTTTGTTGGGAGATCTCAGTCACCACTTGCAGATAGTTGGGTTATAGATTCTGGTGCTTCTCATCACATGACTTCTTCCAAGGAGTCTTTTGTATCTCTAGGTTTGAGTTCTACTTCCAAAATTGAGGTTGGAGATTCTTCCTTTCTTTGTGTTGAGGGAAAAGGTGATATACACCTTGATGGTGGCAATATCCAAGATGCACTATATGTTCCTAACATCACTACAAATTTGCTTTCTATATATCAAATTTGTCATTTTGGTCAAGGAAAAACAATGACTTTTACACCACATGGGGCAGAAGTATGAACTTTTTTGGAGCCTCATTCACTTGTTGCTCAAGGTATTGTTGATCATAGTTCTAGATTATATCACTTTGAGGGTTTTGATGACACTTCCTCTATAGGGACAGGATTGGTTTCTCATGCAGATTCAGAGAGTAAGCTTTGACATGAAAGATTTGGACATCTCAATTACAGATATTTGAAGGAGTTGAGCACTCATGGTATGGTAGATGGTCTTCCTAGAGTTTCTTGTCTTGAGGGAGTTTTCTCTGGCTATGCATTAGGGAAACAACACCAAGATCCATTTCCTAAGAATTTTTCCAAGAGAGCTTCTTCACCACTTGAGCTTGTGCATAGTGACTTGATGGTTTTTCCTACCCCTCTTTCAATGGAGCTAAGTATGCACTTACCTTTATTGATAATTTCTCAAGGTGTACTTGGGTTTATTTTCTCAAGTACAAAAGTGATGTTTTTTCACACTTCAAAGTGTTCAAGGCTTTGGTCGAGAAACAATCTTCTAGTTGCATAAAGAAACTTCACACTGATAATGAGGGGGAGTACTTCAACAAAGAGTTTTCTAATTTTTTGGCAACTCATGGCATTATTCACCAGCATTTTATTCCTCATACTCCATAATAGAATGGCTTAGTAGAATGCAAGAACTGGATTTTAAAGGAAATGGCTAACTGCATAATGCATTCTAGATATTTACCTCCTATATATTGGGTAGAAGTAATTAATTGTGCTAACTACATTTAGAATCACACACCACATAGAGAACTTGAGCATTTGAATCCAGAGGAAGCTTGGTCCAATTGACTAAGCCATATGTCTCATTTTTTTGAGTCTTTGGGAGCCATGCTTAGGCCTTTGTGCCAAAGAAAAATAGGAAATCCTTGGATAAGAAGAGAAAACCATTGATCTTTATAGGGTATTGTGAGGACATGAGAGCTTATTGAATTTTAGATCCTGATACTCATGACATTCTTTTTTGAACACATGTTCTATTTGATGAGTGCTTCACTCCTCATGATTCTTCATCTTCTTCCATGCCTACTTCTTCTTTATCTCATCTTGAGGATCCTTTCTTTGAGGAGGTTGATGAGGAGGTTATAGATGTCCATTGAGGATCCTATTCCCATTAGAATTGTCACTATGCCTAAGTGGGATTGTACTACAATTTCTGAGGAAGTACCTTTCATATAGGTTCTTCCACCCACTAGGTAGCATCACGCACATTCTATAGGTTTTGGAATTTTGTGTTGGGCAGTTTTTGGGGATCCACAGTCTTTTTCATAGGCTCGTGGGATACAGGAGTGGGATGATGTGATGATAAGCTGAGTATTCTTCTTTGATGAAGAATCATACTTGGGATTTGGTATCTCTTCCTAAAGGAAGAAATATGGTTAGGTGTAAGTGGGTATACCAAACCAAATATGCAACTGATGGGTCCATTGACAAGTATAAGGCTCATCTTATTGCAAAGGGTTTTTCACAAGTTGAAGGTATTGATTACTATGATACTTTTGCACCCATTGCCAAGATGGATTTTGTATGCCTTGTACTTGTTATTGTTGCATCACAGGGAGGAAATTAAATATTAATGTTTACATTATAGTTTGTTAGTTAATATTTAATATTGTTATATATTAAATATTAGGTTTGAATGTATATTGTTATAATATATTGTTTCAACAATATATTATTCTTAGAGTTTGTTATACCCGTGAATAACATTCCAGGTTAATTGTTGTGACTCCTTCCTATTTTATAGGAGGTTGTTTAGCTGTTATTATGGCTATATAATAGCCTAATGTATTGCACACAATATTGGGACATAGAATAATTGTGATACAGAGAGTGATTGATGCTGTGTAAATCTGTAGTTTGGTACTATATTTGGTATCAGAGCAGAAATCTATCTTCCATGAGAGTGTTTTGAGAATTATCAATGGTTGGAGGGGCAGATCAAATCTCAATCTGATTGGTATTGATGTAAAAGCTATCTCATCCTGCATTCATATGAGATAAGAAGGTGATAACTCCATTCGAGTCCTTGAAATTTTGTGAAGGTTAAATTTTTGGATCCATCTCCATGGATGTAAATTGAGTTCTTATTTGTCCATGCATCACATCTTTGCTGATCATATGTGCATTCTCCGCATTCGTCAAAGGAGCATGCATATACTTGTTTTAAATATGCTGGATTGGGTCCATTGTAACGGCAAATACATTCTAAGAATGCACTAGCGAAACTGGTCACAATGGATCCTTGTAGCACATCTACTGTTATCTACCTCTGATTGTGCTTTTGATTGGTGTAGGCATTCACTAATTATGAGCCATAACTGCTCTGTTACTTAGGCATGCATGACTTTGTTGGATTGGATCCAGTTGCTCAGGTTGGGTCAAGTCACATCAGGGACATCGATTTTCTGTTTGGCATTGTCTGTCAACCATCAACATATTGTGAACTTGAGTTATCATCTCTAGTGTTGCATGGTAACTGAACGTGATGTTTTTGATTGATATTCAAAAAATGTTGATAATTTTTTGACACTTAATTATATTGTTAATTTATTTTATTATATTTGAAAAGGGGACATGATAGTCCACGCTCCCCAAAAATTATTTGTCCTCGAGTAATGTTGGTTCACTTGTACTCCTCCTTTCTAAATCTTCTTGTAAATACCAAGATCCCAAATCCATCTTGAGAATTTGCATCAATTCCCAATCCTTAAAACAGTTGGATTTTATTGCACCTCATGGCTCTTCCTATCTAATGAAGAATATAGAATACCAAACACTTGAGTTCTAATAGATCCTTCAATTATATGGCAAGTTGTATCTCCCAAAATATGGTGTAAATCAAATTGTGAATAGGATGGAAACAAGTTAAAACAACCACAAACAACCCTAGAATTTCATCTGAATCAACACTATGGTGTCTGAATTATGTGTTTCCCTTCAACTAAAATCTTCTACCCAGCATCATCCAATGATAAAACCACCTTAAAATGTGCATGATTGATAACAATTATTCTAGCGTCTTAGTGATGGTATAGCTACAACTAAACTGATATTCCTTTTCAAAATTCAAAGGTGTGAACAATGTAGGATTTGATAATACTTTATCAACAATTATGAATTGTAACCCCTTCCTTCTCATGATTGGAAGTCCCTACAAAAATGATTATACTAAAGTGGTACGGGTTTGATAATGATTATGACAACAACATTAACGCTAAAAATTTAGTAAATGGTTGTCCCAAGTATGTTCCTTCCTTCCTTGGGTGGTTAGAGATCAACCATTGGTCTCCTCTTTCCATTTGTGTGAATCTCTATATAAATTTCTAAGCTTGGTACTACCTCACCATGTGTTTGTTGCACCATTATGATTTTGATGTAAACTTCTTCTTAAAGTCTCCATGTGATTCCTAAGATTTCCCTAATAAGATAGTTTCCTTGACACACAACCCCTGAAACCTTGAACCCCTTCTTAGTAACGAGCCTCTCAAATAAATATAAGAAATGCATGCCAACAACTATACTCACCTCTTTTATATTGTTGTTATAATGATTACCTTGGACTCTAAAAGTTCCTTCACATATTGTCCCAATTACCCGGTTGGAGCATTTCATTTTCTTGCTCAAAATCAGAATAAAGTAGTGGTTGAAACCCATCTTGTATCAGCTACAAACAACTCATTAATGACAATATGTGGGAAATGCATCTTCCTCGCGATAAAAAAATTCCTCTTTGGCTGCAAATAAAATGTGGAACAAACTGGAAATGTGGGTAACAATTTTTCTAAAATTGGAGGCAACTTTCATAAGGATCCATGGTTCATAGTTCTTATTACATAAACGCATACCGATCATGTTCATAACCAAAATATCCCATTCTTTCCATTTCTCTCCTAGAACCATGATATAAGAATCATTGCATACCTTATGTCCACCCCAAGTGTTGAAAAGGTGTCATGTCTTTATGGTATACAGTGTTATGCCAATTCTTAATCTTGATGAGGTCCCAGTAAGTAATGCTTTAATGCTGACCTCCAAGTTTGTAAGCTCCCTAAACCCTGAAACCTCATTAACATTTAAGGGCAAATGTATTGATGCCTCCAAATGAGGGGAACATATGCTAAAGTCACAACTCAACTTAGTCAATGTCATTGGAAGGATAAAGATGATTCTACTGAGACGTTCATAAATCCGGGTGATGACATTGGCTTCTCTTGGTCTAATAAAATGTGAAGGGGAAGATAGAGAAGTTGAAGGGTAAAGAAAGAAACTTGGAGTAAATCTGAAGATGCAATAAGAAGATGATCTGAAGGTGACATAAAGAAGTTTTAACGAGGTATCAAGTGGTCATACAGTGGTAGTAGGAAGGCTAGGGAAAGTCTAAGAGCAATACCATCAACTCTACACTAATGTTTGAAGTTTAGGCACAATGACCTAATTATTGCAATATATAGAGATGTTTCTTCTCACCCACATAAAGTTCAATACGAGGCTATACCTAAAGGTATATCAAAGAAACACTCAATAATTAGGCATTAAACATGTGACAAATTCAAAAAACTAATTTCACACTTACAAGGGTATATTTGCAACAACCACTTATTACATAATCAATAAGAATAATTACAAATGATCATGTGTTTGAAACTAACAATAAAAAAGGATCATTCCACTATGCACAAAGGTATAATAGAATGATGATCATGGTAATAAAAATGACGATGATGATCCATGGTGGGGGTGAAGTGATGCACTACCATGGTTAGGGGGTCGAGTGAAGGACTAAAGACCACACAATAATTATGCACATAATGCCTTCATGAAATCAAATACCATGAATTCCACATGCATTTCATTCAAGAAGATACATCCATACTCAGCACATTTATAAATTTGTTATATTTTACGCTCCTTTATTTCAAGACAACCGAGTAATTTTGTAAAAATTCTACCCATTTCATATATATTTTGTTCTTATTTATCTTACCTCTAATATTTATGTGTTTCATAACATGATGATCCATGTACAACATATAATATTTTAGCAAAAAATAACACCCTCACTTCTTCAAAGCTTGTATTACAATGTAAAAATCCTTGCATCATTGAATTCTTCACTATAACAAGTGACAAGGTTACCTTCTTGACTCACCACAACTCCAATTATTGTGTCATTAACACCACAATCGATCTAAAACACTTTGCTAATAGTAGGTAGTGCTGACAATGTCTCTTCCACAACCCTTTTCTTTAATTTATAGAAATTATATTATGCGTATGTAGTCTAGAAAAACTCCTTGTAACTCTGTCACCGTATGTTGTCTAGAAAAACTCCTTGTAACTCTTCATTGCCTTCGTTAAATGAGTGAATCCCACTGAAGTTTCTTAAGAAATTCCTATACAAGCTTTCCCATCCATGGAAACTTCATACCTCAATTTTCTCTTTGGTGATGGCCATTCAACAATAGCTCTCATCTTCTACTAATCCATCTTCAATCCTTCTTTAGATACCATGAGTCCAAAGTAAACCAAGTCTTCCTTCATGAAGCTGTATTTCCTAAAATTTATGAGGAAACTCTCCTGATGTAAATGTTGTAATAATTTCCTCACAAGCACTAAGTTATCGTCGGTCCAATTAAGAATCAAAATGTCATTTAAATAAATAATGCCAAAATTACCAAGGAAAGGATTCATTATCTCATTCGCGAGTCTCATGAACATGTTTTGTGCATTAGTCAGAACCAAGTGCATCAACATGCACTCATACAAACCATCACGTGTTTTGAATGTAGTTTTCCGTTCATCTCCCTATTCAATATTGATACTGATAACCACTATTCATATTGATATGATATACATCACTTCATTTAGATCAATATTAGGATGAAGTTCTTTCATCTTCAAGGTAATCCAGGTTGCAAATCATCCTTACAATGAAAATGGAAATCGTATACTTGATGGTTGTCTTGTTAATGGATCCTGAATCAGTGGACACATCCATTCTCCTCCTTTTCTTTAACACTAACAAAGCAATAGAAATTTAAGGTTACCTATAGATAATATTAGGTTACCTCATGCCTCAACATAAATATTAGGTTACCTATAGATAATATGTACCATTTGTGATAGATAGCATGCTACAATAGAGTGTCAAAGTAAAGTTCCTACATAGAGTGCATGTAAATATTAACCCTTAAAGGGCCCTATAGTGTATGGGTGCTTGATTTTAGAGTAGGTATTTACCTTAGCTCATGTTCACCTAGGTACATTATTTACCTTTATTGTATTTATCCTCACCCACTTCTGTGTGTGGATATTTCTTTTATCTTATTTAGATATTAGGAGATATTATCTAGTTGTTAGGTATAGTTCTTTCCTTGATCTATGGTATTGACTAGTTCTTTCCTTGATCTATGGTATTGACTAGATCCTTGATGTCTAGTTCTCTCATAAATCTATGGTCTTGACTAGTTCTTTCCATGATTTATGGCTTGATCTACGACCTTGATTGGTTCTTAGATTGTTATTCCTTGCCTATATAAGCAAGGCCCATTCTCATTGTATTTCATTGAGTTCCATAATAATATATGATATTGTTGCTCATTTATTTGCAAAGTTTTATGTAAAGTTATTCTGGTGAATTGATTTCATCTTATTGATCATGGTGTTTGAACACTTACAACTTGTCAAAGAAATGTGTTCCCCCTATCTCCATGAATCATCTAGACCTTTAATGAATGTGCTTGATATAGAGATAACTAGACACTAAACACTATGTAATACTTATAATGACTCCTTGTGAATTGTAACACTAATTCATACACATATTGACAACAAAATCCTTTCCATACTAATTCAAGAAAATAGAGCACAACACATAATTTTTCATGACTGAAACTAACATTATTTCACACATCTCTGAAATCAAAAACCCGTTATTCTTCTAATAACCTATAGAATGCCTCTATGAATCATAAAAGAGACACCCATCCTATCATAGGGTTCTATAATAACATAAACTCAGGAGATTCCTAAATCTCCATAACCTTTTTCTCAGTAAACCTATAATTTTGAATCTTATAGTCTCTCCTTGTATTCTTCTTGGTCTCAATATTAGTATCAACCTTCTCCTCTTCTATCTATATAGATGTCAGATATAATTGATATTTTTGAAAATCTTCATATTTTGGCTTTTTTACAAACATGGAAAAAAATCCACCTTAACTTATAGAATGATTAGGCATGACTGTCTTTTGTTCTTTCTCCTTCACTCCATCTTCAGGATTTGTTTGATCTAACTTTTTAATATTCTTCATTGTTTTATCAACACATGCAGATAAAAGTTCTTGAAATTCCTCCAATTCAAATTCTTTCTCTACCTCAGCACCCAATTTACCTTGACTCTTTGACTCAATAAGATCAACCCTTAAAAACTTAGGTCTCCATACCAATGTTTGACTCTTCTTATGCATTCTAGGAGCTCCATATACCTTGTTAGGTATTGAGAGTATTCTATCTTTGTTAGCATATAATTTAAAAAAGTGCCCCATATTATGACACCTGTATAAAATAGCTTCTTTTGACTAATCACTCCTTTTGTCCCTTACCTTGAAATATTTTGCAATATGACCTTTTTGCTTGTAGTTTTTTAACACAATAATTTTCTCCTATCATATACCATTCCTCCATGAGGAGTGATGACTGCAGTCCATAGTTCTATGACCAAACTCATTGCATGAAAACATTATATCAATTTAATGAACATTAACATCACCTACTTCATGAAATATCCTTCTAATTTTGAGACTTGATTGTCCATTTATCCACCAACTGATCTTCTTTGGATATGACACTCTTTGAGAAACCTATCTACTCGTTCAATATTTTTGCCAAAAAACTCCATAGTTTTGCTCATCTTTGTGATTCTAAGGATCACCTCAAGCTATTAAGATTTCTTTCAGAAGCCCAAATATGATACCAATTTTTGGAAGCACAACCATTAAGAGGGAATTGGGGTGAATCAAAATGTCCATTAAAATTTTATGTTCACTTATACACTTAACATTCATCAATCATTCCATTCGAATTTAACTTAGTACAAACATTATTAACGAGAATTATCAAAATCATTAAAAAATCCATACATGCAAATGAGATATAAGAACACATGAAAACCAAATTTAAGTGGGAAACCTTATAAGGAAATAAAACCCCACTGAAATGAAATGTTTAACTTTCCTATAAAACAAATATCAAATTTATTTTAGCACCAACCCAACAAACAACACCAACCCCTAAGTTTAGTGAGGTACTAACCCCATAAGGAGCACCAACCCTACAAAACATGCATGGAGGAGCCAACCCCCTAGATGACTTCATTTCACCAACTAATCCACCTTAGATTTTTTTTGCACCTTCACAATTTTTTTCCAAAACAAATAGATGATGACTAACTTATTTAGCTCTTCCTTCATTCTCTCTTTCTCAAAACTACCTTATAGGATTCTTCACATCACAAGCTTCTTCACCAAGGCTAGTTAGGTCATCTGACCTTGAAATCATCATATGCTCATCCACCTATTAATCATCATGAAAATCTCTTAGGTCCTGACTACTTGATGGTCCTCAAATACCTTATAAACCTCTACACATCTCTTCCCTCTTACTCATTATGTTTCTTCATACTCTCTAACACACACAATATAGGCCTAATTTATTTGTTTATATACATGAATCAAGTTCATCATACCATTTAGGTCAACAATGGAAGATAGATAAAACACCATATTAAATCATTAAATATAACATACGAAACATACATTCCATTTAGTTCATAAATGACTTCAAGTTAAACATACTCCTTATTTAGGTCTTCAAGAAGCCTGATCCCACTAAACTACCTCTCACAACAAAGTATATTGAGAATGTCCCATATTCATAAACATTTGAAACCAACTCAAGTCATAGCATGTCATATGAATTATAACAAAATCATCCAAAGATTCTTCTAGTCTTAAATGAATCTAAAACATATTTCTCATCATGAAACCACACATGACAATAAGGACTACCAAAGTCTGTGGACCTACCAAAACTAGTCTTCAACAACATGATCTTAAACATCCAATAAGAAACCTCAATCTTGAAAAATGGAATGAAAGAGAAATTCAACCATGAACTTAGACTCATCAAAAAATGGTCTTAGACATCATTGGAAATAGGTTAATGAGGGATTCAAGTAAACCTCTTACACCTTGGTCACCAAAACTGTCATTACCTACCCCTAAACACCAGTCTTCCTATAATGACCATTCAACATACCATCTAAGGGTTACAACCATTTTTCTAGAAACCACCATCAAACATGTATAATGGATTATCATACTTCCTCAAGAATGTCCATTTATTCACCTTGTATTCTAATGTAAAACTTGAGAAAAATACCCCTTCTTCAGAAAACTTGGATTTACTATGGGGTCCACTAATTATCATGACACCTCAATGCCACCTGAAGAAAATTGAAAGATACCTTTACAAAATATCAATTATGCATACACAACCTGAAAACTGCTCAATCCATTCTAGGTCATGATTATGGCTTAAATTTATTCTCCGTCACTACCTAACTAGGGATTTAAGAAGGGTTTTATACCACCTCCACCTTCTTAACGATTGTTCATAAACTCCTCATCCACATGATTCTCCATTATTTGAATAATTCATAACCAGTTCATACATATTATATACTCCATCGTGGCATCACCATCCTACTATACTAGGCCTCCAAAACAGAGGTAACACCTGTCAACAAGCATCATAATAGTACCTCCTCATGACTCCAGCACTCTTAAACACCTACAAGAGCCTTCATACACGCTTCATGAAATCAATAAAACATTGCTCCTATTCACTCACATCATGTCCTGACAACTTTGTCCATCACATCTAGCTCAAGATACCTTTTAGACATCATCTCATTCTCATCTAAGCAACTCCATGACTCAACATCATGACATCCTATCTCAATCAACCCACCTATGGTGTTTTCATTTTGACAAGGTCAAGTGCACACTTTAGACAGTCAGGTGAAAACACTAATTTCATCATCACACTTTGAGAAAACATGATATCATTTTCTTAACATCTCATACTCATGTTAGCAATGCTCAAACTATTGCATCTTCAACAAAAAAAATCAGAACACTCCATTGATGTGGATCCAGCTACAAGAGGACAATCATGCCTCAAACGCACACATGCATGCAATTTTGTAAAACATCCAAAGATCTTAGAAATGTTTTTCTTCTCAATCTTGAATCCACGATGTTTTACCTGATATGGCATCACAATCTTCCTTTTGGACATTGTCCATTATCACCTTAAAAAATGCTAAAATGCCACATTATTGACCCTAAAACACAAAAAATCACCTACAAGTAAAACACCTCATATGGGACTCAAATTTTATGTAATGCATATTGTTTAATAAATTAAGGCTTCGTGCCAATATCTTGGCTTATTCTATAAAGTTGAGAAAAAGTGATATTAAAATTCAGTAAGTCGGGTGCCTAGACAAAACGCCAAAAAAGGTTCAGCTGCCAAGTCATTTAGACCACTAGACAAAGGTCAATTTGGCCTCAAAAATATGTTGAAATGGCACACAAACTTTGTGAAAAAATTATTCATGTCATATTACCGAGATATAATATCTAACACCCTAGAAATTTTTAAGATGATAAAACAATCGGATCAAAAGTTATGGCCTTCAATAAAGAGTGATTGTTCAGTGCATAATTCTAAGGTTGGCTGAATAAGAATTATACTGTCCGTCCAACCCAAGTTGGATAGAATACATCCAGATTTTAGGCACTATTCATGATTCATCCAACTCCCACTCAAGAATGTCAAGTCCATTTTCTTCCTGTTGTCAAACCTTCCCATTATGGATGGACATCCAATATGTGTTGTACGCTCATCCATTGCCTATCGTAGTGACCTAGTCATCTAACTTGGGTTGGACAGACACACATTACCATGTATGACTTTCCAACTTCAAGTTCGATGCATCTGGGTTGGACTCCCAGATAATGTATGGTCTTCCAACCCATGTTAGATTTTTCGCATGGACATGGAAACTTATGATAAGTTATCCAAACAAGGTTGGATAAACTATGATGGAAAGTAACAAAGTTTGGTTAGGTTAGCTCCACTGGGTTGGGTAGGCATTATCACTCATTTTCTTCAAAATCCTACATGGCCCAATCTTCTTATACTGTACTTTATTATATGCCCCCTTTGGAAAACTCACCTTTCTAAGATGAACCATAACCATATCTCCTTATTCAATTACATTTAATATCCTACTTGCATTTGTAGTTGCTTTAAATTTTGCATTACTAACTTTTAGCTTTTCCCTCACTTCTTCCTACAATTGTAGCATGTTTTCTACAAATGATTTTGCATCATCACTATTTTTATCTTCACTGGGCATCACAATCAAATCTAGAACTTCCTTGGGGTTCCTACCACCCTCTTTTGAAGTCAAGTTTCAAAAATTTTGAGTCGGTACCTTGGAGTATTGGATCACGTCGAGCCTGGTATTGTTTGCAGTTTTTCATTCCATGGAGAACAAGTTTGAAAGTTAGGCATAATGGTGGAGTTTTTCCCCTTCTTTTTATTTCTTCCCACAGTCAGGAATGACTGGTGTATCTTCCCAGTTAATTTTTGTCCCAGTATCCATGGGTAGTACATGGACATCCCTGATTGGATGTGGCATGGCCATGTTTCAAGCAACAACGGAAGCCTCCACATGTCCAAATGACACAACTCCAAGGGTAGGGCCCAAGGGACAATCCTCAAATAAGCATAGGCTTTCCACGTGTCCCAGGTCCAAAATTAAGATAGAACAAGCCCAAATCGGCTAAGTATGGAAGGTTCAGCGGATGGTGCCACGTGCCTCATCGGCACAACTTCAAGAGTCAAAGCCAGGGGTAGTTCTCAAACTTGCGCCAGTCCTCCACATGTCCCAGGTCCAAAAAGGGACAGAGCCAGTTATTTAAATTGACTAAGTATGAGTGGGTCAGCGGAAGCCTCCACGTGCCTCAACGACGTGATTTCAGAAGTGAAACCAAAAGGTCAGTTTCCAAATGAGCTCTAGCTCACCACGTGGTCAAAGTCAATGGAGAGACAAAGTTGGTCATTGAAAATTCCAGGACTAGGCGGAAGAAGCCACGCATCAACACAATTTCAGGAGGTGTTTCCAAAGTGGAAAACTCAAATGAGCACCAGCTCTCCACGTGTCTAGGGGTCAACATAAGTCAAGCAGGAAATAGGCCCGAATCAGCTAAGTATAAAAGAACTGGCCAGCTCTCCACGTGTCAGCCTGGCATAACTTCAAAGGAAAAAAATGCAAAAGGCATCCATAGGCCCGCTTTAGTTTAAAACTCTCCCATGTGGACGGCCCAAATTTAAAGTTATAAAAGCAGATCAAATGGCCCATATTTAACTGGAAAAATAATGTAACGGTTGTATATTGGAAAGCCTAGTTTTTTCCGCCATTAACATTTCTTTGCGAATCAAGAATTCAAAAGGGCACGAATGATTGGAATGATTTGTAACCATTTCTTGCTTGCTCGAGGAAGTTGTAACCATCTCTTGCGAGCTATTTCATAGGCTTTCAAAGCCATTGTAAAGGGTGGGAATTTTGAGATTCTGGAACTGTAATTTCGAATCTGAAGAAATCAATACAAGGGTTTTCCCCTTTTTCCTCTGTTTTCTCTTTCCTTCTTGCTCTGATCTGTGAATCATTTAATCCTTGCATGCTTAGAAACTTTGTGTTCTAGTTTATACAATCTCAAGAACTTTGAGTCTGCAGATTGTGCCCATTATAAACGTGAATGGTTCTACTCTATATCTCATTTTTCTCAATACATATAAGGGTTTTCTCTGCCATCTCTTTTCCCTGAAAGTATTGTCTTCTTCTACCTCCCTCCTCTCTTCAAGTCTTCTATCCTCATGTATTGATAACTTTTCAGGCATTAAACACATTTCAAGATATCGGGAAACCACCATTGAATGAAAGATTGTGTATTTGTACATAGGTTTTTCCCCTTCTTTCAATAAGGGAACCTCTCCCATTAAAGAGGAGGGACTTGCTTGTCCCCTGACTGTGGTTTCATTCCAAGTGCAAATCTGAAACCCAACAGTTTTTGGCGACTCTGCTGGGGATTTGTTCAACAAATTTCCTTTCTAAAAAGAACAACTAATTTGATCATTTCTTTGATCTGGTGACTCTAAGATACACTCGTGGTAGAAGGGCTCTTGGAATTGAAGATCCCCAATTTCAACTCCTGGATCAACAAGGTTTTCAACTTCCTCCAACAAGAAGAAATAGAAGAGCTCATTCCACAAGCACACCTCCTGTTGAAGACAGTGCTTCTGGTAGTAGCATTCCTCAAGCACAACTTAGCCCTAATCTCCATGCCCTAATTCTTGTTGGTGTCTCAGTTCCACTTCAAGAAATCTTTCCAAGGATGGCAGCACCTCTGCCTTGGGGACAAAGAGTTGGGCCTCTGGCTCTTCCTCAACCATTGCATGAGTTTCCTAGGGGTAACAGGAAGAATTTTCCCAAATTTAGAGGTGATGGAAAAGTGCACCCTGATGAACACATTGCAGCCTTCATTGTTGCATGTGGGGTCCTTGGAGTTGAGCATGAGGATGTCTCTGTTAGGCTGTTTGTGGAGACCTTGCAAGACAATGCTACAAATTGGTTTTACCATCTTCCTGTTGGGACCATCAGCGATTGGACTGCTATGAGGGCTGCATTTGAGCAGCATTTCAAACCTGCTGAAGATGTGCATGCTTTGCTAGCTCATATTTCTCAAATCAAGAAGGAGCCACATGAGCCTATGAGAGAATTTGTGGCCAAGTTCAACAAGTTGATTAACAAGATTCCACAAAATACTAGGCCTGTTGATCAGATTCAGAAGTGTTTCTTCTTGAATGCTCAATTACCAGAAGTAAGCTATGCCCTGAGGAGAGAAAATCTTGCAACTTTGGATGTTGATCAGAGATTGGCTGTCAGTGTGGAAGATGACTTGATCATGTCTGGCAAGCTGAAAAGGGAGCCTTTCAAATCCAAAGCATCTTCTTCTTCCTCTTCTCCTAGAGGTAATGCAGATCAGTTGGTGCAAAAGCTGGCTAATGACCTCATTTCCATCAAGAAACAATTGGCTCAGCATGCTCCATATCAAGATGTTCCAAGGAAGAACTTTCAGCCTAGGAACCGCTTGCCCTCTTCTCAAACCAGGTTGGCCATTGAAGGTCCACCCCTCAAGGTGCCTGTCAATGCTACTTGTGAAGTTCTTGAGCCTGATGATGAGGAAGAGAATGGGCTCTATGATGAACAAGAAGAGGAAGCTGATGAAGAACTGGAGGAGCCTGGTGGTTCTCGAGTTCATTTCCTCACCACTGAAGGTGTGGATGATGAAGATGACTATGATGATGTAGTGGCTGAGATGAACAGTGAGTCATATGTTGTTATGACCCGGGAGTAGACCAACAAAAAGGAAAAAGTGGTGCAACCTACAAAAAGATCCAAGGAGTACCCCATCACCATCCTGGTGATTGCAAGAAGAGGAGCTCCTATTCCTACTACTTCCACCCAAAAGGTAAGCTCTGCTAGTCCTTCTCCCTCTACTTCTGCTTCTGAGAATTCTTGTCCAACAAATGATAAAGTTGATAGATCAAAAGCTCCTCCTACTCTTAGTAGTGATTCCCCATCCACATCTGGATCTTTTGACATTATAGACCATCTTAAAAAGACCAAGATTCAGATTTCTGAGGCAGAGTTCTATCAAACCCATCCTAAAGCCTTTGCCAAAATGGTTAACTTTGTAAATTCTAAATCTAAAACCCCAGCCCATTCTTCTAAAGGCCTTTTTCCCACTCCTTCTTCTCCACCTCAACCCAGCCTTGTGGCTGCAGTCACTTCACCCAATGAGAAGATCAAGCCCTTCTATGTGACTCTCCTCATAGCTGGCCACAAGCTTAGCAATTGTGTCATTGATTCTGGTGCATCTGATAATGTAATGCCTGTAAAAGTGGCTCATGCTTTGGGTCTAACCCTAACCCACACTTATGGCTCTTGTTATTCCATGGAAAGTAGAGAAGTGCCTTTGGTTGGGAGAATCAAGGATGCACAAGTAGCTTTTGTTGCTTTACCAGAGAAGAAGGTCTTGGCTACCATCTTGGTTGCTGATATCCCTCCTTCCTATGGCATGCTGCTAAGTAGGAACTTTTGCAAAGATGTTGGAGGTGAGATCCAAATGGATTGGTCACATGCCTTGATCCCTGTCAATGGGAAGATGAAGAAGTTGCTTCCTGAGAAACAAGCAGAGTATATTGTGCAAAAGACAGATGATCCTAAAGCACAAATATTGTATGAAGACATTGGGCATGGGAACTACATGATCATGTCACAAGAGGAGACAAGTCTATCAAAGGGAGTGTTGCTTGATCCTAATGGTGTGTGGACTTTGGAGTTTGATGGAAGCTACTCTTCAGCTGGTTCTGGAGCTGGTGTAGTGCTCATTTCTCCTGGGGGTAAGGTTCATCCTTTCTCCTTCAAGTTCCAGTTTGAAAATACCAATAATACTGCTGAGTATGAGGCCCTCATTCTTGGGTTGAGCATGGTGAAGGAAATGGGAGTGAAGAACCTTCTTGCTCATGGAGATGCAGAGCTAATTGTAAAACAAGTTAGAGACCTTTATCAGGTAAAGAACAGAAGGTTGAAGCACTATAGGAATCTGGTCTGGGATTCCATTGAATTCCTTGATGCTTTTTCCATTGAAGTTGTGCCAAGGGAAAGGAACACTAGGGCTGACTCTCTAGCTGTTTCGGGGTCCTTGTTGATTCCTCATCCTGATTTCCCTCAAAATAAATTCACCATTGAGATGATCCATAGACCCAGTGTGCCTGACAATGCAAATAATTGGCAAGTTTTCAATGATGACCAGCATTTTCTTTCTTTCTTGGAGCTCAGAGACAACTTTGATCAGTTGTACTTTGAAGGAAGTGACAATCTTCCTAGAGAGTGTGTGTCATCTATTGAAGAGGGTGTCAAAGAAGAGATGGATCAAGATGGATGCATCAAACTGAAAGGAAACAAAATCCCTAAAGGGCTGGTGAGTTTGGAGGATCTTTTTGATAAACATGATAGGTATATGAAGTCTAAAGTTTCTCAAGGAGCCCGATAATCTGTTGAGACTGAGAAAGTGAATATTGGGAGTCTTGATGATCCCAAAATGGTCAACATTGGAAAATGTTGCACTCAGGAAGAGAAAAAGAAGGTGGTGAATCTGTTGAAGAGGTATGATGATGTTCTGGCTTACTCTTATGATGATCTTAAGGCTTTTCAGCCTAAAGAAATGCAACATTTCATTCCTCTTAAGCCTGGGATCAAACCCTTCAAACAGAAGCAAAGGAAATATAATCCAAAGATAGCTGATACAATTTTCCAAGAAATACAAAATATTTTGAAGGCTAAGATCATCTTCCCCATCCACCATTCAACGTGGATTGCTAATATAGTGCCTGTCAGGAAGAAGAATGGTGAGATCCAGATCTGTGTGGACTTCAGAAATCTAAATCAAGGTTCTTTGAAGGACAACTACCCTCTCCCCATGATGGACCAAGTATTGCAAGTTGTCACAGGCTCGGAGATGTTATCTATGTTAGATGGATTCTCAGGGTACAATCAAGTAGAGGTGAATACTTCATATCAACATAAGACTACCTTTACTACTCCTTGGGGCACCTTTGCATACAAGAGGATGCCATTTGGTCTCATCAATGTTGGTGCTACTTTCCAGAGGGCCATGGACTTGGATTTTGGCAGTTTGAAAGGGAAATGCATTGTTGTGTATTTGGATGACTTGACAGTGTTTTCTAAAGCAAGAACAGATCACTTCCAACACCTTGAAACAGTATTGTAGAAGTGTAGAGAGCATGGGATTTCTTTAAACCCTAAGAAGTATGTGTTTTGTGTCACAGAAGGAAAGTTGTTGGGACACATTGTTTCAAAGGAAGGGATCAAGATTGATCCAGAGAGAGTTCAGGCCATCCAGCAAATTCCTCTTCCATCAAGTAAGAAAGGTGTCCATTCTTTCTTTGGTAAGATCAATTTCCTAAGAAGATTCATCCCTGATTTTGCAGAACTTACTATGAGCATTTCTCACATGATGCAAGGGAAGAAAACTTTTGGTTGGTCCTCTGAAGGGAAGAAATCATTTGAGGACATTAAACAGGCTATTGCAAAGACTCCAATCTTGGTGTGCCCTGACTTTAGCAAAGATTTCATTATCTATTGTTATGCCACTGAAAATACCCTAGCTGTTGTGTTAGCCCAGAAGAATGTTGAAGATCATGAGCTCCCAATTGCATTCATGAGTTATGTCTTGAAAACTCATGAGATGAAGTACACCATGATGGAGAAACATGCTTTTGCAGTTGTCAAAGTTGTCAAGCAGTTTAGGTTTTACATCCTTAATTCTCATTCTGTGGTGTTGGTGCCTGATACAACAATCAAATCCATTCTTACTCAACAAGAATTTGGAACCAAGAGAGGTAATTGGGTAGCAAAGGTGCAAGAGTATGATCTTGACATCAGGCCAACAAAGCTGGTTCAGGGTAAGGGCCTGTGTGAACTCATTGCTGAGGGAGCTGCCAAGGAGTTGTCCAAAGATGGAGTTGATGTCCCTATTGTTCTGTTCCTTAGCTCGACAGATGTATGGTATGCTGACATTGCTCACTTTCTGACCTATGGAGAATGTCCATCTCACTTGAGTGCCAAAGAGAAGAGAGCCATCAAACTGAGGTCTGCACAATATGTGTTATGGGAGAATGCTTTGTTCAAATGAGGCATAGATGGAAGGTTTTTGAAGTGTGTAGACAAGGAGCAACAAAAGAAGTTGTTCTCTACTTTTCATGACCAGGCTTGTGGAGGTCATTTCTCCTCTACTGTAACAACTCATAAAATACTTCATGTTGGTTATTATTGGCCCACTCTATTTAGAGATGCATCAAAATGGGTTGGTAAATGTGAAGCGTGCCAAACATTTGTTGGAAGACCTAAGTTGGTTGCTTTTCCTCTCAAGCCTGTAGTGATTGAAGAGCCATTTCAACAATGGGGTTTAGACTTCATTGGAGCACTCAATCCATCTTCCAGTGTTGGGCATACCCATGTGTTGACTACCATAGATTACTTCACCAAGTGGGTGGAAGCCATCCCAGTCAAGAGCACTACTTCCGAGGTAGTTTGCAACTTCATTAAGGAGAACATATTGATCAGGTTTGGGACCCCAAACAAAATTGTGACTGACAATGCTTCCAAATTTTCTTCTACTGAGATGATGGACTTCTGCTATGGGTATGGGATCTCCCTTGCTCATTCTTCATATTACTACCCCCAAGGGAATGGACAGGTAGAATCAACAAACAAGAACTTGGTGAACATAGTTAGAAAGCTTGTAAATGATTCTCAGAGGAATTGGCACAAGAAACTTTATGATGCTCTCTGGGCAAATAGAATTACACCCAAAAGAGAAATTGGGATGTCTCCTTTTCAAGTGGTGTATGGTGTTGAATCCTAGTTACCAGTAACAGTGGAATTACCAGCCTTGCACTTAATGAAGGCTATTGAAGATTCAAGTTTTTCCAGTTCCTTGGACAAGAGGATCATGTACCTTCAGAAGCTTGATGAGGATAGATTGCAAGTGGTTGATAGGATAGCAGCTCATCAGTTGAAAGTGAAGGCTTTGTTTGACAAGAAAGCCAAACCTAGAGTTTTCCAAGTAGGAGACATTGTGCTGCTTTGGGACAAAAGACATGAGCCACGAGGAAGCCATGGTAAGTTTGATTCTCTTTGGCTTGGTCCTTTTAGAATCAGACATTTTGCTGGAGAGAACTCTTTTTATCTGGATTACATGGATGGATCTCCCCTCCCACTTCCTTATAGTGGGCAGTACCTAAAGTTTGTTTAAGTCCTAGGTGGCTAGGAAGTCCTTTTGTACATTGCATTTGGTTTTTGGTTTTGGCTTGTTTCCCTTTCTTGTTCTTTGCTGTGTGGTGTGTTTTGTTTTGGGTCTTCCCTTTTGGTTTGTTTTGTTTCTTTTCCTATCTTGTGTGTGTTGCCTTGTATTGGTTCTTACCTTTGACTCTATTTGCCCAATGGATAAGGCACTGGTCTGCTTTCCCTGAGTTTTTCTGTGGTTCTTGATCTTGCCTCGTTCCTCTGTCAAGTCATCCCCAGAAAGAGCCAGTTGTTGTCGCTCTCCAAATTCCCCTCTTTTGAAGTCAAGTTTCAAAAATTTTGAGTCGGTACCTTGGAGTATTGGATCGCGTCGAGCCTGGTATTGTTTGCATTTTTTCATTCCATGGAGAATAGTTTGAAAGTCAGGCATAATGGTGGAGTTTTTCCCCTTCTTTTTATTTCTTCCCACAGTCGGGAATGACGGGCGTATCTTCCTGATTAACTTTTGTCCCAGTATCCATGGGTAGTACATGGACATCCCTGATTGGATGTGGCATTGCTATGTTTTAAGCAACAACAAAAGCCTACATGCATCCAAACGGTGCAACTCTAAGGGTAGAACCCAAGGGATAGTCCTCAAATAAGCACAAGATTTTCACGTGTCCCAGGTCAAAAATTAAGATAGAACAAGCCCAATTTGGATAAGTATGGAAGGTTCGGCAGACGGTGCCACATGCCTCATCGATGCAACTTCAAGAGTCAAAGCCAGGGGTAGTTCTCAAACTTGCCATACATGTCCCAGGTCCAAAAAGGGACAGATTCAGTTATTTGAATTGAATAAGTATGAGCGGATTGATGGAAGCCTCCACATGCCTCAACGACATGATTTCAGAAGTGAAACCAAAAGGCCAGTTTCCAAATGAGTGCCAACTCGCCACGTGGTTAGAATCAATGGAGAGATAGAGTTGGCCATTGAAAATTCTAGGACCGGCGGAAAAGCCATGCTGTCCATTCGGTAAGTAGAAATGAAACTCAAGTATGAGCCAGCTCTCCACGTGTCAGCCTGGTGTAACTTCAAAGGAAAAAATGCAAAAGGCATCTGCAAGCCCACTTCAGTTTAAATCTCTCCCATGTGGATGATCCCAAATTTAAAGTTATAAAAGCAGATCGAATGGCCCATATTTAACTAGAAAAATAATGTAACGACTATATATTGGAAAGCCTAGTTTTTTCCGCCATTAACATTTCTTTGCGAATCAAGAATTAGAAAGGGCATGAATGATTGGAATGATTTGTAACCATTTCTTTCTTTCTCAAGGAAGTTGTAACCATCTCTTGCGAGCTATTTCATAGGCTTTCAAATCCATTGTAAAGGGTGGGAATTTTGAGATTCTGGAACTGTAATTTTGAATCTGAAGAAATCAATACAAGGGTTTTCCCCTTTTTCCTCTATTTTCTCTTTCCTTCTTGCTCTGATAGGTGAATCATTTAATCCTTGCATGCTTAGAAATTTTTTGTTCTAGTTTATAAAATGTCAAGAACTTTGAGTCTGTGGATTGTGCCCATTATAAACCTGAATGGTTCTACTCTATATCTCATTTTGCTCAATACATATAAGGGTTTTCTCTACCATCTCTTTTCCCTGAAAGTATTGTCTTCTTATACTTCCTCCCTCCTCTCCTCAAGTCTTCTATCCTCATTTATTGATAACTTTTCAGGCATTAAACACATTTCAAGATATCGGGAAACCACCATTGAATGAAAGATTGTGTATTTGTACATAGGTTTTTCCCCTACTTTCAATAAGGGAACCTCTCCCATTAAAGAGGAGGGCCTTGCTTATCCCTTGACTGTGGTTTCATTCAAAGTTCAAATCTAAAACCCAACACTGTACAACCTAGGTTATATGGTAGGCAATGGATGGTCGTCCCACCCATTTGGATTTTCCATGAAATATTTTTTCAGAAATTCGCCATTGATGTGAAAGTCAATTTTGGATATTCCCCACAAATTCTAAACTAATTTTTCAAATTGGGGGTCTTAAAATGAACCCTGATAACACTCTATGACCACTAACAACTCAACACATTCATCTTCACACTTTGACATCAATGAAAACACAATGCCAATATTTTTAATGAGTTAGACTAGAGGAGCGAGTTTGATGGCCACTAGGAGGGTATTAATAAGCTATACATGTAGCATATACACAAGAGGACTAATGTAAAACTCTAGGGGAGTGAGAATGATGAGAAAATAAAATATGGAATGGTAATCCTATGAGGAGGCTAAGAGTCATGAGATGTAAGAGTGTGCAACTAAAGGCCTATTAGGAGACCTAAGAGGATCAACACCAGGAGAGGAAGTGTGTGCAACAAGGGGTCTAATAGAATATACATATTTGGAAGTATGGAGTTCAAGATTATTGGCCTAGGGAGTAATATAGAAGTGCTAGAGACATTTTGCACAACCAAAGACTTGTTTGTAGGAGGACTAAGAGGAATGTGACTTAGGAAGGAATAGTATAGGCATGCTAGGATGGGTAACCTCAAAGGGAATACCTCTAATGGTGATGACTTGTTGATTGTGTATGAACTTAACACATGGGTGTATGACACAAGAGTAATATCCCTAAGAGTACATAACCAAGGGAGACCTAACCGTAAACCACCAGAAATGAGAGTAAATGCAACCAAAAATGAAACTAATGTAGTAAGAGGATCAATAGTAATGGGTAGAGTAATGTAGTGGCAGTGAGGATTGGTATCAAGTGTAATATTGTGACATGTAAATTCCCAAATATTGAAGTCATACGTGAGATAGAACAAACATTGTCTTTATTGTGCTGGATTGACCAAGACATTATGTATGGTTTTATGATTAATAGAAATAGGAATAGAAAATGTATTTGAAATAAGTGTAGGATCAATATAAGATTCATCAAAAGTGATGATTGGAGAAGAATAGTGTATGATTAATTGTTCCAATCATTGCATCCAAGGGGTGATCATAAGAGGGTGGTGGAGGCACCACATGATAAACATTATGTACATCATAAGAATATTTGGTAGTGTCATGATTAGGAAGTGGATCAATGAATATTTTTATCTTAGCATTTTCATTGATTAGCTTTGAAGATTCAGTGGGATCATCCCATTCAATATACTTGAGAATCTATAATATCTTGAATAACATGGAATATATTTAAGAATATATCCATAGAGTGTCCCGACACATCAATGATAATCATAATGAGCATTAGCTTTGAACTTATTGCCTTGAGGTCTACTCATATCAACCTCAAATGGTAGGGGGAGAGATATGATATTGAACTCAAGAAATTGTTTCAATACAATGTGAGGAGGACTTGGAAAGTGAGTAAATTGATGATACACGGGTTGGGGTTGTAGCTTAACGGGTTGTGAGATAACATTGATGGTATCTTTAGAAGTATATTTGACCTCATTAGGCTTTATTTTGAAATGTGGGTTTTCTTGAAAACTTAGCAATTGATGCGGAAGGAGATCTAACAACGTACCTGAGTTTGTTCATATGTAACAATTTAGCCTCACGTTCTTTCAAGGTATGGACATAGATGGTCGAAAGATCATAAACTTATCAAACATGACCAAATCTTACAAAGGGGCTAATAATATTTGAGTGAATAGGTCTTGTAATTCATTATCATCTAAGATATTGTTCATCTTGGTGAGTAGGGTCTTATAATGCAACACATAAGCATTAAGAGGTTCAGTAGACCCTTTTCATATTTGATCCAATTGTGCATAAGAAATTTTTTCCTCAATATTGATAGAGAATTGTGCCAAAAATAGATTTTCTAAAGTAGTAAATGCACACAGAATGAGTGGGAAGAGTATAAAACCACTATAATGATAAGTCCTTAAGACTTCAAGGAGAAATATTGGTAAGCAAGTATGTCATTAGAATCGTAATCGAAGAAAGAAACATGAAATGAGAAAATATGCTCAGTGGGATCCCCTTTTCCATCATATATAGGAAATTTAGGAGCAAAAAAACCAAGAGGTAATGGATAAGAAACCACTTTAGGTGTAAGTGGATTGTGAAGTAACTGTGTAGAATCCATAACATTAGAAGAAGTGGATGCACCTTGTTGTAATTGTAAGATTTGTGCTTGTAAAGTATGAACAAGGGATTCAAGAGCTTGTGTGCTAGAAGAAGATACATGTGAACCATGAGGAGTAGATGTGGGATGTGTAGTAACAATTTTAGTTGTAGGGATAGGCATAGAGACATTTGGCATTGATAGATTAGGTACCCAAAGGGTAGGCACCATGGATGTGGGAACAAAATATGTCGGTAAAGTGAAGAAGGTTGGGGTTTCTCGTGCAATAAGGGATTCTTCACTAGACTTTTGATCATGATCCAATTAGCAATAAGAAGAATCTTAATGATAGGCTCAATGTGGTGAGGATTCTGATGAAGTTTTTCATGAAAATTAGACACAAGTTTTACTTGATCAATATCCACAATGTTATTATCATCACGTGAAAAGTCATCAGAATGCTCATTATAATTTTTAAGATCATGCAATGGGACCTCATTATCTTGGTTAAGGATGGAAGGATTGTTAGAAATATGCATTGGAGATGAGGGCATGGAATTATGATGCTTTTGAATAGGAGGAAAAATATCAAAATGTTCAATGGGTTGATTAGAAAGGTGAAGACTATGTCAAAAGGGAATAAGAGTAAAACATGTGCACTTTGAAAGACTATAAGCTAATGAAGAAGGCACACTAACATCACCCCTAGGGTTTGAAAATTAGTAGGAGTCCTAATACATAAGAAGCTAGGAAGATCCTAGATTAGGTTAAGGGTTTGATCAAAAGAGGGTTCACCAAAATGTTTAACCCTTAATTAAATTTTAGGTCAATTTAATTAGGTGTAGAATAGATTAGAGTTGATTTGAAAATCTAACAAGATAATACAATACAAATAATAATTCAAATTTGTAACTCATATCATTTAGAAAGAATTAACATACACCAATTAACCTAACATATAATTAAAAGTACAAAAATAAATGTATAAAAAGCACTTACCTGATTTCATATGATTTCTAGAGATTTGGACTGTGCAATAGTGAAACTAGGAGATTTGAAACTGAGATAACCTTCAACAGAACTATAACTGTGAATCTTCCCTGGGTTTAGGACCATATCATTAGGTCAGGACCATATATGGTCTAACCCATTTCTATATGGTCTTGGACTTACTTTGAGATAGCCTTTGTAACTTTTTGGGTTGCTCACCATCCTAGATTTATTCGTCGTTGTCAAACCCTAGTTGTCACACATCTAGTGCGACTCTCTAAATGGACTAATCATCATGTCTCAAACCCTGGCCATGGATGAAGATTCCTACAAAAAAAACATTATAAGGGTTTTGGGCACCCCTATGTGCACTGTCCAATTGGCACTACTCTAAAGAGGCCTCAAACCACATGTCATTCTCCACCTAGCATGTGATATCTAGATAGATCAATCAAATTTGGAAATTACTTTGACCATGCTTATTTTGACTTGGCTCTTTCTAAAACATTTGGAGAGAGGATGTTTGAAGATGCTTTTAGATGAGAGATATGGACTTCCTTGACCTGGTTTGTAGCTTAGACCTGATGTGGGTGTTGCCCTAATGAATGTAGATGTGCAATTATGAGATTTAGGGAGATTTGGATGTCCTTTTGCAAGTGTATGAAGTGAGTTTTCTAGTGCATTACCTTAGGAGTTACTAGGTTATCAAATGAGGTAATGTTTACTTACTTATATAGGGTTTTGTAAATGATTTATCTGATAAAAATTAACCCAAATGAAGTATAAGACCCAAATAAAGATTTCAATTTAAAGTTAAGTTAGAAGACATGTCAGTCCAAGACTATACAAAGAAGTTAGGACCATATGGTATGGTCTTGACCAAATTGTACGGCCATGATAGGAGTAGAAAATGTGCTCAAATGAAGTTTGGAGTCTGATAAAATGATGTTTCTTTATTGATTTTTTGCATTAAATTCTCAAGATGTCTTGACATGTTAGTGTGCAAGGATAAACAAGTTAAACAATGGGCCTTGGAAAGTGCTAAGTGGGAATTGAGAAGTAGAATTTATCATAGCAAGAGTGCATAGTCAAATCAAGGGTCTTGATCCTTCCCTCTTTGTTCTTGTGATGAAATATTTTGGTCATTTAATTTCTTACTAATATCCCTAATCAGACATTCCAACTCACTAATGGTCATTTTTTTTATGACAATCCTTTCTTACACCTGCTAAAAATGATGCCACCTTTAAGGAAGATATTTAGTTATTTGATATCTTTTACAAAGCATAATGCTCCAGTTTGTAGTGGATAAATACTCAACATGCTTCAATAAAATCATGATGCCTGTGTTTGATTGCATACAATATTATCCTTACAAATGGATTAGTGGGGAGAAAAATTCAAATTTCTTGGTATTCCATTTAATTTTATAACACACCTTGATAATTATGGAAAAATGTTTTCATGACAGTGTTGAGAATATCTCTTTTGGGTTTGGATAGAATGGATAATCTTTGACCAAGAAATCACATAAGTACCAATATTATTTCTACTACTCATAACCTAGTCCTCTTCATGTTGAGTACCTTCCAAGGATTCTTACGAGAAATTGGCCAATCTCCTTAGATAGTTTCTTTGGTATAGTGCCAAAAAATATAGAGGTTTCCACAGACTCAACGACTAGGATGTTTTTTCCTTCATCATGAGAAATGTGATATAGACATCAAATATGTTTATAGAGAAAAATTTATTCTTTGGACCAAATAGGTTGTTAAAATATGTAACTTTTAGGAAATTTAAATGAGATTGAAAAAATCTTCTAACACATTCAATTTCACCTAATTCCCTTTATGGTAACATTTTCTACATGAAAGTTTAGCCATTGAGGAAAGTATAACCTATTGAAAAAGATACTTTGGTGTCAATCAAAATTGAAGTCTACTTGTTTTTCCAAAAATATTTGGAAGTTTTTTATGAAATGGTGACACCATGTTTTAGATGGGTTGGTGAAGGAATTCACATAGGGTTTCCTTTTAATTTTTCCAAAATTATTTGGAATTTTTAATGAAATGGTGGACACCATTTTTTAGATGGTTTAGTGATGGAATCAAATCAAGGTGTTAGGATTTTAAGAGATCACAACATATGTTAGTGTTACGAATCCCTAATAGAATCCAACAGTAGAAACTAATTCCTGTAGAATCGCAATATTACAGAAGTCATGAATAAAAGTGTACAGAAATGAAATAACACAACAGCATGAGAGACAATATTTAACATGGTTCACCCAATTTGGGCTACATCCACCAAGAATCACTTGCTCATTTTATTACAAGCCAACACTCTTCTCAATTACAATACCCAGATCTTGTTTGGAGTATGCACTCAACAAACCCTCCCAAATTCACACCCGAATTCAAACACACTATTCACCTTCACATCTTACACACTGATATCTAGCATATTATATAGACAACTGCTTATTTGATAAGTACCGTGGGTATCAAAACCAAGGTAGCTGAAGAAACCATGGTTTTACAAAACAATGGGCAAAAGACCGAAAAAACCATGGGCCCAAAAACAGCCCATAACGATTACCCATTACCCATGGGTTAATAAACCACCTATGAAAATTTGCTTCGGGGGCTTCGCCCCCGAACCCCCCTGACCCACTCACCGGTGAGCGGGACCAACCGTAAAAATATCTGAGTGTAACACATAGAAGGTGTACCAAACTCTAACATGAAAATAGGCTCCACAAACATAACAATCTCCCACTTGGAGACTGATTTCCACTGAGCAAGCTTCTCAACCCTTCACTAGTCATCCGCAAAGGCCAACCAAAGCTGAACATGGCTTTAGTTTATCCCTTGTGACCACCTTGGTCATCATGTCTGTCAGGATTCTGACTAGTATGAATCTTCTCCAACTTCAACTTATCTTCCTCCAAAGTTGTCCTGATGAAATGATATCTCAACTATATATGCTTTGTCCTAGAGTGGAAAGAAGAGTTCTTAGCTAAGTGTATAGCACTCTGACTATCACTATATATCTTTCCGACCTCCTTCTTATGCCCCAACTCCTCAAGCAATTGTTATAGCCAAATCATCTTCTTGCTTGCCTTCTGTGGCAGTAACATACTCAGCCTCAATGGTTGACAAAGCCACCACCTTCTGTAGTCATGAAATCTAGCTCACTGTTGTCCCACCTATAGTAAATACATAACCTGTTGTGCTCCTCCTACTGTCTACATCTCCAGCCATGTCTGAATCTACATAACCACACAAAGTGGTGTCTAATCCACTGTAGCACAAAATAGTACCCATGGTCCCTCTCAAATACTGAAGGATCCACTTTACTACCTGTTAGTGCTCATTTCCTGGATCACTCATAAACCTACTCACTACTCCCATTGCATGGGTAATATCTAGCCTAGTGCACACCATAGCATACATCAAACTACCAACTGCTGATGAGTAAGGTACTTTTGACATATTGAATCTCTCCTCCTCTAGTCTTGGGACACTTCTCCTTTGATAACTTGAAGTGACCTGCCAAAGGAGTCCCAACTAATTTAGCATCTTACATATTAAATCTCTCCAAGACCTTCTTAATGTACTCTTCTTGAGATAAAGTCAGTTTCCACTCCTTCCTATCCCGAGATATCCTCATACCAAGGATTTGCTTTGGTTGCACCCAAATCCTTCATAGTAAAGGATTCACTTAGCTGCTTCTTGAGTACTTTTATTTCCTACATGTTTTTACCTACAACCAGAATGTCATCAACATACATACATAAAATAATATAACTGTCATCCTCAAATTTCTTTATGTATACACAATGGTCAGAATGACACCTGGAGTATAACCTTGTTCCATCATGAAGCTATCAAAATTCTTATACCACTTGACGTGGAGCTTGTTTCAATCTATACAAGCTCTTCTTCAGTTTGCACACCAGGTTCTCTCTTTACCTTTGACCTCATAGCCCTCTGGTTACCTCATATATAATTCCTCCTCCAAATCACCATGGAGGAATGTAGTCTTCACATCTAACTGTTCTAAGTGCAAGTCTTCAACTGCAACTATTCCTAGAATAGTTCTAATAGAAGTCATTTTTACTTCTGGGGAAAAAATATCATCAAAATCTATACCTTTCTTTTGTGCAAACCCCTTGACCATCAACCGGGCCTTGTATATTTTTCTTTCCTCCATCTTCCTCTTTGACTTCTGATACACCCACTTATTCTGTAATGCTCTTTTTCCTTCAAGTAGCTTCGACCAAATCCCAAGTCTGGTTCTCCATGAGAGATCTATGCTCCTCATCCATGGCTAGCTCCCACTTCTTTCTGGCATCTACCTGCATTGCTTCATCAAATCATCTCTTGCTCTCCACTATCAGTGAGTAATAAATAATTTAAAGATGGAGTAATATTTTCAGGTTCTTTTCTTACCCTACAAGACCTTCTCACCTCAGGAGTTTGGGGTTCCTGAGGAGTAGGTACCTAATCTAGTTCCTTGAAAACTTTTCCATCTCCAATATCTTCTAACAATGTGTACTCCTTTTGTTCCCTATTTTTATGCAACTGATCCTTATACATGACTTTTTCATTAAATACTACATCCCTAGATAGGATTATTTCGTTATCCTTAATGTTCCATAAACAAAAACCAAAGTCATCCACATCATATCTAATAAAATTGTATTTTTCTGATTTAGCCTCTAACTTGGTCCTATCATCCTTGTCAATATGAGAAAATTCTTCACATCCAAAGACTTTAAGAAATGAATAGTCAACTTTCATACCAAACCAAGCTTCCTCAGGTATGCCTCCATCCAAAGGCATTGAAGGTCCTTTATTAATCAGATATACCATTGTGCTAACTGCATCTACCCAAAACATAAGAGGTAGCCCTGCATGTAGCCTCATGCTCCTAGCACGCTCCATGATTTTCCTATTCATCCTTTCTAAAACCCCATTCTATTGTGAAGTTCCTGGAACTGTCCTCTGTCTTTGAATTCCATTTTGAGAACAATAATCATAAAATTCATTACTGCAATACACACCTTCATTATCTGACCTGAGGCATTTCAACTTGAGACCTATTTCATTCTCAACCAAGGCTTTCCATTTCTTGAATGTTTCAAACACATCATATTTCTTCTTAATGCAATATACCCAAACTTTCCTATTTGCATCATCAATAAAGGTAACATAATAATTTGAACCACCAATGGAAGATACCTGAGCCGGTCCCCATACATCTGAATGTACCAGCTCTAACTTGTTCTCCTTCCTTATGGGTCCAACCTTGAGAAACTTTACCCTCTTATGTTTCCCGTACACACAATCCTCACAGAATTCTAGATCAATATATTTTAATCCAGGTAACCTATCCTTCAAAATTTGCATGCCTTTTTAGCTCATGTGACCAAGCCTATAGTGCCACAAAGTTGTATCTCCATCTGCAGCAACTAAATTATAGTAATCAGCACTACTAGTTCAATATAAAGGACCAACCTTCTTACCTCTTGCTACCACAAGAGCACCCTTGGTCACCTTCCAAGAGTCTGCTATAAAACTGACCATACAGCCATTACTACCCAACTGCCCTGCTGATATTAAATTTTGCCTCAACTTAGGCACATGTCTGACATCCTGTAGTTGCCATGTGTTCCCACTCTACATCTTGACCTAAAACACATCCTTTTCCAACTATACTACAAGGCTCATCATCACCAAGATAAAGATGTCCAAAATCTCCTTAAACATAATTAGTAAAATAATGCCTATGTGGAGTAGCATGAAAAGAAGCCCCTGAATCTAATACCCAAGACTCAAGAATGTTATCTAAAGAGATAATCAAAGCATCCTGATAGATATTACCATCTACCACATTCACCTCTTTTGTTTCTTCGTTTCTCAAAGAGCCCAACAATCCTTCTTCACATGACCAATCTTTCCATAGTTCTAGCATTCCATCTTACTCTTGGATTTAGATCTTCCACGACCATTTTACTTCCCATGGTTACCTTTTCCTCTAGTCCTCGATCTCCCTCTACTCTCCATTGACAAAGCATTCCCTGAAGCAGAGGATTCCCTAGAGATTTTCCTTCACATTTCCTCACTCATGATCACACCTATAACATCTTCAAATTTCAATTTTGCATTGTTAGAAATATAGTTACTCACTATGGATAGACGAGCCAACAGTGTGTATGGCATAGCCCCTCTTTGAGACAGCAAAGTGAAACTAGTTTATTGCTATTCTACCAGCAAGAATTTGTGCAAGTCCTACAGTATTCTGCCTTCAGGGGTTTGGGATCTCATCCCAGTAGGGGTATTTCTGACTGTGAATAGAAAGGAATGAAGGGAGGAGAGGAGATAGGATAGATCTGAAGGGAGAAAAGAAATGAATTCCAAAGCAGAAAGGTCAGAGGGTTTATGTTTTGGGTTGGTAGTAAACAGAGCCAAACCTACTTGCATAAACAAACAAAGCAATACTGATGAGAAAATGACAAAAAAGTAGAGATAGATCTGACAGAAAAGCAACATAGATCTAACTTAAGAAAGATCTAATGCACATAACACATCCATTGAGCACAAAGTCTTAATTTCTGTATTAATATTTTCTGTTACAAAAGTACAAAGCCTTTTTCCTTCTCACTTCTATTTTTCATCTAAAAAATGTTCATCCTTGAATACAACAAGTATCCAAGTATATATAGAAGGAGAAGGAGAAAGAAGGCAAAAAGGAACCAACAACTAATTACAAAATATCTACAAAAATATCTAAAAGTCAACTGTTGACTTTGGGGCAATTTGGTGGATGACAACATCTCATGGTGCAACATGGATGATGTCATCATTTGTGCCAACATACTTTTAAATACTTTACAAAAATGGGAACAATCCCAAGAGGAAGGAGCCTATTCATCGTCGTCCCACGGCTGGAAAGGAGTATCTTGCTTCTGCTCAGGAGAGGAAATGTGAAATTGAGCATGATACTCCATGAACTTGCTAATCATCGGTTGAAGTTGATCCTGAGCAGGACCCTTGGTGTGATCACCGATGACCTCGCAAGTCTCCCATTCATCTCTGAGTCTCTCTGGGAGCTTGAAGTATTCATTACCTACCTCCATCAGGTATCCAACAAAATCATGGTAGGCCAGAAGGTTGTTGATAGACTCTGCGTCAAAAGTGGCTTCTGACCCTAACCCTTGTGACGTGATCTCCTTAAAGATCTGAATAGTGTCATCTACCTTCCTCAAGGCATATGATGGGGTGAGCAAGCCTGGAGACATCCTTAGGATGATCTACTCCATTTGATGCATTGCATCCAAGGCTTCCTCCTTGATTTTATCAATTTTCTCCAAGACAAATTCCATCTGGTCAACCCGATAGTCCAAAGCAGCAAGGACTTTGTTGGGTGCTCTTGGGTGATCGAAGATGCCAAATTTTACTAAATCATCGACTGGGTAGTCAAGCATCTTTTGGAATGTCTCATGTTGTAACCTAGCATGGTCCAACTCTTCAGAGATAGGTCCTACAATCGCCTGGAGTTCCTTGTTAGCCTGATCAATATTCTGATATAGCTCTGTGAACTTTACAATTACTTCCTCACTATCCTTGAGGATCTGGTCTCTCCAGGTGGATACTGCCATACCTTGCTCACCAATCTTGGCATACTCATTTATCTTTTCCTGACTAAGGGTTTCAGGAGTTTCAGTGGCAGTTGTAGGAGGTGCACTGCCCATTTTCTGCAGGGCTTGGAGAAGATGTCTATTCTGTTCTTTCAGTATCCTCTTCTCTTCCTTTGCTTCCTGAAGCTTTTTGCAAAGGGCATCCACTATAGATAGAGCCTCTCCTGTAGGATTTTCAGAGGATGTTCCCATCGTGACCTGTGTCACTGTATAATCTGTAGGAGACAGATCCTTTTTATCCTTTGTGGGATCAGGGTATGCGATCTCCATAACCCTTTCACCTGAAGCACTCTGAGAGAAGTGGGTTATTGGCTTTTGCTTCTTAGCTCCTTTTGTTGGGATGATGGAGAAGTCCATAGGTGTAATGGGGACTTTCCTCTTATGCTGGCTCAGGTGCTTGGAGATCCATTCTAGACTTAAGGGAGTGGGACCAGAGGGAGAAGAGGGAACGGAGGTAGAAGAAGGAGCAACTACAGTGAACTTGGGGAAATGTGTCGAGACACTTGGCGGTGGCATTGAAAAAGAAGCCAACTCTCCAATGCTCACAGGGGTAGGAGTCACTGTAGGAGAGGAAACCATGGGGGTGGAAGGGATCTGAGAGATGAGAGAATAAATGCTAGGGGACAGATCCGTGAGGGAAGAGAAGATGGAGGAAGAGGAAGGGGGAACAGTAGAAGATGGGGGAGAAGACACAACCAAAGGAGTGGTTGCTTGAGTGACGTGAGGAGGGGAAGGAGGAGTGGAAGACGGGATGGTGGGAACTTCACTAGTTACAGTAGTGGCAACATCCTGAGTGGATGTGCCTGTTGGAACACTTACCGCCTCTTCTTTTTCTGGGGAGACCAGGCTTACTACCTGCTCCTGGGTGGCGGAAGGAGGACTCTCAGGAGCTTGTTCCTGAGCAGTGCTTGATTCTCCCTCTTTGTCTTTCCCTTTTCCCTTTGGTAAGTGCTTTGGCTTAGCAGGTGCATCACCCAAAGGAGACATGGTGAAGTCTACCCCAAGGTAGATGAGGCCATTCTTCCTGCACCAATGCTCTGTGCACTGCAGAGTGCCTTTAACCCTTTCCTCAATAGTTTGAGGTGCCTTTGTTCTATCAATCTCAGAAAATGGCCAATTGTCCTTGTCCGTATCTAGATAGACCTAGTCAACTTCTTGATCAGTCATTTGGAAACCTTTTAGGACAATGGCCACACCATATTAGATGATCTCTGCCAAGGGCCAGGTGGGAGTGATCCTTTCTTCTGAGCTCGACCTCGTGATACAGATCATATAGATATCCTCGATCTATGGGATGTGAATCGGATCAAGCTTTTCCCTTGGAAGGAAATTGCGAGGATCAAAGGTCAGCCTTGCCGGGAAATTGTGTTTCAAGTTGAGCAATTCCAGCTCCGCAAACATTTCCCGGGCTTTGGTGTGAGAAGTGCAGGTGTACCTGCCCACTGTGAGGGGGAAAGGAGTTCCACCCTTCTTTCTTTTCAGGCACTTCTCATGGTATGTGATAAGCTGCCTGGATAGCTCCAATAGGATCAACTTGGGTCCCGCATACCTTGGTAACTTGGTGGGCTCCCCCAAGAAGTTGGCGGCTCTGAGATAAGTGAAAGTGGGGAATTACGTAAATAACACCCCCCACTTCTCTGTGGTAGTAACCACACTCTTGGTCATCTGACCGTGAGTCATATTGGGCCTCAAGAGGTAGATGATGCCGTAGAAGAAGGCATCATTGATCTTGCTGAATTGTGGGATGTTGTTTTCCAGTCTCAACTCTGGATAATACTCATATATTTTTACTTGGGGCCACACCCCGCATCGACTCAGTGCTGGATAGTCTCTTTCTGAGGTAGCAACATATACCACATAGGAGTTCATGTAGAACCTCCCCGTTGTTGAGAGTTGTTGAAGCTGCTCAGAGATAGTGCTGCTGATGATCTCTGCCCATTCAAAACGTTGATCAGGAACATTTTTGCTCATTGTTTCCAGATATCTGAGCATCCATTTGTGGAAGTAATGGGCATCAGGAAGCCCAAATACCCTACTCAGGAAGGTGATGGTGTCACTCAGCTCCTCTGAGAAGTCACTGCGATGAATAACTTGCGGCCACCTGGTTATCACCTTCTTGTTCTTCAGATACACTTCATTCATAAGCTGCATGCATTTGTCCTCATTTTCATCCCATGCTTTTATGCAGTCTTCTTGGCTTATTGCCACAAAGTGCCGGTGGTGGGGGATACCCAACATGATTTCAAAGTGCCAGGTAGTGAGGTTGATTATTACCTCACCCTTCTCATTCTCGACACATCTTGTGTCCTTATTGTAGCAGCGGGCCACCACCATCATGAATTCATTGTTTACCGCACTCATGGGAATTCCCCCAGTGAAATGTAAACCACTGCCGACCAATTTTTCCATCCACGAACTACCTGTGACCTTCTTAGTTCTGGCCCAGAAGTCCTCCATATCAATGTGACCAAGATCTGAATCCCTGATGTCTAAGTCACACTCTGCAAGGGACTCGGGCATCCTGACCCTTTGGTATTTGTACTTCATTTCTTCTTCTGTGAGTTTGGCCTTACCCTTAGACTTGGTTGGGTTATTACTTGATGAAGACATGTGTGAATCTGAGTTCAGCTACTGATCTGCAAGAAGAAGTAGGGAATTCCATCACAGAAGAGCCATGTTAGTTGTTATATCATCCATCAAAGCTTTGCAGAATGAAAACTTATCAATTTACAAGTCTCTGGGTGCAAGGCACAATTCTATTGCAGGCTGCAGGGTCAGAAAAGCAAGGCACACTACTGGAGAGTGTTGCATGGAAGAAAACAGTGCAAAAGGGTGCAGGGCGCAGAAATACTACACACAACATTCAGTGTTGGTGTCAAAGGATGTGCGCCTGTGCCATATGAAGGGTTTTGAATAGGCACGGGTTATTTTGGTGTTGCAAGGTTGTAAGATGCACCATTGGCATAGATAAGGTACATGTTGCATAACATTATGGTGTGCCAAGGGGCACAGGTTCAAATGGTGCATCATTGAGTTAAGGTGCGCCAGTGTTTTAGCTTTTGGCATGGCGCAGGAAGAGTTTACATGACATTTAGATGTTGGTGTAGGCGGAGTTGCGCTTGTTCCTGTATTAGGTTTTAAGAATTTTCTAAGGCACGGGAAAGATGCATGTTGCAAGCGGGGATAGTGTACCCCTTTTGCGTGATTGTGTTTTGTGTAACAGTGATGGCATTTGCGCCAAAGGAAAACCATGGGTTGATAATTTTTAGGGATTTTCCCTCTTTTGATTGGTTTGTGGGTTTTTTGGTCTCTTTCAACACAGATTTTTCAGTGAGGGGAACAGAGGAAAGAGGGTCAGGGATTCATTTTTGATACAAGGCCCTCCAGGCTAGCAGATCTGGAAGGAGGGTAAAATCGGTTTGAAGGTGGGTCGATTTGTAAAAACGGGCTGGAGGTTGTATTACTTCTTAGGTTCATTTTCTTTGTTTTTAATAACAACATCCTCTCAAAAACAACACAAAAAACCCCACAAACAACAACACAAGAAGAGCAAGGACCACTTACCAGGAATATATAGGATGGAAGAAATGATGTGGGGTCCACGAATACGATGAAAAGTGATACACACAGGGCTGACAGGAGCACTGACAAATGTAGAGGAATTAACTTTTTCACATTTTTTCAATCGTGAAAATGACAGGTCGAATGCACCTATATATAGCAAAAGGTGTAATAAATGTGCCACCAAATTTTTTAAGGCGCACCAAAACAGATGCCAACATGAAAATATTTGTGCCATTGGCACGGATTCGGGACTGTCGACATTACCTTTTTAGCACTTTGGCGCACCATTCAGGGGCACAACAATTTTAATGTCGACAAGGTGGCGCATGCACCTCAACGTAGGTTTGAAAGGCATGCATCATGGGAAGGCACAACATTTGGAATGTCGACACTCCAAAGGATGCACCAAAGGAAAAGAAGGGGGCACAAATTCATTTGATGTTGCATGAATAAAAATTGTGCCCAACCAAAAAAGGACCAAATGACTAAGTTCAAAAAACTAGATTTTCCAGGAAAGGGATTTTATGCCATTCCGAACGTTAAGGGACCTCAATGGGGAACCAAAACAAAAATTGGTATGGTTACCTGTAAAATTTCCCTCATCAATTTTACAGGATAACAGCTGGCTCTTTCTGGGGACTATCTTTGAGTGAAGCTTAAGGGTAGAGAATCCCAGATCAACATGTGCCTATCCATTGGGTTACAGAGTCAAAAACAAGGGCGACGAAAAAGGAAAAAACACACAACCAACAAAAGCAAACACACAAAAAACAAACACACAACTAAAGAAAACTGTACAAAGAAGAGAGCAAGCTCTACTTCCTGAATATTTTGAGATGCTGCCCACTATAGGGAAGCGGGAGCTCAATTCCATCTAGATACGAGAGATAGAAGCTATTCTCTCCATTGAGCTGCTTGATCTTGAAAGGCCCTCTCCATAGAGAATCAAATTTTCCGTGCATGCCCTTTGGCTCTCTTCGCTTGTCCCACAAAAGGACGAGATCTCCCACCTGGAAATCCCTCTGCTTAGCCTTTTTATCGAATAGTCTCTTGACTTGATTCTGATGTTTGGTGATCCTGTCGACCACTCTTACTCTCTTTTCTTCAAGTTCTGTTAGATACATGACCCTCTTTTCAAGAGAATTCTGGAAAGTCTCATCTTTGATCACTCGTGCCAAGCACAGAGCAGGAAGTTCTATAGAAATGGGAAGCTCAGCATCATTCCATATAATACTTGAAAAGGTGACATACCGAGAGACCTCTTTGGAGTAATACGGTCTGCCCACAAAGCATCATACAATGACTTGTGCCATGACCATTGATTCTCATCAACTAGCTTCCGTATGATGGTCACTAAGTTCTTATTACTGGATTCTGCCTGACCATTTCCCTGGGGGTAATAATCTAAGGCATGGGCCAAGGTTATCCCGTATTCATAGCAAAAACTGATAACTTCCCGTGAGGAGAAGTTGGAAGCATTATCAGCAACAATCTTGTGTGGGATGCCAAACCTCACAATGATACTTTCTTTGATGAAGTTACAAACAATTTCAGAGGTGGCATTCTTAACAGGTATGGCCTCCACCCATTTGGTGAAGTAATCTGTTGTTGTTAGGACATAACTATGTCTGACACTTGATTGGGGATGTAGTGCTCCAATAAAGTCAATTCCCCATTGCCTGAATGGTTCGTCAATAATGACCGGCCTGAGGGGAAAAGCAGCCAATTTTGGTTTGCCAACAAACTGTTGGCAGAGCTCACATTTTGCTACCCAGGTGGCTATATCCTGAAATAGCATTGGCCAATAGTACCTGGCCCAGATGATCTTGTGTGCTGTGACAGAAGAGGAAAAGTGACCACCACAGGCTGAATCATGAAAATTTTCTAGTAATTTTACCTGCTGCGGCTTGTCAACACATCGCAAGAAGATGCCATCAATCCCGCTTTGTATAAACCGTCATCCCATATGACATATCTGGCTGCCCTGAGCTTTACATTACACTTCTCCTTTGAAGTTAGATGAGCTGGAAACTCACCATAAGTGAGAAAGAAAGTGATATCAGAATACCATTCGTCACTAGTCACAACAAATAGAACCATAGGCAGAGAATCAGCTTTCTCCAGCTGGCCTTGCATTCCATCGATGCAATCATCTTTTTCTTTAGGGACCTCTGAATCTTTGTTTTCAGCCATAAGCTGACATAGGCCCTTGCCTCTTACCAGCTTGGTTGGTTTTATGTCTAGATCATACTCTTGGACCTTTGCGATCCAATTCCCTCGTAAGCTTCCTAACTCTTGTTGAGTTAAGATTGACTTGACTGCGTGTCAGGAACCAGTACTACTGTATGAGAGTTTAGGATGTAATACCGGAAGTTCTTGACTTCTTTGACAATGGAAGGCATGCTTTTCTAACTAAGACATCTTCAATTCATGAGGCTTGAGAGGAGAGCTCATGAACGTGATTGGAGATTCAACATCCTCAGAGTTCTTTTGCATTAAGATGGCTGATACAGTATGCTCAGATGCATAACTGTACATGATAAAATCCTTGGAGAAGTCAGGACATACCAGGACTGGTGCATGAGCAATAGAGGATTTTATATCCTCAAATGACATCTTTCCTTCTTCGCTCCACTGGAAAGTTTGTGACCCTTTCATCATATTTGATATGTGACGAGTCTTTTCAGCAAAGTCAGGAACAAAGCGTCTGAGAAAATTCACTTTTCCAAAGAAAGAGTGAACACCGGTCTTGCTTGTGGGTAAGGTAAGGTTCTGAATAGCCTTAACCCTTTCGACATCTATCTTTGTTCCTTCCTTGCTGACAACGTGTCCCAACAACTTTCCTTCAGTGACCCCGAAAACAAAATTTTTTGGATTTAAGGAGATCCCGTGTTCTCGGCATCTAATCAATACTTGCTCCAAATGATCACAATGATCATTTCACTTTTTAGAGAACACAGTTAAGTCATCTAAATAAACTACGATGACCTTTCCCATCATACCTTTGAATGTGAAGTCCATTACTCACTGAAAGGTGGCACCGGCATTGGTCAAGCCAAAAGGCATCCTGCTATAGGTGAATGTGCCCCAGGGAGTAGTGAATGTTGTTTTGAATCGGTCTTCAAGAGAGACTTCAATCTGATTATAGCCTGAAAAACCATCAAGCATGGACAGTATTTCTGAACCAGTTACTACCTGCAGAACTTGATCCATTATGGGCAGCGGGTAGTTGTCCTTCAAGGATGCCTGATTCAGGTTGCAAAAATCTATGCATATGCGTATCTCGCCATTCTTCTTTCATACTGGCATGATGTTTGCGACCCAGGTACTGTGATGGATAGGAAAAATGATCCTTGCATCCAGCATCTTCTGTATTTCCACCTAGATGGTACCTGAGATCTTGGGATTATAGTGCCTTTGTTTCTGGTGAAAGGGTTTGACATCTTCTTTCAACGGGATGTCATGTTGAACGTCCTTTGGCTTGAAAGACTTTAGATCGGCATAAGACCATGCCAATACGTCCATATATTTCTTCAGCAATTTGACAAACTTCCGCTTTTCTTCAGGTGTGCAACACTTCCCAATGTTCACAAACTACGGATGTTCCATAGAACCCAAGTTGACCGGTTCGGTTTCTGGAGAGGAGTTAGGGTCATCTTGTTGTTTCTTTTTGACAAAATGATCATGTTTGTCAAACAAATCATTCCAGAGAGACTAAACCTTTCGGAATTTTATTTCCTTTGAGCTAACATATGCCATCACCTCCTTTTGATTTGTTTGCTTGATCAGGAATAGATTCACGACATGTAGAATTAGATCCTTCAAAATGAAGCTCACTAATTTTTTTTTCTTTCTCTAGAAAGGAAATAAGCTGATTTTCATCGTTGAATACCTGTCAGTGCTGAGAATTGTCTGGCATGCTCGGGTGGAAGACTACCCCAATGGTATATGTGTCTGTCTTCAACCCTGGGTGAGGGAGCATGAGACGGACGCCAGTGATATCAGCCATGTCATTCTGAGCTCTTGGAATGGATTTTATTGAGAAGGCATCAAATTCCTCAATGTTGTCCCATACCGCATTGCGGTAATGCCTGAGTCTTTCATTCTTTACTTGGTATATTCTTTTCACTTGATTTACGATCAGCTCGGCATCACCCTATAATTTTAGGTTCTTAATTCCCCTTTCTTTTGTAGCTTGCATGCCAAGTAGCAAATATTCATATTCAGCAGTATTATTTGTATTGAAAAACTGCAACTTGAAAGAGAGAGGAAAAATATCCTCTTCAGGAGATATTAGCACAGCCCCAGCACCGCATCCACTAGTTGCACAACTGCCATCAAACTGCAGTGTCCATATCTTGTTAAGGTCCTCCTCTTGGACGAGAACATCCATTTTATCAGACTCAGTAGATAAGAAGTAGTTCCCCATCCATGATGATTCAAAGAGAATTTAGGCTTTGGGGTCGTTGGAATTGGTGACCAAGTACTTCTTTTGCGATTCAGGTTCTAATGTCTGCATTACACCCTTGACGGGGATTCTGGCCTTGGACCAATCCATATGGATTTCTCCACCAACTTCTCTGTAAAAGCTTCTTCCTAGTAGAATTTTGTATGACCACTGGGATATCAGCAACGAGGATGGTCATCTTTACTCTTTTCTCTGGGAACACCGCAAAGGTGAACTGTGCGTCTTTGATCTGACCAATCAATGGAACCTGTTTGGTTTCCATGGAGTAACATCTGCCGAAAGGCTTGGTAAGAGTAAGGCCTAAAGCATGGGTGACCTTTGCTGGCATGACATTATCAGAAGCCCCAAAATCAATTATATAGTTGTTTAGCTTGTGACCATTGATTAGGAGGGAGAGATAAAAAGGTTCAATTTTTCTCTACACGATGGAAGTCGAGGCAACATTTATGCGAGATGCAGGAGGAGTGGAAAGGATTCCTTTAGGGGAGGCATGGGAAGTTACGACATCTTGGCTTTGGATATATTTAGTCAATCTTACAAGTTTCTCAAGGTTTGACTAAAGATACTCAGCCTCAAACATTTGAATCTTGGTCTTTTTAGCATGATCAATTATGTCGAATGTAACCAAGGGTTGCGTTGATGAAGGAATGAGTCCTTCACTTCACGATTGTAGGGTAGGGTTACTGGTCTTTATGAGAATAGAAGAAAGCTGACTTGGAGGAGAGATGGGAGGAAAATATTTTTTCATAAAATACTTAATAAGAGGTTGAGCAGGAAGAGGATTACCTCTTTTAGCAATGGTTAGAGTTGTATTTGACACAGCCTTCTCTTTTTGTATCTTGGCAGTAACTTTTTCTTCTTTTCCTTGGGAGCGAGTGAAAACAGCATATGACTATCTACTTACATACCCTTGGGTACCCTCTTCTTTGTCAGATTCCTCATCTTCGAATCCATATACCCGATTGTAGAGTCACTAGCTGGTTCACCGACATCGTGATCCTCTTCACCTTGCAACGAAGGTTCTTCATAACTTTTCTCCTCTTCTTCAATCTCGACCAGGGCATTGATTGGAGGAGCCTCAAGTACCAACCACGGAGCAGCTGTAGGCAAATGTGGCCTTTGTGGGGCATTGTTGGAAGTGAAATTTATCTGTGGGATATCCTGGTATGAAGTGTTAGGAGAAGCCTGAGATAATTACTTCTTCAATGCAAGTAATTCATTTGCCATCTTCTAGAATGTCGGATCCAATGAAGTGGCGTGAGAAGGAATCAAAGCTTTAGGCTTAGATGACTTGTAACATCCTCATTTCAGAACATCAGAACAAGGAAAGAAAAAAAAATTTGATAACGTTCACTATTATGAATTATAAATTCAAACACACGTTCAAGTTTTAATAATTGTTCTCTGCCCAAACAACACAGTTTGGATCACACAATTTCTTTTTAAAACGAATGTTCCCTGTTCACATATTTACAATATGGAACACACATTCAATGCCATTCAATCTTATAACAGATTCTATATGCTACTGTAAATGACTCGATGAACTGCCGATCTTCCATTTTCATGGCTCGGAGTTTCAACGATCCTTCATTTCATGACTCGGCAACAACCGATCCTTCATGTTCATGACTCGGAAACAACCAATCCTTCATGTTCGTTTATGCATAGTATATTATATATACCTATTCTCATAACCTTTCCCGGTTATCGAAGTGATCCATTTAAGAAGCCTATCTGAATATCTGTTACTGATATTCATCTGACATCCTGCATCTTAAATTAAGTGATAAGGACAACGCAACCAGCAATTGTGATACTTTGGCCAAATATTTTCACATGCTTTGCATGATCATATTCCTGTATGTGATACACATCTACGGAATACGTCCTTCACTTCACTTCACCTGTTATCTAGAATGGTCTTTCCTGGCTCCTACCAGTCCTCATCGTTTAAGGTCAGTTTTAAACTTTCAATTCCAGCTAGTAATATGAACGGGTATAGGAAGGCACTCCTGGTAACTAAAGATACGCAGACATACGTGTGTCATTACCCCCAACGACTCCGTGTGTCTATTTATCTTTAGTATTCCGGAGTCACTCCGTATACCAGATCATACCCTATCCCCTGCCCCTAAAATCTACACATTCAGCCTATTATTCTAGATGTTTTAATTCGGGAGGGCATTGCTATATGTCAGCTGTACAAACATTGTGTCGTCATGAAGACCCCGTCTTCATGAAGACACCTTGCTGAAGCTGGCGTATGCCAATGTCCTGCAGAATCCACCCCATCGAGAATACACATCCTGACTCAAGTGACTTAGCCACGAGTTAATAATTAAAATCAAACTTTCAGCATTCGTGCTGATCCCTTGATCCTCGTTTCCGTTGCAGTTGTATATAACTAAGAGGGACTAAACCGTCCATTAGTTTGTTATGTATCTTCACTTCGTATCGAAGGGCTACATTCCTTACTTGGTTTATTTCTTAATCATTGGATTAAGCAGTCCGTACCCGACGGACGTGATAAGTTTAACCTATTAAAACTTAGCCAAGATTTTTCCAACTGCAACTAATTTCAGAATAATAACTTATTAGACGTCATTCAAACGAGGTCTAAACTTCGAGAAATGAATTCATTTGTTCTCCTTAACGTTATATAGTTAAGGTCCATTAGTTATGGATATATTTATTCTATATCCTTTATTCTGAATTTTATCAAACGGAATCATAAATGGAGTTCGAAAGCGAAGTTCGATTACTCCGAAGTTGAATTGATATTCCTTAGCTCCTAAGCTAATCCTGAATACCTTCTGATTATGGAATCATATTCTTCTTAATCCTTTCTAATGTCAATTAAAAATTCATCTTTACCCAAGTATGAACTAATTGCACTTTTCAACTTAAAAGTTGCATTTAAGTAAGAACAGATATCAGTTTCAATTCAGCATCCATCCAAGGACAAGAAAACAATTCCAAATCAAGAAATAACATCATATTTCCAATTTAAACAGCAATATCAAACTGATATAATTATTGAAAATATCACACTTGTAATTGTATTCAATATTTCAAGTCATAATTTGTACATTTGCCAATCCAACTGATTGGGCATAGTTTATACAAAACATCCATACAACTCATGGACAGAGGAAATTTTTTCTCTTTCACAAGTCCTCGAAGAGGAATTAAAACAATTACAATTATTATCAAATCAAAAGCATCAGAAAATAGCCAAGTCTTCATTCTAATCAAATTCCATCTGCAAAATGAATTGCACGGGTCAGTTCAATGAACTGAGCCATATTAAGCACTTATCCTTAAAATAGGGTGCTTCAACTAACTGTTTCAATAAAAGAACCCTGCTTTTATGAAACGACAGTTAAACATCAATCACGAAATAGGCACAGAAGAAAGATCAGCATAACAACTGAACTATCAAAACTATCATCACAATCAGCCAAGGGACTGCTGTCCCATTCCCACATAATCATTGCAAGTATCAATTTACAATATTTGTAAAGTTAGGAATACAAGTAGCTTGCTGCCTATAATAAGCATCCAGTTATCCTTTCCACGCCTCTTCATTAATAGCAAATGCAAAGGATGAAACTAACTGAAATATAAATCCATTACTTTCCTTTCCGTTCATGAAGCATATTAAATTCACAAGCAATCAAGTACAGACAAGAAAGCGAACAGCAATGCATATAGTTGCTCCCATCTAAGCACTATAAAAATTCATTATTCACGAATTCCAGATTTCCAACTGAATGAAAGAAGAAAAGATCACTTTTCCAAGTCATTCATTCATATCTCTATTTCCTTCCACATAACTGTCCTAACAGTGAAAACCCAAACGAAATCAATTCAAGATAACAGTTCAGAGTGAAACTTACAAAATCCATTCGGAATTCACTTTCCGGCAGCAAGGATAATTTCATTTATAATCAGCTTTAAATGAAAACAGGGAAGAATTCATTCATCCATATCCATACTTCATTTGAATAGACTCATATAAAGATCCGAAACAGGATTAGTACAACATTAGGTACGCCCAAGATCAAACAATATAAGGCTGCCATACCAATATTTACCATAATAAAAGAAACCATATTTCTTTCATGCATACTAAACAGGAAACAGTATTTCAATCATGCCAGCAGTTAATCACATGATTATCCTAATCCTAGGAAGTATCCCGTTCAAACTACATTTTTATACTTGGATACAGAGTTCGAGATTCAGAAGTTGGATGCAGCATAAATGGAAGCAGTTTGAAGAAGACAACTGCAGGAGCTGCGTTGTTTTTCAACGCAGGGGAGAATGATGCGCCCGAATTAGCAGGAACTTGACAAGGTCTTCACTTGAGCTCGGGTGGTCCGTGTGAGTCGTTTTTTTTTTTAAACAAAATGTTTCGATGAGAAGAAACGCAGCAGCCAACCACCCTATCGTTGGGCAATTTTCGACACGTTTTCGGGCCTAAATCCCCTCTTGAGGCCGAAAAATAGGATTAAGTTAAGTTGGGTTTTTCCTATTTTTGAGCATTAGTTAATTTTAGGTCATTAATGCATTGTGAGTTATAAAGTTGGCAATTCCTCTAATGTAGGGCTGTAGAATATGCGTGGAAATTTCTGTGCCCATGGAAAAGCATGCGAACTTATAGAATAGCAGGTTTAGTACACTGCTAAAAATAGTATTTCACAACCTAGAGTAGATTTAGTCAGAGTTTAGCTAGAGTTTACTGGGAACTCGAGTGGGGAGTATTTCCATTTAGGAAACATTGTAATTCATTATTTGATACCGAAGAAGGAGATCTATTTTCTGGTTGGAGTTCATTTTATCTGACAATTATCAGTTGTTCTTGTTATTTAATTGGCTACATTATCTGGTATCAGAGCTGGTTCGAAGATTTTGTTTAAAAATGGCGGAGGAGGAAGAGGAGAGGAGGCGGTTATTGCCCAAGATGAATAGAAATATGCAAGATCGGAGGGACAAGTTTCTGCGCTTGCTTGCAATTGATAACCCAAAGGGGGATCAGGTGGAGGATTGACACGATGAAGAAGAAGGTTTGTGAAGAGAGGAAACGCAAGCACCACCATTAGCTTTGAAGAAAGGATGCTATCAAGATTAGAAGGGAAAGAATGCTGGCAGAGTTGATGTTCAGAGTATGGTGGTAGTCTAAAACAAGAGGAGTGATAGACGGGTTGAATACGCATGGGAAATTTTTTGAGGGAAGGCTACGTCAGAAGAAAAGAAGTAAACTTTGCATGCAAAAATTGAAGGTCATGCTATGTTTATGGTGGATCACCTACAGAAAAGGCAGTCAAGAAAGGGGAAAGAAGAATTAGGACGTGAGTAAAAAAGGGAGAAGAAGCTAAAAGATAAATTTCTACATGTGGATTATGCCCAACCCTTTCCAGGAGGTTTCAAATCTCAACAGAACTTACAAAACAGTGACAAGAATCACAGATGAGTTCTAAAAGTTGTCCATTAGTGTAGAGCATGAAGAAACTGCGAACAATGGCTGTGAGGTATGGGTTAAGGATTAAAAGTTACTATTCAAGATGAGATACGTATGCATAGGATTAAAATCATGGAGGTCCTAGCAATTAGCCTTAAAGATGAGGAAAAACAAGTCAAGTTTTAGGTGATCACCTGGAATGAATAGGGGGGCATCATTTCCTTTCTGAGGACCGAGCTGGTTCAAGCCAAGGTAGGGGAGAATCATCTCGTGGATGGGAAAAGCAAGAGGATACGAGACAAGATTTCTAGAATCAACAAAGAGAGAGGATTTTCTAGGAGGTAGAGGGATATGCTTGGAGATTTAGAGGATGGGGAGGCTCCACAAGACCATTTGTTTATTACAAATGTGGTGAAAGAAGGAAATCGGGTTTGAATGCCCACATAACTTTTATACACATGACAAAAGGCAATGAGGAGGCTCCAAGAGTAATCTTGTTGAAGATGAGCAAAGTAGAAGATGAACAGGACCTCGAAATCCCACCAGATGTTGGAGAAACTCTGATGATCAAGAGGACACTGATTGCTCCAAGAAAGGGGTCAAGGGGGATGCATGGGACTACGTACAAATTATTTCGAACAAGATGCCACTTCAGGAGAAAAGGTATGTAATGTTATTATGATGGTCGGTAGTTGTGAGAAACACATGGTCAAATGAGATGGTCGATAAATGGGTCTGCATTGTGAGAATGAATCCTAACCCTTACGTATTGCATGGTTTAGAAGGCGTAATGAAGGTACTGTGATTAAGGAGTTTAAAAGCTTTTCTATTGGGACAGTTTTATAAGGATGAGATTGTTGTGTGATGTATTCCTATGGATGGCATGTGTCATATACTTGCTAGGAAGAAATGGAAATGTGATAGAAAAGTTATCCTGATGGGGGTAAAAAATACTTATTAATTTTTTTGAAGGATGGCACAAAAATAGTTTTGATACCTCTAAAGAGAGGGGACGGCGAAAATATGCTTTCTGCAAAGGAAATTTGTGAAGGAGGCAAAAGGGCAACCGGGTTCTGTTATGACTAGTGCAAAATAAGGATGAACTTGTAAGTGCTCAAATTTACCAATAAGAACATAGGAATACTAGAAAATTTTCAGATTGTTATTCCTGAGGAGCGTACAGATGGAGTACCAACCCAAAAGAGGAGATTCAAAAAAACATGGATTTGATTCCAGGGTTTTCACCTCCCAAATCAATGCGGCTTATAGGATGAGCCGACATTGGCATTGAAGAGTCTGAATAGGCTATGGCAGAGCTCGGCAAAGGGGGTAGTAAGGGAGAGCATGAGTCCGTGTGCAACACAGCTTTATTACACCAAAGAAGGATTGGAACATGGAGAATGTGAACGGATAGTAGAGCGATCATACAAATTACAATCAATATCGGTTCCCAATACCTGCCTTGATGATATGATGGATGGGCTTTGCTAGATCTAATTTTATTTCACCAAGATTGATCTTCGTCGAACAGTGATTATCATAAGATTTGGATCAGAGAAGGAGATGAGTGGAAAACGCATTCAGGACAGGGAATGGATATATGAGTGGTGGTGATGCCATTCGGGTTATCCAATGCACCATGTATTTATGAGATTGATGAACATCGTGCTACGGGAGTAAATGGTAAGTTGTGTGTTTATTTTGGAGAGATTGATCTTAGTCAAAACTAAAGAAGAACATTGAGGCATCTAAATTGGTATTTGAAGTGTTAAGGAAAAGAGAAATCAGCAAATATGAAGAAGTGCGCATTTATGCAAGGAGAGCTTGGTATTTGGGCTTTATTATTTCAGCAGGTGGGTACAGAGGGGATCAGAAAAGATAAAGGCAATTATTGAATGGCCTACTCAACGAGTATAACAGAGTTAGGAGCTTTCATGGCTCTAGCAACATTGTACAGAAAATTATTAAAAATTTCAGAAGTATTGTAGCACCTATCACAGAGCACAAAAGGAAGGGAAGTAGTGTTTTGTGGACAAAGCAGCTGAGGAAGTTTTCAATTCTTGAAGAAGAAGGGTGACAGAGGCACCCATTTTGGACTTACAAGATTTTGATAAGTGTTGAGGTTCGATGGACGCCTCACATGTGGGGTATTGGAGCTTTATAATCAAGGGGGGAAAGCCAGTAGTAGCTTTCTTAGTGAGAAACTAAATGAGGTAGAAAGAACTATGTATACTATGATGTGGAATTTTATGCAATTGTACAAGCCATTTAAGGATTGGAGGATTCTTAGGCCTAAGGAGTTTGTGTATTACAGACCACATAGCCCGAATGAAGTATCTGAATACCCAAAGAAGTTGAATAGTAGGCATGCCAAAAGTGGGTATCATTTTTTGCAGCGGATATACTTTTTCTATAAAACATAAATATGGAAAACAGAAAGCAGTTGCAGATTGCATTGAGTAGGCGAGTTTGTGACTTTGTTTACCACTATGGAAATAGGGTGGTGGGTTTTGAAGCAATAAAGGTTTTTGTATTCTTCTGATTTGATTTCAAGGATATTGTTGAAAGACTAATTAGTCCCATATCAGACAATGTAGGAGATGTCCTGGATGAGGTCTAGTTTACGGAGGCTACATTTCAGGGACGCCAATAGTATTCCAGTTGGGTCTTGATAGAAAATATAGTTGGGAAAGAGTTGCATAGCGGGGGGGTTGGCTGAACATTTTTGGTAAGGATAAGATGATATCCTTGGTAGCAGACACATACTATTGGCCAAAGCTGAAAAGAGAATGTGGTAAGATATTCGAGAGATGTCGAATTTGCCAAGTCTCGAAAGGCCATGCACAGATACAGGGTTGTATATGCCTTTGCACTTTCTAACGGTCCGTGGACAGATCTGAGTATGGACTTTTGTTTGGGATTACCAAAAACCCAAGAGGTAATGAATTCATTTTGTGGTTTGTTGATAAGGTTTTTTCTAAGATGGTTCATTTTAGTGCTGCAAGAAACAGCGATGCCAACAGGCGTAGGCAGATGTGTTTTCAGAGAAGTTGTTCGTCTTGGCCTGTGTTCCAAAAACCATTACTTCAGATAGGGACACCAGGTTCTTAAGTCACTTCTTGGCCGGACTTTATGGAAAGAACTTTGGCACTGCCAACTCCAGTTCAGTAGATGCTTATCATCACGACTGATTGGCAAACCGAGGTGGTAATAGAGTTGGGAAACCTGTTAAGGTGCATTGTTGGGGAAAAGCCAAAACACATGGGAACTTAGCATTACCCGTCAAAGCTGAGTTTGTGCATATAACAGTTCCATAACAGATCACGGGAAAGTCTCCCTTTTTCAATTGTGTTAATGGGAGTAATCCAAATGGGGTATTAGATTTGTTTCCTAGACCCTTGATGGCAGAGTCAGTGATGATCAGAAGCATTTGCCGACATATACAACATTGGCGGAAGAAGTGCAGGAATAATCTATCAAAATAGTCTGCAAGTATAAGGACTAGCAATATGCCCAGACGGAGAAAGTATTTACAGTTGGTGAGTTGGTTATGGTATATCTAAAGGAAGGAAAGGTTTCCAAGAGGAACCTATCACAAGCTTGAAGTACAAGAATATTGGACCCTACAAATCGTGAAAAAAATAAAACGATAATGCTTAGAGGAGAATTGCCAGGGGAATTTTGATATTTCTCCAGTGTTTACTGTTTCAATTTGTATTCTTTTCATTGGGTGGGCGATAGGATGATGCTTATTAATAAGTAATTGGCGGCAGCAGGTTTCCCTTGGAAGAAGAAAGAATAAGTTGATCAATTCTAGATATAGACAATGGACACGCGACATGGGATACAACAAATATTTGGTACATTGGCAAGGAGTGGAAAAGAGGACAATACTGGATCACCGATTCGAGATTCGAAGTTGATGCAGATAAAGGGAAGTAGTTTAAGAAGACAACTTGCAAGAGCGCGTTTTTTGCTGGGGCAAGCAGGGAGACTGATCGCCCTATTAGCATGGACTTGCACGGTCATAACTTGAACCTCGCGGGTGTCCGTTTGGAGTGCCTTGTTTTTTGAAAACCACTTGTTTCGATGAGACGAACGCAGCAAAACCCGCCTACCATTGGGGCAAGTTTTCGACAACGGTTTTCAGGCCCTAATCCGCCATCTTGAGCCGCAAATAGGAGTTTTAAGTTTAGTTTGGTTTTTTCCATTTTTGAGCATTAGTTAATTTTAGTCTATTCATTTGCATTGTGAGTTACATAGTTGGCAATTCCTCTAATTTAGAGATTAGAAGCTGCTGCAAGTTTCCTGTCCAATAGGATAAGCATGCGAACTTACTAAGAATATCAGGTTCTTAGTAAACTGCTAAAAATAGTATTTCCGCCACCTAGAGTAGATGTAGTCCAAAGTTAGCTAGAGTTTCTGGGTAACTCGAGTTGGGAGTTAGTTCCTATTTAGGAAACATTGTATTCATATTTGATAACGAAGAAGGAGATCTATTTTCTTTTGGAGTTCATTTTGTTGCAATTTATCTGGTTGTTCTTAATTTGGCTACATTATCAAGCAATGGAGACGAGTTACAAGTAGCTTGTTGTAATTGGTGTATTTGAATTTGTAGATCCTTATATAAAGAAGCTAGGTATTGGGTTCTATCCTCACCAATACGACACTATGATAATTCTTCACCGGGAACTCCTCGTGCTATGATTATTTACTAATGCAAGCGTTAGGTGGTGGATTGTAATTAGAGAAACAAAACAACAACAAACACAAGATACCATCGACGATGATAGACAGAATGATGACAAATCGAAATATCAAAGTAAATTATAATATAACATGAAATTGTCAATTCTCACCCATGAGGTACTTCACAAGACTAGGGAGAAACTACCAATTAACCTCTTGATGGATTTCCTTTGCACCTTCCAACAAGATTCTCCTACTTCTTCTATTGCTAAATGAGGGGGGTGGCCTCTCTATTTATAGAACTTCCAGGCTATCTATCCTATCTCTAAGATAGGATAAGAAATCCACTCTGACAAACATTATCTTTCCATTACCTTAACTTTATCTGTACTGTTGGTCATCAAATAGGATTTTAAGAAGCGCAACAGTCAGGGGACAAGAAGTCATCCTCTTTAGGGAGAGGTTCCCTTATTCAGAAACGAACTTATTTACAAAATATACAAACATGATTTTATAGTTGAACTGGATCTTACGAAGTGTTTCCAAAGGACATCAGTTCAAAAGGACGAGGAAAGGGAATACGAGGGTGAGCAGAGAGAAGAGAGCAACATGCAGGATTATAGATACGCAGAATAATCCTTTATGTATACGAAGTTGCAGGGAATTTTTAAACACGATCGTTTGACAAGATGAGATTACCAGGACACAAAGTTCTGTAAATAATCTTCTTCAGATTCATTAATCAAGACACAAAGTTCTCTGGTTATTATAAGATCACTATACTCGCAATATTTGAAAATAGGGCAATTAGTGAGACTAACGAACAGAAACAAATGATCTCACGAAATTAAAAAGAAAACACAGAAGGATAACAGAGATTGGATAACAATGAATGGAAAGCCTTTTGTATGATTTCTCTCTGACATTCTACACTTCCAGAAAATATGCCAATTCTTCCTCCTCTCAAAAAAGGCGCAAAGAAGGCCATTATATAGCTTACAATTCGGTTTTTTTTTAAACTCCTGTAACCGTTTTCTTAACTAGGGAGAATAGTTAAGGAAGCAAAACACAATTTCTCTAATAATTACATGGAAATACGAAGGATGGCGAGGAGAGGGAGATGAGAAGGAAGGGGAAGGAGGACAGGTGGACAGTTCTGCGAGGGACCACTGTCTTTGGAAACCGCTGCTTGAGTGGCTGAGTTTCTTCACGGTCTCATCAATGTCCTTGCCACGAGGGACACGCCACAGAAGAATTTTATCTGAGAAATGACAAGGAATATGTTTAGACCAAATTGAGTGTAACCGACGTCTTGAAAGTTTTGTCCTTCGTAAACTGCTTCTTTAGTTCTCCCAAGCCTCCTCAGGATCTGATATTATTATTGATAATAACAGAGCTACAAACCAGGCTCGGAAAGGAGTTTCGGGGAGGGGGACATGCACGGGTTTTAAATTGCAAAAGGGTTCGAAACAAAATGTAAGATTGACAAAGGAAAAAGAGTTTTTCCCTGTTCATAAGCGTTGAGGAGAGAGAAGGAGGGATAATTAATGCGCATTTGAATTCATATTTTGAAAAAAAGCATCTTCGGAAGAGTGGGAAACTTAAGTATGGATGACCGTTGGTTCGCTTGGGACAAGTGAGACGCGAATGCACGAAACACGCGGCTCGGCCGATTCGGACGAAACAGGGAGACGATGCACAAATGCATTTTGGGACGATTGGAACGGAAAAGAGCGAAGCGCGCGACTCGGGAGTTTTGGCCGAAAATGGGACAACTTGCACTTTTGAACTTTGGGACATTTGGGACATGAAAGCGTGGTTCGGCGAATCGGCAGGCAAAATGGAACAAAAGGCCCGTTGGACTTGGGAAATTCGG